>CP126891.1:144476206-144796206 GCA_030440675.1 Furcifer pardalis | reverse complement strand
CTACTGTCAAAATGCAGGTGTCAGAGCCCAAAAACTGGTCCACAAAAAAAAAATCCCCTGGAAGTACTTAGGGAAGTACTGAGGGGCCATTCTGACTCAGTTAATTTACAGAGCCACACATCACTATGTTTAATGTATCCATGGCTGTGGTGGGTTTGGTCAATTGGGAGAAATGTTGGGAACTGAAAGTCAAATGTAATTGTAAACATGACATGTGTGTGTGTGTGTGTGTGTGTGTGTGTGTGTGCGTGTGTGTGTGTGTGTGTGTGTGTGTGTGTGTGTGTGAGAGAGAGAGAGAGAGAGAGAGAGAGAGAAAGCACAGCTTTCTTCACAATGAAATGCAACAGATGCTTCTTCACTTCCTTGTTCCCACTATACCTCTGGGTCTTTTAAAGTATCTGATCTGGGCTGGATATTTATTATTTTAAAGATTCTATTCCTGGTTTGTTTGTTTTTATCAAGGAATATGTGTTCCTTCCTAACTCAATAGACCTGATTCCATGCGAGCTACTCGTACATAGGTTTCCTTGCAATCCAAGGGACTGACTTGGTGATGGTGCCTACTTAAGCCACCATGCATGTGCATTGCTATTTAATATTTCCGGATTTAAAGGGAGGTGTTGTCAGGACCAGTGTTTAAGGCATGCGAATGAATCCACGGACGGCAGAAGGAAACATCTCTAGGGTTTCCTCATTCTTCCCACTGGTGAGCAAATCTGTACAAATCTAGCCCCGAACGTTTTGTTACTCTAAAAGGGCTGTTTGCATGAAGTCGCAGTAGATGCAACAGTAAGGATACTAAGGAGTCCGACAAGGGTCTGAAGGTGAAAATAATAATAATAATAATAATAATAATAATAATAATAATAATAATAATAATAATAATAATAATAATAATAATATAGATATTTGGAAAGCGATCGGGTCGCTCAAGGGCGAGTTTCCTCTCCTTCGATTATTACTCTTTCCCCTCTTCTCAGTGTCGTAGAAAGGCACCGATCTTTGGGACACAAGGACGTCGCCTCTCCACTGGGGCTGCCCAGATCAGCCCTAGAAGGGACCCAAGGGTAGGCGTTACTATCTGCCAAGCCACGCGACGAATTATTCCGGTATAACGAAGTGGGCTCCCCCTTCGGACGGTCCTTCCCTCCGCCGACCGTAAGCATCGGTCAGCCATCAACGGAGAAGTTTGCCAGACTGGCATGAAAGAGGGAGAGTCTTGATCTCCCTTGCGCGCATTCTGTGCGCCGCACCTGGCGCTCAGGTGCAGCCCGCTGCATTGCACCCTGCTTTCACGGCTATGGGTTATTGATAGCCCCACCCAGCCACCCACCAAGCGTTAAGGCCATGTGAGTTTGGGCAGGTCCCACACATCGGGTAGGGTCGTCGGCGGAATCCGTTGTTTCTTGTTCCTTTCTTTCCTCTCAGAAATTCAAGCCTGCTCTCCATCTTCATTCTTCACTTGACGTTCACAACAGCCCTGCGAGGTGGGCCTAACAGAGAGGGGGATCGGCTTAAACCAGGGGTGCCCAAACCTTTCAGGCCACCGGCCGGTCACATGGTTCAGGGGGCCAGTCACTATGTCCCATGGGCCATATCTGGCCCCAACACCAATTCATCTGGCCGTGAAGCCCTTATTGCTCCCGGAAGTGGAAGTAAAACGCTCCTGTACAGGTGCGTTTTACTTCCGCTTCCGGGAGCAACTGTGGGCCAGATGAATTGATGTTGGGGGCCGGATCCAGCCCACGGGCATAGTTTGGACACCCCTGGCTTAAGCTCTTGAATGGCCTTTCAGTGAAACTGCTGAGAACACTAAACCGTGATCCGCCGTAGATGCAAACGACCAGGACGCAAGACCCTTTCCAGGCTAATTAAACAATGAGCGGCTCAAGGTATGCAGTTGCAATGAAGGGAAGAGACGTTTTAACAGGATGGATCGGCTTCAAATTCAGAGCTGTGGGTGGCAGTAGTGGGGCGGGGTAGACAAACCCAGCTATCATTAAAAGGCTTGCGGTTGATTCAGCGCACAGAGAATTGTGCCTATCTCGCAAGAGACAGATCCTCCTCCCTCTGAATTGTCTAACAGATGTGGATCTCTTTCCCTTCCCCACCTCCACCACACCCACCCACCCCGAGGTCGAAATCTGTGCAGAAAAGGTTAATGGAAAATCTATAGCAAGTCAACACCAGAGAAAACAGTGTAAGGAGATCCGGCAATGGAAAGAATCAATTCCTTTGGAATCAGCAGGACTGCAAAGCTGGCAATGATGTTGTTGTTCAGTCGCACGGTCGACTCCGACCCTTTGCGACCCCAAGGACCACCACACGCCTGGCTCCTCTGTCATTCACCATCCTCTGGAGTCTGCCCAGATCTATGTCCACTGTACCAACGATGCCATCTTAGCCATCTCATCCTCTGCTGCCCCCTTCTCCTTCAATCTTTCTCAGCATCGGGGACTTCTCCAGTGAGTCCTCTCTTCCCACTTGGTGGCCAAAGTACTTGAGCTTCAATATCTGTCCTTCCAATGAGCAGCCATGGTTGGTTTCCTTCAGGATTGACTGACTTGATCTCCTTGCAGTCCAGGGGACTCTAAAGAGTCTCCTCCAACACCACAGTTCAAATCTTTTGCTCTCAGCCTTCTTTGTGGTCCAACTCTCACAGCCATACATTTCTACTGGGAATACCATTGCTTTGAAGATGCTTCTAACCACTATGTGGAGTTTTGTTGGCAGAGTGATGTACAGGTATCTGCTTTTGTATTATGCTGCCTAGGTTTCTCATAGCTTGCTTCCCAGGGATGATAATGGTAGCTAAACTTTCTTACGTCTGAGATGTTCCATTTGCTAAAGTTTATGTCCCTCTGGTCTTTTGCATAGTTTGAAGATGCTTCTAACCAGCATGAATGAATAGCTTTTTCCGGGTGGCTTCTGATAAATAAAGTTTAGAAATTACTGTGGGTTGAATGCATTTTTGCTTGGAAAACTCCATTCATGGGATGCCCGAATGAGGCTCCTTTTATGTCCCCCAAGAGCTTTTCCCACCAAAGTGGTCCCTATTTATCTACTTGCAATTTCTTGCTTTCGAACTGCTAGGTTGGCAGGAACTGGGACAGAGATGGGCACTCATTCCATCATGCAGTACCTGGGTCTCAAAAACCTTGAAAACCTAGTCTCTCCAAGTCAGTTCAGATTTGATGATGCACAGCTAACTAATTAACTTAGAGGAAAGTAAAATAAAAAGAAACTGTCCAAAGTCCTACTGGATATTTACTTCTGAAGATGAGGAGATGCCACAGCTAGTGTTGCTGACTAACAAGATGCCAGGAACATGATAGAGTCCCAGTGGTTCCCAACATGGGGCCCATGCAGTGCAGGGGGAATTGACTTAGGCTTCTGGGGATTGAAGTCCAAAAACCAAAGATTGGGAAACACTGTTAGACCCATGCCTTCATGCAATCAAGCATGGGACCATCATGGAATGGTATTACTGTACTGGGAATTTGGTTATTCCTTTTGTTAGCAGAGCTCACGCAGGGGAAAACTCACAAAAATGTGAGTTAATACACAAATCTAACCCTTTATGTAGTTAAAAAAAACTAGGAAGAGTAAGTTTATTCACAGTTCTTACTTCTTTTAACCCTTTGGGTGTTGGGGCTACTTATTGTTAGAAGGCAAAAAAGAAAAAAAAAGGTAAATTTTTATTTATTTATTTATTCGATTTATGTACCGCCCTACTTGGTGTAACCAACTCAGGGCGGTGTACAAAACAAACAGAATATTGTTTTATAAATATTTTTATAACTATTTTTATATATTTATAATAAATATATATACATAATATATTTTATAAATATTTTTATAAATATTTTATATATATTTATACATATTTATTATATATTTTATAAATATTTTTATATTTTGTGTATTTATATTTTATACCTATTTTTATATATTTATTCACTTATTATAATTTAATAGATTTGGAAAACCTACCTTATAAATGTGTAAATGTGGAATCACCAGCATTCAGAAGCCTCTGTCTGGCTGCTTCTCTAATGGCAATCTGGAAAGATGAGCAATCATTTTCATAATACATCTTACACAAGGTCAATTGAGTTTGAATTATCACTGTTTAGAAGAAGAAGAAGAAACTCAAAGGACTGACTAAAATTTAAAAAAAAGCAGATGTCTGGTAGACACTACTCATTTCAAGAACGACTTTAATTCTAATGTTATGGGCCTTTGCTTTTCCGTGAGGCCCCAGCACACAGAGTAAAAACAGCTGATGTAGCTCCAGGAGGTAAGCTTCCTTCGGTTTAGTGAAACTCTTTAAAATACAAGTGTCTTCTAGCGCAACCGAGAGCAGAACAGCATGTGCCTTCTGTGAGCACAACAGCAATTGGACTAGCATACCCAGGGACAGAGGAAGGCACTTTTCATAAACACAATGTCAGTAGTTCCCCCATAAGTGTATTCATTTGGGCTTATTTCCAAATCAGCGTGCAACAGGATTGATTTTTACCCTTAGTTACTTCTGGGAGGGCTCGGCCACAATAGCAGTGTTATCTTTTCCTCTGCTTGATTGCTTTAATACCCTTCTGATGGATACTTCCTGAGGCGGTTGAACTGCACTCAAGTGTTGATGCACTTGCCAGATCATTTCAGGGGAACCCAGCCCTTCCCAATCTGATATTAGGGGTGGCTAGAGCCCCCTACAACCCTTATTCTGGGCTCAATAAATGGAGGCTTTTTTTTGGGGGGGGGGGGGATATGCTGTTTACCTTCCTCGTCCCTGAGCCTTTTTGTTATTTGTTTTGGCTGCCTTGAAATCCTCTAAATTAACCCTTAGCTTCTTTGTGTGTTAAGCGAACCTGCACATTTTAAGCTTTCATGCTCAACTCTAACTGGGTCTGAATTCTTGGGCAGGTGTCCAGGGCAACCAGAAAGCATAACAACCATTTAGAAGTCAAGTTTGCATTGTGGCAATGTCAGTGTTGGTTAGTTTTTCTTCTTGTTATTTTCCTTTTATTCCATGAGGCAGACCTCATTATGGTGCTTTTGCTTGTGGCTTTGACAGCAATAAACTGTGAGGTTGTGCCACATCCCACGCAATCTCCAGTGTTTTCTAGCCAAGAAGGTGTCCTTTCTTCACCTCTTTCTCCATATTTTTCACCTTGAACGGTGACCTTTACTTTTCCTTTCCTATTATGTGAATGAAGTACAGTAAAAACCCTACTTATGGGGGGGAGGGGGTGTCCATTCTGTAGGCTTTTGCTTAAATCGGTTTTTTTATGTAACTCAAAGCAAATCCATAGGAATAATTATTATTTTTATATGGCTGGCGCGACAGGTATGGGGTCCTGGCAGTACCATGACCCCAGCTCACTGGCTTGTTTGATCTCCCTCTCCCCCCTGGTCTTTTAATCTTTTATCTTTAAGTTGTTTTTAACTTTTTAATTATTATTGGGACCTGTTGATTTTTATAAATTTTAACAACTTTTTAAATTTTATAATTGTAATTTTGAAGTTTTTAATAATGGGTTTGGGTTGTGTGGTGTTATGCTTTTATGATGTTGTAAGCCGCCCTGGGTCACCCCGGTGAGAAGGGTGGTATAAAAATGTAAATAAATAAATAAATAACTCGAAGCAAACCCATAAGGAAAATGAAATTTTTATGTAAATGAAAGCAAACCCATAGGGAAATGAATTTTTACTTATCTTGAAGCAAACCCATAGGGAAAGGAATCTTTATGTAACTTGAAGCAAACCCATAGGAAATTGTGTAAATTGGGGCATGGTTTTAGCACAAAATCATTATGTAAGTCGAATTTTATGTAACTCGGGGCATATGTAAGTCAGGGTTTTACTGTATTCTATCCCGCTGCATTGTGTGCATTTACTATTTCATGGTCTTTATCCATACTCTGCATACTTCTTCCTTAGCCACTTTCCTGAGCTAGGAAATTCTTGGCCATCAAAGTGTTAAATCATTACATATGGTTAAAAAACAACAACACTAGATTGCCTTTACTGGAAAAAGAAATGTAGCGGAAGCAGAGACTCCTTTAAAGGTCGCCTTCTAAGAGGTCCACCAGGTGAGTCAGAAACGAATACAAATTTCCGACACAGGGCGACAAAAAGCTAACTTCAGTTCACGTTACCTGTTTCAGTTACACGCCTCTCAGAAGAGTAATTGATCTCTTTCTTATCAGTCCCCGCGTGAGTGGAAAAGGCCTTAGAAAATGAGTGGTTCGGCATTTTCCTCCAGCGCTGCGTAGGTGGCTTTTCCTTTTTTATAAAAAGATGAGTAATAGAGAAAAGCAAATTATTTTCAACCGTCCGTGAGCTTTTCCTGCCTTATGCCATCTGTCTGCGGTCCGTGAAGGGAATAACGAAAGAGCAGTCTCGCTTCCAGAAGAAGAAATTTTTAAAGCTTTCGTACTCAACTCTAATTGGATCTGCTCCAGAAGAAGCAAGGGAGGGAGGGATCCAGATTTAGTCATACTTAGTAGTCCTATTGACGTCAGTGTGACAAACCTGACTGGTTTTAATGAAAGGATTTAAGTATCATAAGAAAACAAGGGGGCAATTATATTTATAAATAAGTTATCAATTATTTTGACAAATTTTTTTTTGGAGCTCTAGATCCTAAGGACTTGTTATGGTCAGGAAAAAGCAATTGTTACACTCAGAAAAGTATCCAAATCCATATCCAAATCCGAATATTGGCGATCCTCATGGCGATCAGCCCTGAAGACTGTCCTGAGAATATAATGCAGTGTCCTTTCATCTGCCTTCCGCATTGCAGCATGGCACCTGTACCACTGGTCTAGTTCCTTGAGTCATTTTCTGGTCCTGAGCCTTTTTGGTACACAAAGTCCTCCTCAGCCCCAGGCCAGTATTGATGGAGCTGCTGTCCTTCATCAAGATGGATTCAAGTGGGATTTAATCCACTTGGGGACCATCACCCTTCCCTGTGGACTTCGGCACCCAAGCCCGTTAGTCCTCAGGTTTGCCACTGCCAGTGACTCAACGCCAATGATTGGTGTTGAGTCTCTGGCAGTATGGTCTTCTGATATATTACCATCATAGGAGGATAATCTGGCCAGACGAGCATCTATGAACAGGACTTGGCACTGCACGATCATTAGGGTTTAGACTGGCAACAAGCCTACAGCAGGTCTACAGGATCTTTTTTGAAGGGCGGCTGTAAGAACAAGGTAGGTTTTCCACGATTTGGGGTTCTCCCATGGGGACGACCCCCCCCCCCGCCCGCCACGGTGATGCAGACAAACTTCTCCCATCGTGAGTGTGGTTCTGGTGGCCTTGCTTTTGATGACTCTTTTGCCTCATCTGACTTATGAGCTTCTCAAAAGTAACTAGATTTCTTTACATAGGCACATGAGTTGTCTCTGACGAAGGCATTCATCCTACCATAATTTAATCGGAGTTTTCTTTTCCTCTGCTTCACATTTTTGGAGATCTCCTTTGCTGTGACATACCATGGAAATAACCACAATAAATACTTTTAATCAATGGATGATTTTTTTTTTTTTGGGGGGGGGGACTTGTTAGAAAATTAATGTCGATAATAATAATAATTTCGTGTCAGAAATTATTCTGGGTTGAAAGGATTTTTGCAGAAGAAACTCCCCTCAGGGAGCCCCCAAATGAGGCTCCTTTCATGTCCCCAAGGGCTGGGACAGAGACGGGCGCTCAATCCGTCATGCAGTACCCAGGTCTCAAACTGCCGACTTGCCAGCCTTCCAGCTAACAAGGCAAGCTTCTTAACCACTGAGCCACCGCAGCCCCTTATTAATGTTGATTAAATGGGGGAACAGATACTCCTTGGGACCGCAGCTTCTAGAATTCCTCAGTCTGAGGACTCAGTCTGGAGTTGTAGCGCAGAAAGGTATTTTGTATCCCAAGCTTTGAATAACGACCTAAGAGCGGGTGTAGCCTCATCAAGGCTAGCTGAGTGAATCCAAAGTGCTTGTTTTACCATCTGGCTCTGACTTGATCCCGATTTGATTTGCTCTAGACATAGGCTTCAGTAGCTAAACACCCTCTTCAAAAGCGAGATGGTTTTAAAATAAAGGGCAGAGTTTGCAAAACAGTGGTTTACACGGGTTCTTTACCAGGCACGCAGAAATAGACCTGAATTCCTTCCGCGATTTGGTCTCTTGGACAAAGCCTTTTCCCTCTTGAGGGATACAAGTCACCAAGAACACACTATAAGTCTGGCCAGGTTATCCTGCTATGTTAATAGAGTAGACCATATTTCCAGCAACTCAACGCCGAGTGTCAGGCGGCGGTTAATTAACCTGTTAGGCTTGAGGACTAATGGCCTTGAGTGGCAAAGTTCACAGGGAAGGGTGATGGTCCCCAAGTGGATTAAATCCCACTTGAATCCATCTTGATGGAGGGCAGCAGCTTCATCAATAGTGGCCTGGGGCCATTGAGGACTTTGTGTGCCAAAAGGGCTCAGGACCAGAAAGTGACTGGCGGAACTGGATCCGTGGTAAGAGTGTCATACTGAGATAGGGAAGGCAAATGGAAGATCATTGCATTATATTTTCCCCAGGACAATCTTAATGGCTGATGGCCATGAGGATAGTCAATATTCAGAATCAGATACGACACTCAAAGAAGAGCCTATTAGAATAATAACTGAATCGTTGGGTCCAATCCCCTGCTCAATGCAGGAGGAGTCTGAATCAAAGCAGATATGACAGATGGCTCTCCAAGTCCCTCTTAAATGCATCCAGTGCTGGAGCGCTCAGCATCACCTCTCGAGGCAGTTGGTTCCACTGCCGTTCTGCTGCTTGGTGTCTCCCATAGAACAGAGCTCCGGGGTTCAGGCACAGGAGGGGCCCCTTTGCACCCCTTTGCCGAAACAGGACTAGTTGGGCTAGCACTGGGCTGCCCAAACCTTTTGGGCCGTGGGCCAGTCAGGTGGTTCAGGGAGCCGGTCACTATGGTCCTAGGGGCCGGATACGGCCCCTGATGCCAATTCAGCTGGCCCAAGAAGCCCTCATCGCTCCTGGAAGCAGAAGTAAAACGCACCGAGTGTGTTTTACTTCCGCTTCCAGGAGCAACGAGGGCTTCACTGGCTGGGTGATTAGGCATTAGTGGCCGAATCCACCCCCGGAGTTTGGGCACCCCTGGGCTAGCAAGAGATCACGATCACCGGGCGCTTTAGGCACCTTCCAGTTTGCTGAATCCCACACTGCACTACCATTGACTGTCACTGCTGAAATGAAGGCAACTTTCCGCCCTGCCTTCCTCTTCCCTTGGTCAGCTGAGCGGACCCTGCTGTCCATGCCTGCTCCAAATCCGTCGGGCAAGGTTTTTAACCAGCAGCGCCCTCCACTTTTCCTCCTCTATGACCATGCCTTACCCAATACATCTTGCAGTTCGGGTCGCGTGTCGGCCATATTTTCACCCTGTGATTTATGGCTCTTCCCTCTACTAATTGACATACTAAATATATGTTGCTCGCTGGCTAACGATGCTTTTTCGGACCCGCCAGTCAAGGTAAAAAGGTCAGGGTCAGGGAAAGGCTATGATCCTCCCCCCCCCCCCTTGATGTTTTCCATCTGGGAGCCTTTGTGGGGTGAAAAAGCGGCGTCCATTAAGCAGCGTCAGGCATCTGATGGGCGCTTGTGGCCCCCTGACAGAAAGCAATACCCTCCCGGCAGCAATTCTCACGGGTAAGATTCGTTTTTGCGCCTGTGGCAGAAAGTTGTCGTAAATTATTGTAGACGTTCTCCGCGCAGTGCCTATAATCACCTCCCGATCCTAAATCTGTTCACTTCGAAGTAACTCTCAGCATGCTAAATGAACGTTACTCCCGGGTTGTTATGCATCGGATTGCAGGTCTTTAATCCGGCGCGCACTAATCAGACTAAGCCCCACTGATTCTAAGAGTAAATGGAACCCAGCTGTTCATCTCGGCTAGAATAGACCTATTGAATCGGTGGGACTTAAGTCTTGTTTTCACAAGTCCTATCAGACCCGTAGTGGCTCAAGTAGCTAAGCCGCTGACGGGAAGGCAGTTCGATTCCCGAGTACCGCAGGACTGAATGAGCTCCCGTCTTTGTCCCAACTCCTGCAAACCTAGCAGTTCGAAAGCAAGAAATTGCAAGTAGATAAATAGGGATCACTTTGGTAGGTAAACAGCGTTCAGTGTGCTCTGATGTCCAGTCATGCCTGCCACATGACCACGGAAACGTCTGCAGAAGCAGACAGCGCTGGCTCTTCGGCTTTGAAACAGAGGTGAGCACTGAACCCTAGGGTCGGATACGACTGGCTTTCAAGCAAGGGACGCCTTTACCTATCAGCCGAAGAGTTCAGACTGTAATTGAATGTCTCCTATGGAAACTTCCTCCTCCCCAGCACACATTAGAGAGGTTCTGCTGTTAGTTCCGGATTGACTGTCACTTTGGGGTTCAAGAGTTCACCCACCTGCAAATAACTATTTTTAGGGTGCGCTACTGGCCTCGATCAATGGCATTCTCCTTTTCATTTATCTTGCACTCCATCGAAATCTGGTTCGTGAACCACATCCGAATCCGTTATAATCAAATGAATGTATAAATAAACACATGGACGCTGAACATTTGCCCAATGATTACACAACAGAGGAGACGATTAAAAGGGAATGTACTCCAAACACGTTAAAAATATGGAAGTTAGCCTTATAATTACAACTGTGTGTGTGGGGGAACTACCAGGGAGCAGACCGCAGTTCGTTATTAGCCGCAAGGTAGGTCTTCAACAATGCTGCCTTCCTAAAATAAAGCCTATTTGTGCCGTTTAGTTGTAACTAAAACCTCTGGCAGTCACTTAACTTTAAATTCCCATTGATTTTAAGTGTATAATTTGTTTAATAGTTGTTTAAATTTATCCCATTGAAATCAAAGGCTGAATTCTCACTGTAAATCGCAAACAGAGTAGACCTGCTGAATCAATGGCGATTGGGTGAGTCAACACCTACATAAGCCATGTTGACTCAGTGGGTCTACTCTAGTTCCGACTTAACTACTGGATTTTAGCCATTGAAACACGTTACATTGCTTAATTTTTGCTGGAGAGAGAATTAGTCTGACACTTTTTTTCTCTCATCAGAATGGAGAACTTTACATAATTAGAAAAACAGCTCCAATGTTTGATCTGGCTGTTTAATGCGATTTCAAGCACCAGATCATCTGCATTTTGTTTACAAAGTAATTTCTTGGGGACCGGTTCCGCCAAGTTAGTTACACACACGTGTGTGTGTGTGTGTGTGTGTGTGTGTGGGGGGGGGGTCATTGATTTCAGCGTGAGGACCTTAATCTCTCTCATCGAAATCAATGGGACTTTGAACGTGGTCGGCTAAGCCATTTGTGATCAGGGAGGGAAGAGGTTCGTTAGGCAGTGCCAGCTTGCACAAACATTTACACACCATCAAATGAAGCTAAGGACAGCCATCAAGGGACCACTGTCAAGCGAATCGCACGACTTTCCCGAATGTAAATTCTCCACCCCACCCCCGACGCAAGGTGTTTAAGTCCTTAGGCTGGGCGAATTTGAACAGTAAACGAAAGCCACCTGGCAAGCAAAAACTATAGAAAGCAATTTTAAATTGATCACCGATCAAGTCAATTTCGGAACAGAGCGGATTTAAAACATAACGTTCAACAAATATAGATTCTCCAGGTATTCAGGAAACAAAAGCTGCTATGTTCATTAACACAGGATAGATCTTTAACTATGTATTTAATGGACGTAACAGTAACATTGGTCGAGGACAGAAACAATCCTAAATGTTTTTTTTAATCTTGCCTACTCCAGTCCTAAAGACAATTCCTTGGAAATAATCTGCATTGAAAGCATTGGCATCTATTAGCTTCAGTTCTTTTACACTGTTAACACACAGATTATTTGAGGAACTGGGTCCGATCTCTTTCAATGAGAACCATCCTCAATTTACAACCACTGGATAAATCTAAGGATAGAGTTTCGAGATGGAAGATGAGTTTTTAAAAATCTGTTTTCTATGATCAGGAGACTAGGAGACGTTTCTCTGCTGACAACAGCCAGGTTAAAGTGTGGTGGACTTCCTAGCTCGTATTTTTAAAAAACTGAGCCCAAACCAGGGCCAGTTTAACGCTCTGGGAACTTATTTTCACAAGAGATAACAGCTTAATTTGAATAAAATGCACGCATTAGAAGCTCAGTCGTTAGGTAGTAATCTTATGTTCTGATCTTAAGCATATACAGGAGGGGGACGCAATGCGATGGATCATTTTTGGCACCAGATCTGATGTTATTTCAAAAGAACTTCAGAAAATATCTCTACACGCCACCGACTTGTCCCAGGTGTAGAGAAATCGGTGCCTGTGTGCTTCTTATTGAATTGTTCCCTTTTGTTCTCGGTTGGACGTCGCTCTTGTTTAAGACTTCCCTAAAGTCTTTAAGCTTCCTTCGAAACAACGATGCAATCCGAAGGTTCCTGCTGCGATTTATCTATGCGAAGTCCCAATGAAAGCCATGGGGAATTGTTTGCGGCTAAACATTACGGGGGGGGGGGGGGGAGCGGTTGATTCGGAGTCAGCCAGGAGTCCCGGTCTTCCGCCTGTTTGTTTGCAAAGAAACAGATGGGACCTGTAAACCGGGTCGATGCTGGTTTCCTCGGAGGAAAGTCCCGCAAGGCGATTTATGGCTGAGCAGGCTGGCGTGGCATTGCAGAAGAAGCAAAATCCCACGCAAAGGTTGCACGGTTTATTTCAATGTGACGATGGTTTGGGAGATCGTGGGGTGTCTGTTGAGACGTATGACTCACCCCGCTTGACCCCTTGTAGACTGCCAGAGGCCAGTAGACTGCCAGAGGGCAATCTACTCAAACCTGTCTCTCCATCACAAGTGTGGGACAAAATATTGGAGGAAGGTGAAGGCAACAAAGCCAAGGGGAAGGTCTCAGATTGTTCACAGTTGGAACAGACTTAGGAAACCATTAGGAACTTGGTATGTCAACAATTATGTACAGTCTATTGATATTAAAGAGTTGATTACAGTTGGGGCAAAGAACTAGAAAGAGTCTGGTTTTGCCACTCAAGGATTGGGGCCTTTTTCTAGAAGCGGGAATACACCCACGACCACCGTGGTTTTCTTCGTCTTCTTCCATGTCTAGGCCAGGTGTGAAAACTGCCAAAATGAAGGCACCTTTGGGTGAGTTCATTCTGCAGTTCCTTTCGCCCGAGGCAGGTGAGAAAGATGTGCCAACAGCATAAGGCTGCCGTTACGCCCGGTTGGGGTTCAAAAATACCACAATCCTCTAGGAGGCTTTTTCTGTGTACCCCGATCCTCGTGTTCGGAAGAGAGTAGAGTTTCTGGAAGGGCGAGGAGTCTCGCCACCTCCCATCAGTCTTTCCACACACACACACACACCCCGCGCGGTGGGCAGGAGGGAGGATGGGAGGGAAAGAGAGGTGGGGCTGGGGCTTTGGCGAAACGACTGCCAGCACCTGGGGTGGGTGGGACGTTCAAGCCGTAGGATACGATCTCCTCGGGCTCTATTGAGCCAGAAGGCGGGGATAGAGAGAGCGAGAGAGTGCCGGGCGGGGCGGAACCGAATTCAAGCCCTGCCTGTCGCTCCACCTCGCCAGTGCCTCCCTTGCCAGGGCCGGACGGGCCGGGAACTCCCGGCAGGAGCCCAGGAGCGCCCATCTCCAGCGAGAGCCTGGCAAGTGGCGGTGGGGGGCAGAGACGCGTCAAAGGTGCCCGGAGCCCAAGCGGTGGGTTGCCTGCCCGCCCGCCCCCTTCCTTCCCGGTTGGATGCGGGGCTCGCCGTCGAGGTCTGCGGGCTGGCCTGGCCGCCTCGGGTTCGATCCAGCTCGGAGCCGCGGGAGTCAAGAGGGCCCCGGAGGCTTCCGGAGAGAGCCCGGCCCGGCTCTTCTCTATGCGCCCGCTTCCCAGACGGCCAGGCGGGCGCCTTTCCTAGCCAGCCATGGGTAAGGAGGAGACGGAAAGGGAAGCAGCTTGGGAAAAAGGGGGGGGGGTCGCCCCACTTGAGGGAGGGAGGGAACAGGCACTGGGCTCGGCCCGAGCAGCGCCCGGGACAAACCTCCTAGGCCGCTGTTAAGCCAAGGAGGAGCCGCGACGCCTCTTCGCTGGCCCGACGGGCAAGCCCTGGGTCTGTCCTGCTCTGGAAGGGGGTGGGTGGGAGCTTCCTTGGAGCCGTTTCCTCCCCCTGTAGAGGGTTCTGTCCCGCGGCAGAAAGTGTGAGAGTGTTTCCGCCGCTTGGGGCGACTCTTAGAAACAGAATAATGGTTGCTATGGGTCGGATCCTACGCCCCTCCAGGTAACCCTACCTGCTGTTTCGGCCAGAAACCTCTAGAAAAAGTGCTTGTTCCCCAGTCTCCAGTACAGCTGGTGTTCTAGGATATACTGCCTCTGGACCCGGAGGTTCTATTTAGAGACCAGGGCTACCAGTCTTTGCCGCTCTAGCAAATATTTCCGCTGCCAAGCGAGTGGCCTTTGGAAGGGAATTTCGTTAATTACATCCCAACCCCTGAGAGGTGGACTGGATGGACGAAAGTCGACAGTAAAATATAGCAGTTCGTCTTTAACGTGCCACCACGTTTTTTTGGGGCTTTTTGTTTGGTTTACTCTCGGATACGCTTGAAACACAGACCAACACGGCGGCCTGTTTGAACAAATAAATACAGTTTCAACGTCTGTAAAGCTTTTAGGGACGGGACGTTCTCTCCCACGCAGACTGATCGTAAAATAAGCCGACCTCAGCCGCTTTTAATTAGGGGTAGAGTAGGGGCTTCAACGTGTGATAGTTTGGGACTCTGGGGTAGTTGCCCTGGATCAATTCATTCCAGGGCCGTGGCCAGGATTCACACACACATCCCGGGGTGGGTTGGGGGGGGGGCTGTTAGCCCAGGAGAGTTTTGCCCCCCACCCCTGGCTACGGCCCTGATTCACTGGGAACATTGGCAAGGGTGGAGGCAGCGTCTTGAGAAATCCCTCCCTGATCAGCGCCAGTTGTTTGCCCCGACGGCCGAGATTTCCTCTCGTCTTCTTCTTCCTCCTCCTCCTCCAGAGCAAACGTACGGCGAGGTGAACCAGCTGGGCGGCGTCTTCGTCAATGGGCGACCGCTGCCCAACGCCATCCGCCTCCGGATCGTGGAGCTGGCCCAGCTGGGCATCCGGCCTTGCGACATCAGCCGGCAGCTGCGGGTCTCGCACGGCTGCGTGAGTAAGATCCTAGCCCGCTACAACGAGACGGGCTCGATCCTGCCGGGGGCCATCGGCGGCAGCAAGCCCCGCGTCACCACCCCCAACGTGGTGAAGCACATCCGAGACTACAAGCAGAGCGACCCGGGCATTTTCGCCTGGGAAATCCGCGACCGGTTGTTGGCCGACGGCGTCTGCGACAAGTACAACGTGCCCTCGGTCAGCTCCATCAGCCGCATCCTGAGGAACAAGATCGGAAACCTCTCGCAGCCCGGCGGACCCTACGACGGCGGCAGCGGCTGCAAGCAACCGCTGCCCCAACCCACGCTGCCTTACAACCACATCTACCAGTACCCTTACCCCGGGGCCGTCTCCGCCGCTGGCACCAAGCTAGGCGGCCACCCCGGAGCACCCGTCTCGGCCGCCCACGTCGGGCTGCCTCGCTCTTGGCCCTCGGCTCACTCGGTCAGCAACATTCTGGGCATCCGCACCTTCATGGAGCAAAGCGGTGAGTGGGCTTGGCTGGACCGTCGGCTGGGCCAGAACTGAGGGCTGTCCTATTCCAGTAAAGGGGGGGGGGGAGAGGAAGGCATTATTTTTATTTATTTATTTAGATTTATTATCCCGCCCCAATCAGGCGAACCTGACTCTAGGGCGGCTTACAAAAAGAAAAAGATCACACATGAGTGCAAAACAAACTAAACAATCCCACTATACCCCTACAAATTCGGACATTAAAACCTTAAGGTTCACTATTGATTTAAAAAAAATTAAACTATAAATTTACAAAATACTAAAAAGATTTAAAAGTTTAAAAGGTTTAAAAAGTTTAAAAGAGCGAGGGAGGGGTGGCTGTCCCATCAGATCAGCCACCCAACATGGGTGTTACTGGAGCCCCACACCTGCCCTGCCAGCCAGGTTTTTAGGCCCTTCTGAAAGGGCAGGAGCTCTGTCTGTAAACGTAACTCAGTTGGTTGTTATTGTTCCCGCTATGACTTTTATTGCTACCGGGTTCGTATCCGATGTGCCTAGTATATTAGACTGTCCTGGGTTCCTTTGCAGTGGCTTAGCAGAAGTTATACAAGCAAGAGAAAAATAATAGAATCCCTGAGTTGGAAGGGGCCTTTTTGACCATCGAGTCCAAGCCCCTGCTCAGTGCAGGAATTCGAATCAAAGAAGATCTGACAAAGGGTTGTCCAATTCTCTTTTGAATGCCTCCAGTGTTGGAGCGCTCTCCATCTCTGGAGGCAGTTGGTTCCACTGTTGTACTGCTCTAGCTGTTAAGCTGAATGTGAAGGGGGCCAGGTTACTTGAGAGACTGCATCTCCCCAAGGGTATCTGTCCGTTCCACCAGAGCAGACTGGAAAGGTGCCTTAGTGGTTCCATCAGCCAGAGAGGCTCGTCTCTGGCACAAGAGAGGGCCTTCTCCCTGTTCGCTCCGATTCTATGGAACCACCTGCCTCTGGAGCTGCACCTTCAGACGGGGTTATTGGCTTTTAGAAAGGGCCTGAAAACCTGGCTGGCAGGAATGGTGTGGGGTAATGAGGGTTTACTGGCACACACACACACACCCCGCTGGCTTATTTAACATCTTGTATCTTCCCCCACCCCCCATTCCTACCCTCATTCCTATATTCGGTGGGTTAGTGTAGGGAAGGAGAAGTTTTAAAAGTTTTAAAAGGGGTTTTAATTTTAATTTTACTTTGTTCTTTTTGTGTTTTTAGGGGTTTATTTTATGTCTGTTGTGCTCCACCCTGAGTCGCTTGTGCAAGTAGGGCGGAATATAAATTTGACAAAATAAATAAATAAAAATAAATAAGGACAAGTAGTTGATAAACTTCAAGAAATGTATAAAGGGGGGAAGGAAAAAGTAACTTAGAAATGAGCAAATATATTTTTTCTCCTAGTTGTGTTTTTTAAATCATCATTGTCTTTATATTTTAGTTTTACATTCTACTAGTATTACTAGGCTTAGTGGTAGTGGTAATACTAGTAATCTTAAGTACTAATTTTATTACTCCTTAACTCTGAACAGAAATGCACCTTTAAAAATATATTTTACATACCCTCTTCTCAACTTCCGTTTTGCTCTACTCTGCTGGTCTGACTTAGATTTAGACTTTAATAAAGATTAGTTTTAAACTAATAAACCAGCAAAAGGGGGGAATCTATCACTCAAGACACAATGTGGAAGGACATAGCACAAGGGTCGTATAAAAAGTACTGTTGCCACCATTTCTCTCTCTCTCAAAATCTTTACCAAATTTGTTTTAGGAAAGCATCTAATAATAACAACCATAATCGAAGTCATAGTCAAGAGGGAGGAAATGTGGATTTTATTTGAAAGGCAGGGGAGGGGGGGAGATCTCCATGTTTATTCTTGGGAGGCGGAGAGTTCGTGTGGATTTCTTGATCAGGTCTCCCAAGGTCGTCTGTTGTGTGTAAAGCTCCAGGCTCGAACTGCGTGACTGAGAAGAAAGCAGCGGGTGGTGGGGACTGAGTTGATGGGGAGTCCCTCTCCCAGGTCATCGGCTAGGGTCCTTGCACGTGTGTACAAGTGGCCCTAAAGGTATATATTCAAAATCCCCACCTCGGAGAGAGGCACCATTTTATGCTTCCGGTTTCCTATTTCTAACATTATTTGAATTTTTTTGGGAATAGAAATCTGTTCTTTTCTTCCCCTGTTTTAAGCAAAGAGATTTCTGTCCTTGTCACCCGCCCTAAACCTGTTTTGTTAGAAAGGGCCGCAGATCTGGGTGTTCTTCGAGGAGTAAACCAGGTGATTTGACGTGGAACATGCTTTGACGTGGGACATTTGGAAGACGTCACCTTCCAAATGTCACTTTCTCTGTGTGACAAAATACACACTTCTCTCTTCTAAAGAGCCAGTAGCCATACGGGCAGGTGGCCTCTTCTGAGAGGCAGAGATTTGCCCAAAAGTCCAAGTGTGTCTCTTAGCTGAGGTAGGATTTGAATGAAAGGATCCCAGCCCACCCACTCACCACTGACCCATCCGACGGTTCATGGCCGCTGTGCGATCCGGAGGCATTTTAGGAGCGGCTGTTGTTTAAGAGGCCGGAGGGCCAGAATCCAGCAGACAGAACTCTGGCTCTTCTTGGAAAGAAGGCCCAGGCATCTTGAACATTTTACAGAAAAATGTGGAAAATATTTTGGTAGCGATGACAGATTGCCAACCGCAAACCCTCTGAACACCCCCCACCCCCTTGCTTGGTGGAAAAGGGATCCTAACAAGTCCATCTCACCACGACTTCTTCCAAGAGCAAACATTTGTCCGGCTGTTTGTTTCCACTGCCTGAACTATTCACTCGCCTTCTCTCCGTGTCTTCCTCTCTTCCTCCTTCTTTTCTCGCAGCCAGTCCACAAGTATATTATTCTAGAACAGCTGGAGAGCCGAAAGATTCCTTGCGAGAGAATGAGGCAGCTGGAAATTACAGGGGAACCTTCTATTTTTAGACTTTGGCTATCTATGACCCTTTGCTTCTTCTTCTTCCGTGTCAAGACCAGATGTGAAACTGCCAAAATGAAGCCACCTTTGGGGAGTTCATTCTGTACTTCCTTTTGCCTGATCTAGTGTGAGAAAAATTAGCTGGCAACAAAAGGTTGCCGTTACCAGGGTACACCCGATTGTGATTCAAAAATACCACAATCTTCAAGGAGGTCTTTCTGTGTATCCCCCTTTGCTACTAGGAAACAGACTTACATTTTCTTAGTTTTTTTCCTATAAATTTTCCATTACTTTTTCAAGGTTCTGGAAGAGAAGACATTCCACTTCCTAACGTCAAAACCCCACTAATTGCAGACCTCTAGAACTCAGTGGCTCAAGTGGCTAAGATGCTGACTGGGAGGTGGAATGTCAGCAGTTCGATTCCCGAGTACTGCAGGATGGAATGAGCTCCCGTCTTTGTCCCAGTTCCTGCCAACCTAGCAGTTCGAAAGGAAGAAATTGCAAGTAGATAAAAAGTAGTGGGACAGTAAATGGTGGGACGGTAACAGAGTTCCGTGTCTAGTCATGCCTGCCACATGACCATGGAAACGTCTGCAGAAGCTTTGAAACAGAGATGAGCACTGAGCCCTAGAGTCAGATACGACTGGCTTTCCAGCAAGGGAAACCTTTACCTTTACTAATTCACCAGTTGTTTTGTAAAGCGGGGGAGTTTCCTACTACTGTACTTTGCTAGCACTTATAGATACCTGTACAGTATATACAGGTATATTGAAAGTTACTGCTAAAAACACTCGTAGTACCTTAGACAATAGGTGACAAAATGTACTTTAACACATGAAGTCCTAAATGCTTTTAAAAATACATTTCCCTTGCAAGAAAGCTTAACTTGAAGATCTGCCAGTTCGACAGTGTTGAATGCTGGGACTACTCACTGAGCCTGCTCCCATAATTGAAAATGGCGCCCCCTTGAGAAGGTCCTTCTGAATGATATGATACGGAGCCAAAAAAACCTGGCCCGTGAAAATGAAGCAGGCAGGGAGACAGGGTATGTTTCGAATGAAACCTTAGCAAAAGCTGTTTGCAATTTAAGACCCCTGCCTTTCTCTCTTCCCTTCTCTCTCTCTCTCTCAGTATAGTCACCCTTGTTTTTTAAGCTCGAGTTTATGGAAAGGAGAGGGTAGATCTGATCTTATGCGACCTTAAAATACAGAAGGCCATATAGCATTAGCAGCCCACGAGTGTCTCCCAAAAAAGCTTGCACCCCCCAAACCAGAGAGTTTCTTGTTGAAAGGCTTCCCACCCAAACAGAGTCTAGAGCAGAGAGGCTGAGAAAGAGTGTTTCAGAAATGAATCTGGATTGCGTTTATTGTGAGCTCCGTTTACGAAGCTGCTGGGTTGCATCAAATAAACAAAACATATGAGTTGCAGTGGTAATGCATGAAGAAAGAAAGCAAACAAGCAAGCAAGCAAGCAGAGAAAGTGTGTGCGTGTGTGGGAGGAATCCCTGTCAAAGACCCGTTCAGGTCTCCAATGAAGCAAATGGCTGTTTTGTGTTTTTGCTACCCTTGGTGTTCCTCTTGGGCTACAGGCTGGGCAGACTCTCAGCCAACCGGACGTCTTTTCCCTGGTTCCTTTGAATGCCACATCAATCTGCCTTTGACCTAAAGTCCCCCTCTGGCCCCCTTCTAGTCCAGAGGCAGATTCTCCTCCCTTCCCAGGAGAGACCATCTGGAGCTCCAGGAAAACTCTCACTCACTGGACAAGGGGGCAAGTTACAGCCAGAAGTGGTGGGTTTCTGGGGAGCCTTGACTTGAGCCAAGCTCTAGAGAAGTGCTTCTCTCAATGGGCTACTAACGTTTTCCCCGATCTTTCCCATCCCAGGAGCTCTGGCTGGGACAGAAGGCCCTGCTTACCCTCCCAAACTAGAAGACTGGCCAGGTGTGAACAGAACCACCTTCTCTGCTGCTGGATCAGGTGTCAACACGCTTGACAAATCGACAGTGGAAGCAGACATTAAATACCCCCAGGTAACGGCAGGGCTGACTCGGGACTTCTGCAGCTGAGGTAGGCAGGTGAAGTCTGTGGTGGCTGGGCCGGGACTGGAGGGTGGGCGAAGGAGAAGCTGAAAAGAGGAGGTGAAGATCTTTCTGCCACCAGTTGCGATGATCTATCTATTCTACTAGTGAGAAAGATGAGCTGCAGGTTAACGGACACTTGAGAGTTTTATTGTGCTGAGATTTGTACCTGGCTAGTCTGACTGCCCTAGAACATGTTCAATTTAAAACAAGATGTGGGACTGCGGTGGCTTAGTGGTTAAGACGCTGAAAGGTCGGCAGGTCAGCGGTTCAAGACCCGAGTGGTGAATGACTGAATAAGCTCCAGTCGTCTGTCCCAGCTTCTGCCAATCTAGCAGTTTGAAAGCAAGAAATTGCAAGTAGCTAAACAGACTGTAGTGGCTCAAGTCACTAAGACGCTGACTGGGAGGCGGAAAGTCAGCAGTTCGCTTTCCAAGTACTGCAGGATGGAATGAGCTCCCGTCTCTGTCCCAGCTCCTGCCAACCTAGCAGTTCGAAAGCAAGAAATTGCAAGTAGATAAATAGGGACCACTTCAGTGGGAAGGTAACAGTGTTCCATGCACTCCGGTGTCTAGTCATGCCTGCCACATGACCATGGAAATGTCTGCAGAAGCAGACAGCACTGGCTCTTCAGCTTAGAAACAGAGATGAGCACTGACCCCTAGAGTCTGATATGACCGGCTTTCGAGCAAGGGAAACCTTTACCTTTACTAAACAGGCACCACTTCGGTGGGAAAGGTAACAGCGTTCTGTGTGCTCTAGTGTCTAGTCATGCCTGTCACATGACCATGGAAATGTCAGGAGACAGTGCAGGCTCTTTGGCTACCAACGGAGATGAGCACTGAATCCTAGAGCTGGATTTGACAGGAGACCTTTACCTAATCCGACTATGAAACAACTGCAACAACTTGGCTTTATCTGTCCCCCAAGTTGTCGTAATGGAAACTGTGCTGGGGGGGGGGGGAACTGATGATGATAAAAATCACCAGAATCTTCATCTTTAGATATATTCAAAGCTAAAAGGAAACAGAGAACGTTTTGTTTAGAATTTATTAATTTAACAAACTCTTTGTTTGGCTCATTTTATTATGGTACAAGATGATGCTGATGATTGATAATTAATTTAGAGGCATATTTCCCTCTCATTCTTTAGCTCAGGACCCGGTCATCTTACTCCTAGTTGTTATTTGAAACTTTAATTTTAATTTTTAAACAGTAATTTTAAAAACATTTTTATGATTAGTGAAGTGTCCAATGTTAACTTCGAAGATTGCCCTTACGTCTGTAAAATTTTAAGCCTGCTTGTATTTGCATACAGTCGTTTACACTTAACTACCTCCCCCTTGCAGGTTTGCATCAATTTTCCCCTAGTTCTTCTTTCTGTGCCCCAGTTCTTAACCTTCTGCTTAATCTCTCCCAGTCCTTGCCTTGCTAAGAAACGAATCTCATTGAAAATCAGGCTATGGAGGAACTCTATCATATCTACTTGGAAGTAACCCTTATTGAATGCAGTGGGATTTGTTTCAATGTACTTATGTCAAGCTACTGTGGTGGCTTAGTGTTTAAGATGCTGGAGTTGAAGACTGGAAGGTCGGCAGGTCAATGGTTCAATACCCGAGTGCTGCATGATGGAGCGAGTGTCTGTCTCTGTCCCAGCTCCTGTCAACCTAGCAGTTCGAAAGCAAGAAATTGCAAGGAGATAAATAGGTACCACCTCGGTGGAAAGGTAACAGTGTTCCATGTGTCTAGTCATGCCTGCCACATGACCACAGAAACGTCTCCAGATGCAGACAGTGCTGGCTCTTTGGCTATAAATGGATATGTATGACTAGCTTTTGAGCAAGGGGGGACTTTACCTTTTTTACTTATACCAAGGTGGTTTGCCTCAATTTATCTCTAGAGTAACCAGATTAGCACCTAGATCAGGGCAGCCAATCCAGTTTAGCCTCACCCGACGGGACTATCTCTCCCTTTTGGCTAATATTTTCTTTTTCTCTTGCTCGCAGCCGCCTCCTGGACTCTCGGCGGTGAGTACCTTCTTGTCCCCTTGCGCCTATCCCTCCTCAAACCAGCCCGGAGTCTACGGGGCCCCTGGCGGAGGCTATCTGAGTCCGGCCCATCATCACTGGCAGGCTCAAAGCAACCCCTTGACTCACCACCATGGCCCCGGTCTGGCTGCACATGGCGGAGATCTGGCTTCCGCGGTGGCCTTCAAGCACTCCTCGCGGGAAGGTAAGGACAAGGCAAGTGGGTAGGCCAGAATCTACCTGGACAACAGTGGAGGAAAGACAGTCAGGGGAAACGGCTGGGGGGCGCGCATAGATGTAGGAAACCATCTCGTGGCTGTAAACGCCACTGGAAATAGTGGGATTTTGGTGAAAGTAAAATCCACCCGCATGGCATCTCCATGTCCAGGACCCAATTCTGGCAGAAAGAAAACCTGAGATTCTCCCATCCATAAAGCAAAACATTCAACGCCAAGTGTTGGGCGGTGGTAAATAACCTGACTCCCTAAAGGGGCCAATGGCTATGGGTGGATGAGCCCCTTTAGGTGGGATGATGGTCCCCTCAGTGGAGGAAACGCCACTGAAAACCATCACATTGGGCCCAACAGCAAAGTGAGCAGAGGAGGAACCATTTCACTATTCTGATTCCCAACGGTTATTGAGATGGAAGAGGCCATGCCAGATGGATTGGCTGTGAAGGCGCACCTTGTCAATATCCTCAAGGCTGCAGCAGTCCATTGCAGTCCCGGCATTAAAATCCTGCATATCTCATTCCATACATGCTGCAGGAGATGGTTCTGTGATCACAGAGTGTTGGTCACTTCATGGCAAGCTGGGATCCATCTTAAACAAATTCACGCCAATGGCATTTTTCCTCTTTGTCATTCTTTTTCTGTGAAAATGATTGGGGGAGGGGGGGATATATACTCGGATACAAGTAGCAGCAAACGAGGCCGAAAGCAAATTAAAAGTAGTTTAAGCCTCTTCTAGCTTCTGGTTGCTTTCTTCCCCATCAGTGTTTCGAGATGAAAGGTGGTCGAGCTCCACGAAACTTTGGTCTCAGGAGGAACTGTTTATTTATGTATTTAATTTAAATTTATATTGCTTGACCAAGGGTTCGAGAAACGTGGGGAGACACTGAGAAGGGGACAGCGTGTTAAAAGTTTCTTTCCAATAAGGAGAACAACGGCTTCCTATTGAGACAGCTGGTGTAGAAGTCAGTAGTTTCTGCGGCTTCAAAGAGTACTTAATGGACTTTAGGTCTTGCATGCGGAAATCTGCAGAGGTTAAGCTCAAGTCTTCCTTACACGCATCTCAAGGCAACGCCATTGGAATGCAATGGAAACTGGGTCATGTGGAAGGACGAAGATGCTCCGGCCTCCAGGTTATCGTGTTTTGCACTGTTGCCCTCGTGAAAGGGGGGGGGGGCTGTCTGTAAAGCCTGCTTCAAACTGTGGTCACTGTTCCACCAGCTGTGGGAGTTTAAATCATCGGGGGTGTTTTCTGGGTGGGAAAAGAAAAACCCTCCTAGCCAAAATATTTTCTTTTCCTTTACATTCCTCCCTCCCCCTTTCCTCCCCAGGACGGTACAAAGCGACTCCCCTGCTTTTTCTATAGTGATACCTTTTTATTTCCCTTATAATCCATTGTGCGCTGTCACACGCTGTGTGTGGTCCCTTCTGGTGTATTAGGTCGGAGTGGGCGTCATTGCGCCTGGCCAAATAATTGACAATGATTGACGACTCAGAAACGGCGTGTCCTGCGCATGTGGAAATGGCTCCTGGCGCGCATCACTGTTTTCACACGTTAGCATAAGGGATCGGGTGATAATTGACTGAGCGAAGAAACACGATTGCACTGAGCTCCGCTGGTTTTTCCTTCCTGATCCTTTGTAGCTCCGCATTCACGTTACTAAGAGAAGAGCCAACGTTTTACTGCTGGCCAGCCTCGCTTCAATGCTCAGAGCTCCGTTGAGATAATGGCTTGGTGCAAGCCGTGAATGTAAGAACGAAAACCCACGAATTTCAATCGGATTTATTACCGAATCAGTCTAGATTTATAAATAAAATTCCTTCACTTAGGGTTGGTTATGGTACCGACTTAAAGCAGCCATACATTCACGGTTGCAATGTTTTACGAATATCTCAAGGTAGGAATGGAAATATGATAAAATTGCCACCACCACCACCACCCAGGAGCCAACGGCAGGATTTCAAAGTTAATTTTTATGTATCATAATTGACACATTTTATAAACCCAACCAAGCAGTTAGCAAGAAAGAATCTAAAATATCTTTACATTCTGGGGAATCTATCTATCTATCTATCTATCTATCTATCTATCTATCTATCTATCTATCTATCTATCTCACAATAGTGTTTCTGGGGGAAGCGTAGGGCTAGTAGTAAAAGGAAGACTTCTGTGGAATGAAAACAGCATTTGGATATTTTTCTTGCAGCCCATGGAACAGAAAATAAATTGTGCAAGAGTACACTATTGTCCTGCACTCACAGATACAGACACATAGGGGCAGGCAAAGAGGGGAAAGTGACAGAGATTAATTTGATTTGAGAGAAGTAATTTCAGTGCCATGGGTAATCATTTTTTCTAGAACCATTTCATCATAAATCATAATGGTCAGCGTGTCCATTTTCTAGAGTAATGAGAAGCATGACCTTATTTTACTCAGCCTAGTTGCTCCTTCCCTTTCTCTCTCAAATAAACCATAAGGAGTGTGGATTTCTTTAAACATGTGAATTAATTACAAATAATACATTAAGGATTTTCAAGTCTTTTCAAATATACAGGCTATTTTACATTTCCTTTACAGGCCTTTGTCTAAACTATGGTCCAGAATATGTTCCCCTGTATATTTGCAAAGAAATAAGTCCAGCAGGTACACTTTTCAAGCAGATATGGTTAAGACTGGGCAGTAAATAATTTTGATAAATAATTATCAGGAGATAATCTTCCTCCCTCCCTAAAATTTATAGATAGAGGACCCATTTCACACCCACTGAAATTGATGATGTTATTTTGAATGGAGCACCTTGTTCATACCAATCTGAAATGAAAATTAGGACTTAAGTAGGTTTAAGAGTGTTCCACACATATGTACAACCCCAGTTCAGATAAGCAGGCCAATAATTTACTTATGATATTAGTGAGATAAATATTATTTGTTTTAATTGCTTAAATAAATATCTTGAGCATTCCACTTTATATCAATTCACAGTATTTAATTGCTGTTCCTATTTTTCTTTCATTTAAAATTAATTCAATTAATTATTAGAATATTTATGGTGCTTTAATGGTCATATTCCTATTAATCTTTTTAGACCTACCTAAACCAAAGGGATGAATTCATTTTCAAGAAAGTTAGCCCTCCCATTTCTATTTTAGTTCTGTCAGCTAAAGTCAAAATCTGAGAATACTCTATTTAAAACAAAGCCAAATGTATTTTGGCCCTTCTTCTTCTTCTTTCCTTCCTTTACCATTTAGCTTGTAAGGTACTGAAATCAGTGGGTTTTTAAAGCGGTTTTTTGTTGACCATGATAAAGAGGAACAGGCATTCATTTGATGGTCTTGACAGTCTTTTCTTAGATATTTGCCAACACCTTTTTACCAAGTGGTTTACTTGTTTTGCAGAGGGTGAGGTGGAGGAACACTTGTTTACTGTTTAAAGATACAACCAGCTGCAATATCTGAGCTCCTATACAGCTATGCAGTCCGTTCATAATTATGTTCCTATGCTGGTTATTTCCTTCCAACATTTCTTTTGTGAGCGTGTGAGACTGCACGAATATTTCCAGTAAATCTCACTCGCGATAAATGTTGCACCCTAATGATAAGGTAGGGACTGCAGTGGCTCAAGTGGCTCAGACACTGCCTGGAAGGCGGGATGTCAGCAGTTCGATTCCCGAGTACTGCAGGACAGAATGAACTCCCCTCTTTGTCCCAGCTCCTGCCAACCTAACAGTTCAAAAGCAAGAAATTGCAAGTAGATAAATAGGGACCACTTTGGTAGGAAGGTAAACAGCGTTCCGTGCTCTCCGGTGTCTAGTCTTGCCTGCCACATGACCACGGGAAACGTCTGCAGAAGCAGGCAGCACTGGCTCTTCGGCTTTGAAACAGAGATGAGCACTGAATCCTAGAGTCGGATACGACTGGCTTTCGAGCAAGGGAACCCTTTACCTTTAATGATAAGGTAGGGGACTGTGGTGGCTCACGTGGTTAAGACTCT
Organism: Furcifer pardalis; assembly: GCA_030440675.1. Lineage (NCBI taxonomy): Eukaryota > Metazoa > Chordata > Lepidosauria > Squamata > Chamaeleonidae > Furcifer > Furcifer pardalis. Next base: position 144,769,188 of record CP126891.1, on the reverse strand, counting down.
GAACTTGACAACTGGAATGTCTGCAGGTCAGCAAGACCCGAGTACTGCACGACGGAATGAGCTCCTGTCTCTGTCCCAGCTCCTGTCAACCTAGCTGTTCGAAAGCAAGAAATTGCAAGCCAGTAATTTTGTTTAAACTGACCAGCCGCGATTGTCTCTAATTCAGGACTCCTGTTCAGTCAAAATCTGGGAAAAACACCAGCGGTGACTAACCTGAAAGATTACACACAGTAGCCATCTACTACAGAGGACATTTCATCGAGCACAACATGCTTGCTGTTGTTTTATTACCTAAGTAGTGGATAAGCAGGACTCAGAAGGCTTGAGTTCGAATCCCAATTCAGCCATAGAAGCTCACAGGGCATATGGAATAAGGAGAACCACTCCCTAGATATCTCACTTAACTTGAAAGCCTTGCTAGGGTTGTTTTAATTTGGTTATGTCTTGAGGACTCATAGGAACAACAATAAGTTGCAGCTGCCACATGCTGATTCCTGCTAAACATGCAAGAAAATACATGTGCCAAATCTTTCCAGACTATTTAAATGGGATATTAGAATCATAATGTAATGCACTTGTAGCGTCCAGTTGCAAAACCAAAATTTCAAAGATAACCTCCTCAGAAAAACAGATTTTAAAAAAAATCAAAATAATGATTATAAATGTTTTTATTAGTTTCAAGATAGCATCCCTGTTAGGATATCTTCTTCAGTATCTAAAGCCACTGTTGTTCAATTACTTCTGCTCTGTCTTCCAAAAAAACAGCCCCCTTAATTGGTTCAACCATTGGGAAGGGAGAAGTTTCACCCGAAATGCTAATTTTTTTACACACACACACACACACACACACACACACACACACACACACACACACACACACACACACACACACACACACACACACACACACACACACACACACACACACACACACACACACACACACACACACACACACACACACACCCCAGATTTAGGAATGATAATGAAATGAATGAGAAGCTGTAATAATGTAGAATTACTTTTATTAATCAGAAGTAAACAGGTTTCTATAAAATGAATTTATTTTACATCCAAATAAATCTGTTTAGGAGTTATATGAATGAGGCTATAGATGTAGGACAGTGATGGTGAACCTTGGCATTCCAGGTGTTCTTGGACTTCAATTCCCAGAAGCCCAAGTCAGTACTCCTGCTGCTCACTGTTATAGGAGATGTTAAGCACAGTACAGTATTCTTAGTAAGAACGGGGAAGAATTTAGATCTGGACCATTTTATTTAAATTTGTAGACTTCTTCAACCAGAATGGTCTATGGAGAAACTATAACTGGCAGATACATTCAACCAGACCCAGATTTTTTGGACATTGAATTCTTAACACTCTTGGTTTGAATTTTTGTGAATGTAACAATGTTATTGCTGCATTTAGGTTGACCTCCCTGTCTACAGCTTTATCTTTAACACATATATGGTGGTCTTGTTATTTGAAATATTGGTACCTGGGAAGATCATCTTCATATTAGGAATTTGACCAGCACAGATATGTTAACAAACTGTTTCATTTTGCTATTGAAAAAAAATATTATACTGTAGTTTGCAAATATAAAGAATCTGAATATGTAAAGAATCTGAAATGTAAAAAAAATGATGTGGGAGAAAGTGAAATTGACAGGTTTTGCCATCCCTAGTTGTGGGTGCTTCTTAATGCTGGCTAACAGTAGCCTTTAACATTAAATTGCTATTCTCCTACAAATATCTGCTTTTTGTGGACAGCAAAGTAATGGGCCAAATGGGTCTATGTAATGGGTCTATGCAGTCAGGTGTAACTTCATATATAAGTTTTCATTATACTTCTCCTTCACCTCTATGTGGCAATAAAAATTATAATAGTAATCATTTGTTAAACTGGCATTTTACAGAGTAAACCACATATTATAAAAGCATCTCCCAGTTACACATTTAATAAAATAAGATGCCTTTTGACGGTAATGGCAAAAGTTATATTTTTATTGTGGGTGCAAGAAATAATAAAGCAGATGAAATGGAATGAGAGGTATCACAGGGAAATATATATTTTAATTGGAGTTGAGGACAAACAACGGGTTAAACCAAAGAGAATGGGGAAAAGATTTGGAGGGCAGATTTTGAAAAGAGCAGTTCCACAGTTCTTACAACAAAATTCTAGGGATTGCTAAGCAGTTCACTTGTAGCACAATGGTTCCTAACTTTTTTTGGCCATGCCCCAACTAAGCATCTCTAAAATCCCGATGCACCCCTCTGTGACATATAATTTTTATTATTCAAAAAGTGAATTCCAATTCACATGGAGAAAGCAAAAAAGGCCATTCACTGTTAATAACTCATTCTCAAATCCCTCCCCCCCCCCAATAATCAAATTGTCCACCTGTGGGGTATGTGCAGCTTAAGGCACAAACCACAGGGAAGTTCTTCCATTTAAGGCTGAATGAGTAGGAACAGCAGATTTGTCTAGCAGGTTGTGTCCCCATCCATATTTTTCTTGTGTTTTCTTATGGCATACTTGGTGTTTTTGGATTGTCAGTGTGGATTACTCAATTCTTTCATGTGTGTTGTAAATCAAACACTTCAGAACAGATTGTTCAGATCCAGAAACTGTCTCTGAAGGCAAACGGGTGCAGTTACCAGTTGGTGGATGCTGAATTTAATAAAATGATGGCAGAATTTAGCAATTGAGGTTCCGCTTCCTAAAGAACCATTTATTAACCAAACAAGACTGAACATAATAAAATTTCCAAAACACATTTCAGGCCAATATGTTTGTAGATCAACCAAAATGGCACAAAACAATTGCAAATTGCTTTGTTCCAGAAGAGTCATCAACCTACTTGGTAAACAACATGAAAAGGGGGAGAGAGGCACAGCCTGATATTAAAACCTTAGAGTCTGTCTTTAGTTACAGTTGTCGGGGGAACATGGGAGGAAACAGCAGCTCTTCATTTGGAAGAAAACCCAGGGTTTGGTTCAATATGTAGGGATTATTCTTTTTTCTCTTGGTATTAAGTGCTACTCTAGTGTAGAAACTAAAGCCTTCTCAACAAGGCTGTCTCTTCAAGCAAAGATGGCTTGTTTGCATGAGAAATTATCAAGATTCCTTTTTTGGAGTACAGAGCAATAGGTAAATCTTCCGCTCTACTAAATACTTTTATATAATATATACTGATGGAGTGTTGTATCTGTTGCATTCAAGCACTACTTTTTATATTGCTATGCAAACCCTTCTTCAAAAGACTTGTACACAGGTTTTGTTGAGACAATTGCTTCTTCCAGGAAGATGCCCCCCAGCATCACCAGTTTAAGATACTGTGCAGTTAATTTCCTCTTCGCCAACAGATGGTCCATTGAGAGAAAAGAAAAAAGCACAATTGAGGGGAAACATGTTAATTATTTGGACCTCCACTTAAAACGCTGCGGAGGAGGTAGGGATGGGCAGCAGAATAAAAAGCTTACTCTGCAAGTACCTTTTCTAGCTCCCCTAAGCTTTAAAAATAGTTGCACATGTAATTAAATCCCATCGAAGCCAGCAAAGGAGGCAATTTACTCCTCCCTTTAATAGGACTCGAGGCTTTCTTAGCAAGGCAGTAAACCTGCAACTGAATTGTACCACTGTGGACTGGTAGTTTTATGGCCACGTTAAAAAGTGGGGAACCTGCTTCCACACTGAGCGGGCCAACAGAGCAAAAGCTAGGCTAGAGTCTTATGTCATATTTGATGTATCAGGTGCGGAAAAGTGACCCACGAGGAGCAAATGGCAGCGACCCACCGGGTTTACTACCTCTGGTGTGTGGCTCGAAGCCCGAAAAGGGGGGGGGGGGCCGCCCCTCTGTCTCTGTTATTTCGAGGCAAGGCTGGGCCCTGGTGGCGCAGTGGGTCAAACTGCTGTACCAAAAGGTTGTGAGTTCAGTCCTGACCAGAGCACAAGGTTGACTCAGCCTTTTATCCTTCCGAGGGCGGGAAAATGAGTACCGAGCATGTTGGGGGGGAAATGCTCATTTACTTGTGAATCTGCCCAGCGAGTGCACTAAGCGCTGTGGGGAGGTATAGAAGTGTGATTGCTTCGTTTTGCTTTTCTGGGGCTGCCAACAAATTGGCTCTAAACTCAACTTGTCCTTGTGTCCCCCCCTTCCCCCCCCCCTTTGCAGCAGGCGTCAGAAAACAGGCTCCGAGCGCCGGAGGCAAAGCGCCGCAGGCCAACCCTCTGGCCAGCGCCCACGGACTTTCTGCTCCAGCCTCCTCGTCGTAGCCTTAGAACCGACGGGACACGGCGTCCGAGGCGGAGGGGGTCGCCGCGGCTCACGGCCGAGGAAGAGCCGCTGAGGGCCCTGCAAGGGCGGCGAGCTCCGGCCGTGGTGCCTTTTCTCGCCACGGAGGAGGCGTGGGAATGACGGGCTGGCCTTCGGACTGACTCGCAGTCGCAGGCCAGACGTCCCGTGAAGGGGGCGGGGCGAGGAGGCCAGAGAGACCCCCAGCACCCAGCCCGGCGAATCACTGACGGTGGGCAGGCCGTGGGGTTGAGAAAGCTGAAGGAGGCGCCCCCCCAAATACATTCTGATCCAAGGGACCTTGACGCTTGTTGTGAGGAAGGGAATCTAAAGCAGGGGTACCCAACCTTTTTATGCAGAGGGCCAGACCACGCCCCCAGGCAGTGGAGTGGGCCATACCACGCCCCCCAGACAGTGTAGTGGGCCATACCATGCCCCGCAGAAGAAGACACATTTACTGCTGTCGTAAATGCACTCACTTCTGCGTTTACAACAGCTGTGGCGCATGTTTATGCATGCGCGGGCAGATTTTACAGCTGACATAAACGCGTCCACTTCAGAGTGTGGCAGCGGTGACATGGGCCACATGAAATGGTGCCATGGGCCAGGTCCGGCCCACGGGCCTTAGGTTGGGAACCCCTGATCTAAAGGATACCCTTATCCCAGTCCCGGGCTGTGAGAATGACGGTGGCTGCTTTTTTAAAAAGCATGCCTTGAACATTTTATGACCTTTTGGGTGCCCCAAACCTGCTTTATAGCTGGATTTTGCCCTGTCACTGCAGTTAGGATTTCACAATGCACTTTCCCTTGGAGTTGGGTGGAACTCAAATGGCCAGTGAAAATAAATAATTTCTTTTTTGGACCCAAATCCATTAAAAATAAATATATTACAGACCACTCTTTCCATTCAACCAATTGATTCTTTTGGAATAAAAGCAAGTGAAATTTATGCCCATGTACTCCCACATGCTTTATTACAATTTTCCTTACTAGGATAAAATTTTCCCCAGTACTAAACACTGGGAGAATGAACTAAGATCAGTAGGGTAGCCGAAGAGTACAGATTTATAATAAGCACCGTGAAGACTTTTAAGACTGGCTTATGAGCACAATGACATTTTAACCTGGTAAATCAAGGGAAAAAAGAAATGGGCAGAGGTGAAGGCAAAACACCTTCTATTCCCTTCTTCCTAAGGCCAATGAAATTCACAAGGTCCATAATCTAATATGCTCCTGTCCTAAAGTCTGCAGTTTCACTACTGTAGGCATGCCATTAATCCCTAATGTGAAAGGCCAAGGCAGTGACGACCTTTTCTGATTTTATATTTTTATAACAAACCAATAAAAGACTGGTAAGAACACTGGTTGTATCTTTATTTGTTTTTACAGATTCCTACCTCCCTTGGAGTGCACTTGTGTGTGTGTGTGTGTGTGTATGCATGCAACTCATGAATACCGACCTCTTAAACCCAGCATGTCATATGCACAATGACAAATATGAAAGAATAGCAACTTTTTAATCTAACAACATTTGCAGAGATTTGGAGTAACTCACTTAGAATCTGGATTATGCATGACAGGGCTGCTGAGCCCCTGAATTACTTGGATGATCTTTAAAAGAAATCAGCTTCTATGCTGAACAGAACCATATTTTGTTACATGTGATTGTTTACCTATATCTAGCTATATTGTAATCATGGTTCAAAAGTGAATCCCATCTAGTTAAATGACTTAATTAAAATTCCAGTCTGAGATATGTGCAAATGGTGATCTGGTTGGAGACAATTTATCCTTGGGACTTACTATATATTTTTACCACCCAAAGGGGTGGAGTGGGGGAAGACTTGTAACAAAATTTTGTAGCAGGAGTGCCCATGTTTAAGGTTCCAGCCTACTATGGAATGGCTTCTTATGAGATTATCCATTCCACCCCTTCCTTTAAAAAAAAAAAATCTCTCCCAAATTCCTACAGGCACCCATCATTCTGTGACTATACTTTGGGATTTCCTAAAAAGGCTACCATCTCCATCTTGTTTCTCAGTAGCCTTGTTTTGGTTACATACCTATAACCTGATAGTAGTGCTTAAGAGTTCACTATTTCTACAATAACAAAACACCAACACCTAGAGAAAATGGAGGATATTTGCAGCTTCATCATAAGATTAGCCCTGTCAGCAGTTCTTGAACTTTGAACAACCAGAGATACCCATATCTCTTGGATAGAAACAGCCTCTAATTAATTAGACCTGATTCAATACCTACCGAAAACTATGTCCCATATATTTGGACTATCACTAGACAATAATATGTCTAACATAAGATTGTGCAAACAGAAAAACAAATGAATGGTTATTTTGAAATATTGCTCAATAGAGGAAATAAAGGAATCCCTAGTACCCTCTCTCATATTACAGGTCTACCTGGTGTTGAGCAAATGAACAGATTCAGCCATAGCACATCTATTCATATACACAAATCTTTTTGCCCTTCTCTTTCCTACAGTTGATGAAATGTTTTGTTCTAGCTGACTGTGAGTGTACCATGAAAGTCCGTACTTCTTTCAGTGGTGTTTTCAGTGCATCAGCACTCAGCACTATTGTTAGAGCATTCGCAGGTATTTTGTAACATCAACTCAGCTGAGGCAATGTCTAGAGCTGTGGTTCCCAGAGTGGGGCACACACCCCACAGGGGGGCGATTTTATTTTTAATGTGGAAAATTCAAGAATGGGTTATTAATAGTGAATAGGCTTTCTCCATGTGAATAGGAATTCACTTTTTGGATAATAATAATGTCACTGGGGATGGGGGGGGGATTAAGGATTTTAGAGATTCTTAGGTGGGGCATGTCCAAAAAAAAAAAAAAGGTTGTGAGCCACTGGTTTAGAGGAACTAGAGCAGAGGTGCCCAAACTATGGCCAGTAGGCCAGATCTGGCCCATAGCACAAATTAATCTGATCCTTGCTGCCCTCATTGCTATCAGAAACAGAAGTAAAATGTGCATGCACATGCCCAAAATGCACCCACACATGCACAGAACACTCTGTAAATGCCCCACAGCTGTTGTAAATGCATTTAAAACAGCCATGGGGCATTTACAGCAGTGTTCTGTGCATGCGTGGCCGTGTACTGCACACACACATTTTATATTGGCTTCCAGGTGGGAGGAACCTGACTGGCATGCTCCACCGCATGACCAGCCCACAGCCCAAAAAGTTTGAGCCCCCATGAACTAGAGTGTGTCAGGAGACATACAGTTTGGAGCATATTATGTAAGTGATCCTTAAATTTTATAGATAATTTTAAAATTAATGACAATATTATACAAAAATCGATACAAAGAAGAAATAGTAGCACTGGAGAAAGAGTACCAGTTATAATACGAACAGTGGATGGTGCATGGAAGAGGAAGAGAGCAGTGCATTCTTCCTGCACCTGACAAATCTAAGGCTATGACTTTATCCAGGCAAACATTAAATCCCCAGAGGTATTTTTGAAGTGGACAGGTCTGATTATCTTCTTGGCATCCAGACATGTTGGATGCCAAAACAGTCCCAGTTGCTCTAAACATCTGTTGCACATTCCATTTTTAGCTTGCTCCAATATATGCCATTCCCAATGCCTGTGGATGCTAGAAATGACACATATAGGTCCCTTGCAACAGTTAAAGACAGCTTTCAGTACAAACACCAGGTATGCTGAAGGGGCTAACAAACTCCTTTACCATACTGGATATTAAAATTAAATTCTTCCTTGCTCCTCTGTAGAGGGGCAGGGAAAGTGTAATTATCCCCCTCCCTTCTGTCTGATGGCTATTGTGTGTTAGTAGAGTAAAATATTTTCTTCTCTGTAGTGTCTCTTAATTGGTGTTACCTAGAAAAAGGAAGAAAATATATACAATATATGTTTTTATCCTCTTAACTGATGCAGCACAACAGTAATCAGATCTGAGGGGGAAAGGATTTCCTTGCCTGCTTGCTCTTTGAGACATTACCAAAGTTTTAATTGATAATATCTCTACTACTGCTATTAGACTTGGCTAAATTGTGCATTATAGGTAGACTGTGATAGAACCCTAGAACAATAGTTCAAAGGGGAAGCTGAACTTCAAAGTAACTTCAGTACCTAGACCCAATGCGAGGATGTTCTCATATAATTCACCCTTTCCCACAGAGATAACATCAGTGGCGGGCTCCAATTTTTTTTTACTACCACACTGTGGGCGTGGTATGGTGGGTGTGGCCAGGAGGAAATTCCTGTGTTGCGCCTGAATTAGGACCACTTTTTTTCAAAACTTGGATGGGTGGGGCCAGCCAAAATTTCTGCTCCTGGTTCTGGTGAACTGGTGTGAACCCACTGATGCCCACCACTGATCAGGATGCTTTGGGGGGTACATGATTTAGGGGGAAGAATTATGCTAAATCTCATTGCATGTAGGATATAAGATTGATTGACTAGTAGGGGAAGTGTATACTTTGAGGTTAGGTCACCAGTCATAAAGTAGAGTGGCAACAAATATTTACAACCCCTCTTTGTTCCTAGGAGAGCAAGGATCCCGACCTTCAATATCTATCTTGGAGGATTTTTCCTCACAAGGCCTGGATATCAAAAGGTGCAGAAGAATGCTACAATATGGGAACTGTAGGAGTAGGTTATTGACTTATTGGTCATGGACTTATTGGATGTTGAGATGTTGTTTCCCTGTGTTTCTCATTTCTCTCTTTCAGAAAGCATTCTTGATTCTTATTACAATCAAACCTTGCATAAAGAGTGCCTTGCTTAAAGAGTAACTTGCTTAAAGAGCAGGATTTTCTCTGAATGTTCACTTCACTTAACAAATAAAACCAACCAAAAACTTGCTTAACAAATAAATCAGGGTTTGCAATCCCCCCCACGATTGGTCACTTTCAATGGCGTTTTGCTTAAAGAGCCAACTCACTTAAAGAGCAATCCTGTGGAACGCATTATGCTCTTTAAGCGAGGTACCACTGTATTATGCTTTCTTCAGCCTGATCTTTGACAGTGTTTCACTAGACATTTCACTTTTGAATGAAAGATTCTCATTAGACACCATTAATGTTAAATTCCTCCAAAGTTATTTTTAGTGCATCATTGAAACATTTTTTCCCATCTGTTCAGCAAATGAGCACCAGCAGCAAATTCTCCATCAAATATACACTTTAGAAATCTGTACATGAGTCAAGAAGCAACAGTTAGGAGAGGATATTGAATGATAGAGTGGTTTGGAATAGGAAAAGGAGTAAGACTAGGCTGCATTTTGTCACCATGCTTATTCAATTTATACACAGAGCACTTAATGCACAATGCAGGGATGAATGTATCACAAGTTGGAATCAAAATTGTTGGGAGAAACATCAACAATTTGAGATATGCAGATGATACCACCCTAATGGCAGAAAGTGAGGAAGACCTAAAGAAGCTGCTGCTTAGGTTGAAAGAAGAGGGTGCAAAAGCTGGCTTGAGACTCAACATCAAGAAACCCAAGATAATGGCAACAGGCCCTATCAGTCCCTGGAAAATGGATGGGGAAGAAGTAGAAGCAGCAACAGACAAAGATCACTGCAGATGGTGATTGCAGCCATGGAATAAAAAAGCAACTGATTCTTGGGAGACAAGCTATGAGAATCCTGGAGAACATAGTTAAAAGTAGAGACATCACCTTGCAAGCAAAAATTCGCATAATCAAAGCAATGGCATTCCCAGTGGTAATGTATGGTTATGAGAGCTGGACCATTAGGAAAGCCGAGTGCAGAATAAAAGAAAGGTGGTGTTGGAGGAGAGTTTTGAGAGTCCCCTGAACAGCCAGGATAACAAATAGGTCAATCTTAGAAGAAATCAACCCTGACTGCTCCTTAGAAGGTCAAATAGTAAAGATGAAGCTAAAGTACTTTGGATGTCAAATGAGAAGAGAGGATTCACTTGAGAAAGCCTTGATGCTGGAAAAGGTGGAGGGCAAAAGAAAAAGGGGATTGCCAAAAATGAGATGGCTAGATGGTATTGTTGACGCAATGGGCACAGAGCTGGGCGGGTTGAGGAAGATGGTGGAGGACAGAAGTGCATAGTTGGCAATGGTCCATGGGGTCGCAAAGGTTTGGAATCGACTGTGCGACTGAACAACAACAACAACATCCTACATCCTGATGTCATGGCCATGCCCCTAAGTTTTTTTTGTTGTTTCAAAATTGTAAAAATACTTGCAATCTGCTTACTCCAAATTTTCAATATTACAGTCTTCATCCTCCCATTTGATACTGATAATTCTTCAAAGACAGGGAAGATGAAAGTGACTGATTTTTCTTGTTTGGTGTTGATAGATATCCAAGTCTCTGCTCCATTAAAAAAGGACAGAACAACAACTTTGGACCTCTTAACAGAATTGAGCGAGTTGAGGAGGATAGTGGAGGACAGAAGTGCCTGGCGGACAGTGGTCCATGGGATCGCAAAGGGTCGGAATCAACTGTGCGACTGAACAACAACAACAAAGAGATTGATTCCACATATATTACACACTGACAATTAAAGTATCTCAATAACAATACTGGCTTTAGAGATTTTTTTTACAGTTAGCTTGGTATATTTTACAATATTAGTTTCAGTCATTCATATTTAATATGCTTAGATGTCACTATTATAAAGTTTTGCTATCGAAATTATAATAGACAGACAGGTTTGAGTAATGCTAGGAAAACAGATCTCTCTCTTTTTAACATAGAAGTGACACGATCAAACACAGGCATTCCTTTTAATGCACTATTTCTCCAAAGTAAATAACTTAAAGAAAATTGGAGATTTACATGTAAAAAGGAAGCAGCTGAAACAATGATGGTTGTCCTGTTTTGCATGTTGACCAGATGGAAATGATCATCCTTTGTACTTGTGGTGCAAAGTTGCTTCCATCTAAATTGGATGGAATTTATTGTGTTTTCTATAATGGAGGATAAATTTGCAGAACAATGCAAAGTTCTCTTGGCAGGAGATTTTCTCTGCCTTCAGCATGGCATCAATTCATGCAAAGGCAGCATTCTGTTGCTGGATAATCCATTCAAGAAATCTGAGCATGTTTTATTTTTAGTGGTAGCTTCCTAACTTGATACTTTTGGAAGACGACACATATTAGCAGATAGATGTAAAGAAAGTTGCATTCAGTTAATGGACTAACCATCTTCCTATACTTGTTCCAGATTTGTAACAGGTTTTAACATAGAATTTTCTAATCCTTCCAATGCCTTTTTAGTATAATTTCTAAAGAGGAAATGACCAAATCTTTAAAATATTCCATATCTGCCCATAATAAACTGTCAATATTATATATATATCTTAAATTATTAGCTATATAATATGATTTAATGTTTGGAACACCTGAAACACCCATACTTTGTGTTATATACCAGGCTTTAGAGACTTGTGAGGTCACTTCATCATCAATGAGAATGTAGTGGGAAATAGTGCTGCTAAGATATATTAACCTGGGTATTCATATACTTTTCAGAACTGCCTCTTCATAAAGTATACCTCTATCATGTTGGTACATCATATGCCTTTTATCAGTACTATCCGAGGTATTACTGTATTGATCTTTTGTGGTATGTGGTTATACAATGGAGAGTGAGGCTATTATTATGTTTCAAATTGTTGGCAAGTTCTTCTTGAAGTTTCCCTCACTTTCAGCACTATTCTCAGACAAATTATTACAGGGATCAATGATCTGAGGGGGGAAAAGAAGAAAAGAAGCTTGCCTACAGTACCCTCAGAAATTCTTAACAGGATTTGGTATCAGGTTCATTAGAATAGGATAGTTATTCAGCTAAGTTACAATAAACCATATACAGCACTGTTTCTCAACCTTTGGATTTTAGACTCCAATTCCTAAAAGCCTAAGTCAATACATTGGCTGATCAGTGCTTTGGGGAATTGACTTAGGTTTCTGGGAATTGAAGTCCAAAAACCAAACATTGGGAAACACTGATCTAGAAGTTTTTCCTTCTTTACAGTTGTGAGGCTTGAAAAATAGTAGTGCAGACAGCAATGCAAAATGGTTGCATCTCTCTCATGAATAAATGGCCAACAACACAAAGGGAACAGAGGAGCGAGGGATAAGATGAGGCAATCAAATTTCAGATGGAAGTACAGGGCTTTTCTGAAGAGTTAGGGGGAAAAGCATGCAGGAAAGTTAATCCTGCAAGCAAAAAACTCCCTCCTCTTGGTGATTATTTGTTGACCTTTTACATGATATATTGATTCCATATCATGTCTGGCTGGACATCCTGCCATGATAATGGAGTAGACCATACAGCCAGTGACTCAACACTGAGTGTTGGGTGGTGGTAAATAATCTGACTCCCTTAAGGGGCCAATGACTATGGGTGGATGAGCCCTTTTAGGTGGGATGATGGTGTCCTCAGAGGAGGAAATGCCACTGGAAACCATCATATCAGGTCAAACAGCAAAATGAGAAGGAATCACTTTCTGATTCCCAATGGTCATGAAGGTGGAAGAGGCCATGCCAGATGCACTGGCTGTGAAGGCACTCCTTGTCAATATCCTCAAGGCTGTGGCAGTCCATTGCAGTCCTGGTGTTAAATCCTGCATATCTTATTTCATATGTGCTGCAGGAGATGGCTCCATGACCAAAGTGTGTGGGTCACTTCATGGCAAGCTGGGATTCATCTTAAACAAATTTATGCAAGTGACATTTTTCCTGATTGCCTTGGAGGGCCCAGCTGGCTTCCAAGAACAGGCCTCCTGGTGTGCTGAGGTAGGAAAAATATATACTCAGATTGAGTTGCAGTCAATGATGATGATCGCATATCTATTCCACACAGACAACTGAAGTCTCTTAATGGCAATACTGACTTTAGAGATTTGTGATATCATTTCATCATCAATTAGAATCCAGTGGAAGCCTATGCTGTCAAGATATATAAACCTATCCACTACAGAAAACAGGTGTTAATATACTGTACTTTCAGAACTGGTGTCTGTCAGAGTTGATGGTTGCCTTTTGTTTTCTGAAGGTGAATAATGACTGAATTGCAATCACTCAAGACTTCAAAGAGACAACTGAACAAAAAAAGAAAGCAAACTAATTTGGAAATTTTGGGAGTGTGAAAATTTTCTGATACAGTCGGAACTTTTTTAGCACATTAGAAATTCTTACTTGTGATCACAGTCTCTCTGTAGCAGATAGTTGAGAACTTCATGGTATTTTCAATTTCCAGAACAGCATATTCATAGAACATCTCTGCTTTCCAGAATCATTAGACTGCCCTATCATTAAGAAGCTTTGCTTAAAGGGTTTTCTAAGATAGTCCTGACCCATGCCCAGAAAGTCTCTCATTTAGGGTGTTGTACCTATGAAACCTCTAAGCCCTTCCATTAGTGTGTCTAGAATTTAACAGACTCTGTGATTAAAGGTGCAACAGAGACACAACCTGCTTTTAAGAATAAAGAAGGACAAACTTTAGTTACAACTTATACTTCTAGGTGGAAAAGAACAGCTGTCGTATATTAGCCACTTAAAACAAGAGTCTATTAATTCTTCTTTTTTCCAGCTCAGTACATAGAACTTGAAATACCTGTTGCATCTCCTAACTAAATGCTGAAAAATCTGATAATTATGTGTGGTTTTTTTTTAAAATCTAGAGGTACAGTAGTACTAGTATAATGTAAAAGGAGTAGTCTTAGCTGACTCAAAGTGTAGGTGACAAAGCAAACATGAAGCCAGTTTCTGTTGCTTGTTGGCCACTCTGACAGAATGTAAGGGAAAGAGAAAGAGGGAAGAACCTTATCTTTTACCACCTTTCCCAGGAAGTATAATGCAATTTGATACTTCAGCCTGCCTATTCAGGCAGTTTGAGCTATTTTCTTCTGTTTTTTTAAAAACAATTTCTCAGTGCCCCTCCTCCAGCCCCAGCAACAGCCGATCTCTACAGTTGACTCACCCACATTTGTTTTCCCCCTTGTACTCCAGTGCTCAGATCATAACCTACTGATTGTAAAATTCAGGCTTTGACTAAAGAAAATAGGGAAAACAATAAGGCCAGACAGGTATGACCTAGACAACATCCCTAAGGAATATACAGTGGAGATGTGGAACAGATTTAATGGCTTAGGCTTGATAGACAGAGTGCCAGAAGAATTATGGACAGAGCATGGGACATCATACACGAGGCAGTGAAAAATCATACCAAAAGAAAAGAAGTGTAAGAAAGCAAAGTGGTTGTCTAATGAGGCTCTTAAAATAGCAGAGGAAAGAAGTAATGCAAAAGGCAAAGGAGAAAGGAAAAAATTCAATCAATTGAATACAGAATTTCAAAGAAAAGCAAGGAGAGATAAGGAAACCTACCTAAATGAACAATGAAAAGAAATAGAGGGTAGGACTAGAGATCTTTGCAAAAAAAAAAAAGGGAAATCAAGGGAACGTTTAAAGCAAAAATGACCATGATAAGGGACAAAAATGGTAAGGAGTTAGGTGATGCAGAAGAGATTAAGAAAAGGTGGCAAGAGTACACAGAGGAACTCTACAAAAATGACCTCAATACCCCTGATAATCACAATGATGAGAACATTGAACTTGAGCCAGACATCCTAGAGAGTGAACTCAGAAAGGCCCTAAAAGCACTGCAAACAACAAAGCCAGCGGAGATGATGGTGTCCCAGCTGAATTTTTCAAAGCCCTAAAAGATGATGGAATCAAATTATTGCATTCTATGTGGTAGCAGATTTGGAAACACAACAATGGCCACAGGATTGGAAAAGATCAGTATATGTTCCAATCCCAAAAAAGGGCAATGCCAAAGAATGTTCAAATTATCGAACAATTGCACTCTTCCCACACGCTAGCAAGGCTATGCTCAAGATAATACAGTATATATTTCAGAGCACGTGGAGAGAGAATTACTAGAAGTGCAGGGTGGGTTCCAAATAGGCAGGGGAACAAGAGACCACATTGCCAACATACATTGGATCATGAAGAAAACAAAGGAATATCAGAAACAAGTCTACTTCTGTTTCATTGATTACACCAAGGCCTTTGACTGTGTGGACCACAATAAAATGTGGCAAGTAATTAAAGAGATGGGAATATCAGAACACCTTATATGCCTCATGAGAAATCTGTACAAGACTCAAGAAGCAACAGTTAGGACAGAATACGGAATGACAGAGTGATTTGGAATAGGAAAAGAAGTGAGACAAGGCTGCATTTTGTCACCCTGCTTATTCAACTTATACACAGAGCACATAATGCACAATGCAGGGTTGGATGAATCACAATTTGGGATCAAACTTGCTGGGAGAAACATCAACAACTTGAGATATGCAGATGATACCACCCTAATGGCAGAATGTGATGAAGACCTAAAGAAACTGCTGCTTAGGTTGGAAGAAGAGGGTGCAAAAGCTGGCTTGAGAGTGAACATAAAAAAACAACAACCCAAAGATAATGGCAACAGGCCCTATCAGTCACTGGAGAATAGATGAAGAAGTAGAAGCAGTGACAGATTTTACTTTCTTAGGATCTGAGAACACTGTAGATGGTCATTGCAGCCATGAAATAAAAAGGTAACTGATGCTTGGGAGACAAGCCATGAGAAACCTGGGGAACATAGTGAAAAGTAGAGACATAACATTGCAAATAAACATTGGTATAGTGAAAGCAATGGTATTCCCTGTGGCAATGTATGGTTGTGAGAGCTGGACCATTCGGAAAGCTGAGTGCAGAAGAATAGATGCCTTTGAAATGTGGTGTTGGAAGAGAGTTTTGAGAGTACCCTGGACAGCTAGGAGAACAAAGAGGTTGAGCCTAGAAGAAATCAACCCTGACTGCTCCTTAGAAGGTCAAGTAGTAAAGATGAAGCCAAAGTACTTTGGACATGAAATGAGAAGAGAGGATTCACTTGAGAAAGCCTTGATGCTGGGAAAGGTGAAAGGTAAAAGAAGAAAGGAGCAGCCAAAAATAAGATGGCTAGATGGTATCGTAGATGCAACGGGCACAGAGCTGGGTAGGCTGAGGAGGATGGTGGAAAACATAGGGGCCTGGTGGACAATGGTCCACAGGGTCGCAAAGGATCGGAATCGACTGTGCGACTGAATAACAACAAACTTTGTGCATCCCTTTTCAGTTTCCTGTGTAGTGACAATCAATGTAGAGTGGCAGGTGGATGTGAAGCATGGGGTTGATTTTGTTTTTTCAAAGGATCAATCAATGTTGAGAAAAATTTGTATTTTGAAAACTACATTCTAAGAATGACTTTTAAAAAACCAATTCATTCAGATAAACAGCTGAAGTTAAACACCATTGTGCAAGTTTGTGCAGTTTGCTTAAACAGCAGAATAATGAAAACCTCTGGAGTCAGAAACAGTTACTGGTTGGCAGGAAAGAACGTAAAAGCATCTGGAGTGGTGGAAGGGAAAGAGAAAACAGAGATATAATAACTTATTGAAAAATTATGTATTTTTCATGGAGACAACAATCTTCAGTTAAAATATGACAGTGAGGTTGGGAAAAGTCTTTTCATGAGGTCACTTTAACATGTTTTAATATTTGTCTTTTGGGAATGCCTTACTAATATGTTGTTAGCGTGTATGCAGGTATGCCAGTATCCTTCAAGGTTTCAGCCTTCTCACCATATTACCTAATCTGAGACTAAGATGTTTGTTTGTGAATGCAGTTTGCCTCACACATGTAAACATATACACATGAGCATTAATGCACCACAGGGGTGCCAAAACTTTGGCCCATGGGCTGGATCCAGCTCCCAATGTCATTCATCTGGCCCTGATAGGGCCATAGGTCTATATTGCAACTTGACAATGGTATATTGGTCTGTACCTTTAAGACCAAGGGGTGTTGCTTCACAAGCAGCTATTGTGAAGCAAATAAGAGCGAGCAAGCTTCTGGGTTTCTCTCTCTCTCTCATTGATGCTTTCTCAGCTGCTTGCTTTCTGTGCTACCGCGTTTTGGATTCCTGTGACCATCGGTCAGAAGAAGCCTTGAACTTTGGCTATATCTTGTGGACACATTGTGGACAAAGAACGCTACCTCCAGGTTTGGGAGTTGTTTGTTTTTATTCCTGTCTTCGTTCAAAGACAACAGAAAGCTGAAGATAAGCTTGGTATATTATTTCTTCGTTTATGTTATTTCCCTGCACTGTATATAGAAGCCAGCACTTGTGTATATTATTGTCAGCAACTAAAGCCTTTTGTTTTACTCACTCACTCCCTTGCAAGACTATTTGTTTATTCTTGTACTGGGGAACTCAAGACAGCTTCCGGAACATCAGCTGGTGTGTTTAGGGCGGTGCTGCTGTGCAGGGACTCTCCACACCCTGTCATTTGGTTATGGGCCCAGGCTCCGCCCCCTGACCACGCCCTGTTTGTTTTTATGGACTCTGTGTGAGTGAGAGTGCAGTATTGTTGCTGATTAAGTGCAGAAATGGCTAGCAGTGCTATGACCCTAGTTCCCCTGTTGGATGGGACTAATTACCAAGCTTGGGCTACAAAATGTTCACTCCTGTTAAAGAAGGAGGGTTTGTGGGGTGTGGTAGCAGCACCCATAAACCTAGCTGCCCTGGATATGCAGGATGAGGAAGACCAGAAAACAGCTGAGAAGAACCAGCAAGCCCTTGCTATAATTGGGCTTACAATTGCTGATTCACAGCTTGTGCACATTCGTGGAGAGAGCTGTGCTGCCGCCTGCTGGCAGACCTTGCAAAGTTTATATGTAAGGACCAGTGTAGGAGCACAAATTCAACTAGCCCAACGCCTTTTTCGTACCCAGTTAGCTGCAGGAGGAAGCATGTCAGAGCATGTGCATCTGCTTACTGGGCTCCTGTTAGACCTGCAGGAGAAAGGGCTGGAGTTCAACGAACAACAGAAGGCGTGCATCCTTCTGTCCTCCCTGGATGATTCTTACGAGCCATTTGTCGTCGCGTTAGAGGCTTTACCGGCGCGTGACCTCGTCTTCCAGAATATAAAAGGGCGTCTCCTGGAGGAATCCCATCGGAGAATGGAGCGAACAGCTCACCGGGAGACAGTCACCAGCCATGCTCCAAACGGCAATGGGCAGACCCCTTCTGCAAACCTAGTGCGGAAATGTTTTGCCTGTGGGAAGCCTGGCCACCTCTCTAAGTTTTGTCCCAAGAAGGCAGGCAAACAGTTTTCCAATAAGGCACGGAGGAAATGGCCATCGGCATCGCCAGCAGCTGTGCCTGTTCTTCACTCCTTAAAGACACACTGCACTCAATGGGTGGTTGATAGTGGGGCCACTAGATCTATAGCAACCTTTAAACAATGTTTTAAGACTCTGACTGATACCAACCTTGCTGTTTCACTTGCTAATAATTGTAAAATTCCTGCGGTTGGTGAGGGTGGGGCATTCTGTTCCCCGTTAGGGACCACCTTGAAAATGCTTTACATCCCTAAGTTGATGAACCTTATCTCAGTCAAAGCCCTTGATGAGGCAGGCTACTCTGTTTTGTTTAAAGGTGGTAAGTGCACTATAACAAAAGGGTCTGATACTTTTGTTGCGCAGCAGAAAGATGGACTTTATGTGCTACAGAGCAAAGGTCCAGCTGCAGCTAATGTTGGTCAGTGTAATAAGCCAGAGCACTGGAATTGTATCCATTTGTTACATAGACGAATGGGACATTGCAGCTTTAAGGCACTCAGCAAAACCCTTTCTTTGGCTAAAAGGATGAAGGTAAACCCTTGTTCAAAGTACCTTAACTGCAACACATGTGGTGAAGAGAAAAGTAAGGCTGCTCCTGCCAATAGGATGCAGGGTTTCACAACTAGTTCGCCCATGGAGTTGGTATTCGTGGACCTCATTGGCCCACGCAAGCCATCGTTAGGGGGAGCAAAGTATATCCTCAACATTGTGGACCATTATAGCAGATATGGGTTCACAAAGCTGCTTAAAAGAAAGAGTGAGTGTTTAATGGCTTTCTCAAATTGGCTGAGAGCAATAGAGCGCAGAACTGGCAGGAAATTAAAATGTATGGTCACAGACCAAGGGACGGAGTTTGTTAATCAGGCTTTTGCAAACTTCCTCAATAGGAGGGGCATCCAACATAAACTCTGCGCCCCATACAGACCCCAGCATAATGCTATAGCTGAGCGTCGGGGGCAGACGTTGCAGGGGGTCATCCGCACACTGCTCAATGATGCGCAGGTGCCGGATGCCTTGTGGGGGGAGGCCACATTGTGTGCCACCCACCTAATTAATTTGACAGTAAATGCCACTACAGGGCAAATCCCATATACCCTATGGCATGGTCGCCAACCTGATATCAGCCATCTCAGGGTCTTCGGAGTTCCCGCGTGGGTCCATATTCTGAGCCAACTAAGACGCAAGGGTAAACACCATGCTAGAAAGTTAATCTTTGTTGGTTATGAATCCAACAAAAGGTGTTACCGTTTCTGGCTCCCTGGCACAAAACAAATTTTTAATAGTGCTAGTGCGAGATTTTTGGAACACGTGGGGTGGGAGAGGCTAGAACGGGGCCCTCTGCCCATCACTCCTAATAGGTACCCTGTACCACTGGGCACACCCTGTGGGTCTGGGTTTTCAGGTACTCAGGACCACACTCCTGGTTCTTCAGGTATAGACAGGACCAAAATTAAGAAAAGAGAGGTACCTGTGTCAGACGTACCAGAACTGTCACAAGATAGTGAACTCCCTGTGATCAAAGAGGAAGAGGTAGAGGAGGAGGAGGATTCCCAAAGGGAGACCTCTCCTGAGCCTGAACCGACTGTACTCAGGCGATCAGGCAGAGATAGAAAGGCACCAGATCGTTATCAGGCATATACAGCCTTGGTAGAGCCAATGAGCTTTACTGATCTGTGTAAATTTCCTCCAGAAGATAGGAAGCCATGGCAAGAGGCCATGAATAAAGAGCTAGCCTCTCTTAAAGATTTGAAAGTATTCGAGGAGGTGCCTACCCCACCAAGCAAAAGGGTGCTTGGATGCAAATGGGTATTTAAGGTTAAGCATGGGGCAGATGGCTAGCCTTTGTGCAAAGCGAGGTTAGTCGCTCAAGGCTTTGGCCAGAGTCAGGCAGATTATGATGAAGTGTTTGCCCCAACTCTCAGGGCCACTACTCTGAGAGCAGCTCTGACCTGGGCTGCTAAGAACAATTATGTAGTCAGGCACGTGGATATATCAACAGCTTACTTAAATGCTCCATTGCGACATGAGCTGTATATCCAGAAACCCCCAGAATTAACAAAACCTACTAACAGGAACTGTTGTTGGAAGCTCTTGAAAAGTTTGTACGGGCTTCGCCAGTCGGGTTTTGAATGGAATACCTGCCTAGTAGACCACCTAAAGAGCATTGGGTTCGAGGCAGGGATTGCTGATCCTTGTCTCTTCCGCAGGGTGTCTAGGGGTGTAACAACAATGTTACTTGTGTTCACGGACGATATTGCGATAATGGCACCGACTGAGGAGACTGCTATTTCTGTCATTAATAGCATTAAGGAACGCTTTAAACTAAAAGACTTGGGCAATATCAAGTCTTATTTAGGGGTAGATATCAACAGAACCACTACTGGTTTTAGGCTGACTCAAGCTAAGAAGATATGTCAGTTATTAAAAGCTTACAATCTTGAGTTAGCAAAGCCCTGTCGTACTCCTATGGCCATAGATTTCCTCCGTGACACGCCAAAGAGCCCAGACTTTGATAGCGGGATCTACAGGTCGCTAGTAGGTAGTTTGTCCTACTTAGCAAACTGGACTCGTCCCGACATTGCATATGCAGTGGACCAGTTGGCAAGGCACTGCGAACAGCCTACAGTTCGTCACTGGCAGGCTGCCAAGAGAGTACTTAGGTACTTGAAGTTCTCTTTGCATAAGGGGCTCCATTTAGAACCTAAGGGAGAACTAAAACTCACGGTGTACGCAGATGCCAGCTTTGCCACAGACACTGAGACTAGGAAGTCTACTTCAGGCATGGCTGTACTGTTAGGTAATTCCCTAGTAGACTGGAAATCGCTTAGACAGAAGCACATTAGTCTGTCTACCATGGAGGCGGAATTTTCCAGTCTATCACTGACATGTACAGAGGTGATCCACCTCCAACAGCTCTTAAAGGACATGGGTATTGGTACTGATAATCCAGTACGAGTATATGAAGACAACCAGGCAGCGATCACGACTGCCAACAGTATAGGTGTCAAAACCAGGTCAAAACACACTGACATAAGGTATTTGAATGTCAGGGACTCTGTCCGCAGAAAGGTTATTGAATTGTGCTATATTCCCACTGAGGAAAATGTAGCTGATTTCCTCACGAAACCTTTGTCTGCTGTAAAACACAAATATTGTGCTGAGATGTGTGGCATGTTATGATTGAATGTCTGTAATGACTGTATCCACTGTAATAATGCTCACATGTGTATATTGATTGTCCAAGTTGCAAGGGGGAGTATGATAGGGCCATAGGTCTATATTGCAACTTGACAATGGTATATTGGTCTGTACCTTTAAGACCAAGGGGTGTTGCTTCACAAGCAGCTATTGTGAAGCAAATAAGAGCGAGCAAGCTTCTGGGTTTCTCTCTCTCTCTCATTGATGCTTTCTCAGCTGCTTGCTTTCTGTGCTACCGCGTTTTGGATTCCTGTGACCATCGGTCAGAAGAAGCCTTGAACTTTGGCTATATCTTGTGGACACATTGTGGACAAAGAACGCTACCTCCAGGTTTGGGAGTTGTTTGTTTTTATTCCTGTCTTCGTTCAAAGACAACAGAAAGCTGAAGATAAGCTTGGTATATTATTTCTTCGTTTATGTTATTTCCCTGCACTGTATATAGAAGCCAGCACTTGTGTATATTATTGTCAGCAACTAAAGCCTTTTGTTTTACTCACTCACTCCCTTGCAAGACTATTTGTTTATTCTTGTACTGGGGAACTCAAGACAGCTTCCGGAACATCAGCTGGTGTGTTTAGGGCGGTGCTGCTGTGCAGGGACTCTCCACACCCTGTCAGGCCCACTCCACCTTCACCAGTCCCGGAAGTAAAACACGCATGCATGAGTGCATAACGTGCCTGTGCATGTGCAGAATGATGCTGTAAATGACCCGCCGCTGTTGCATAAAATTCAACTTTTCCTAGCATATTTTTTAACCAAAGGAACAATAGTTTTTAAAGGAACTGCATTGTGATTGAAACCATACTAAAGGTGAACAGTCAACCCTAACTCAAACCATCATCATAAATAACAAGAAGGACTGTGCGTACTTAAACTGGGTTTAGTGACTCCAGAATAAGGTGGAGAGTAGTAGGTATTATTTATTTTACCATTACCCATAGCTGTTAATATCTACATTTAACTAAGGGCTCTTCCCTACCCAATACTCCCTTTGGAAGAAGCAGCTAAAAGGAAAAGCAGGAGGAGACAGGACACTTAATTCTTTCACCACTGGTCATTTCCTCACTACAAATTACTTTTACATCACTACCTATGGTTTTGTGAGGGGGAGAGCCCAGAGCAATATAAATTTCTTACCTCCAGCTGCCTGGTAGAGTTGGAGAGTGTGTTGATGGAGGATGAGGTCTGGGGAAAAGTAGAGAAGCTGGAAAATCCACTGGAAGGGGGGAGCAAAAGGTGGAGGCAGAGGGAATATAGTACTGTATCTGGGATATATAAAGGATGAGAGAAAGCAGGTGTGTGGGCTGGTATTCATAGAGGACAAGGGGACAATATCCAATAGGAGACCCCACAGACCCACCAAAGTGGGACCCAGGAGCATCACTGAGACATTTCCCAGAGACCCAGAGCTTGAGGCATGGCCTCTGTAAAGTGTCCCTGGTTGCCACCCTCTTGAATTGAGCGGTTGTTCTGGTGAACTGAACCAGAGAGGTAAAATACTGAGAGAGAAGGGTAGCAGAAGAGGAGAAGTGAAGGGAAATTTCTTTTGTTCCACTCTTGAAGTTCCCATTGACTGTTTGAATAAATCATTTTGCAGCAAGCCCAACATTTCAATCAGATCTTGGGATGGAGGTGGGCCTCGTGGACCCTTCCCAAGGCAGGCATCTACAGGCTTTAAAAAACACATACATCCTGGGCGGATGAGTATTGTAATCTGACATATAGTGACCCTAACAGGGTTTTCAAGATATGTAAGATATATAAGGGGTTCCACAGTGAGCAGATATTTGAAATCAGGTCTCCTGTCTCATATTTCTATCCATTACACTACACTGACTATATGAGAGGACTCAAAGCATAGGCCAGAGAAGTTGCCACCACTTATGCTGGGTATATATTAAAATGAAATTAAACTGAGTATTTGCCACCAGAAAATCATTCACAAGGATAGGGATGGTTACCTTTTCCATTCTAAGATAAGCAAAAATAAGTGCATCCACTACTGAAGTATTGAATATCTGCTACTTAATATGTAAACTTAAATTCTGTTCTGTTGAATTCTCAGTTAGGCCTGCCACTGTCTTCAGGGTATCTCATTAAGTCCAACCTCCTGAGAAAGCAAACAGTTTAGGAGAATTTAGTGTACAGATTATATAATGAGCTGTTAATAGTACCTTCTGAAGACAGGTGGTAAGAATGATGAGAGACAAAGACTGGCAGTGGAATTATACTGATGCAGATTTGGCACCCACCCATGCTGTAAAACACATAGGCATCCAGAGCAAGGAGGAAAGAAATTGATACAAAAAAATTAAGGCCACCAGGACACACACACACACACACGCACACACGCACGCACGCACGCACGCACGAACGAACGAGAGTGTCTGTAAAAAAATAGCAATGAGGAATGGAGATAGCTAGTCTCTAGGACAACTTTCTAATCACAGTTTACATAAGAGAGTCCATCACCCTTTACACATTCACACACGTACTCATTACTCTCAGGAGAAATGAAGGCTCAATATAGCTACCTGAAAAGTAAAGGAAGAAAATTCCAAAATGTGGCCAATTTAACAAGCAATGTACCACCCTCCTCTTGCCATGTCTGGTTGTGAAATATTTATTTGGTCAGGTGGATGGGAAATAAACAGAGTCTGGTAAGATTGATCTGAAACCTCTCTAAGACTCAATAACTGGAATTTTCAGGAGAGGTTTTGGCTTTCACTGCAGCTTCAGCTGTCAAGCTCCTTCTGCTTTGGTGCTTCCTTTTTCTGCTCTAGTAACAGGCACCAAGCATTTGCGTTCAAATTTCTGCATGTTATCTTTTCCCTGCTACCTAAAACAGCAAAGTGAACTGCAGTTGATTTGTTGTGGCAGCAATGCCTGGTGGTTTCTTGAACACCCATCTAACTGATTTGAAAACATACACATATCACTGTGTTACTTTGTTTGGACTCCAACCCCCCCTCCCCCCCCCCCCCAAAAAAAAAAAAAAAGCTGGTACATATTCCTAATATTCCTAATTGGCTTCTGTGCTGAGAAACTATTCAGTAAAGGAGTAAAATAAATAAATTTCATGTCAGAAATTATTCTGGGTTGAAAGGATTTTTGCTGGAGAAACTCTACTCAGGCGATGCCTGAATGAGACTCCTTTCATGTCCCCAAGATCTATCAACTGTTAAAAGGAATTAGAAATCTTGATAGGCAAAGATCCATCAAAGTCTATGAACTAAGGCAGACAGCTTGAACCTCCATGTTCTGAACCACAATGCCACTGAAATGAAAATTGCTTGATTTAAAGAGGGCATTTTTATCTCAATGCAGGTAGGAGAAGAAAAGGTAAAATGTCCAAACTCTTTTGGTTGTAAATGCTTACCAGTTCCTCAGTGGTTGGTATCTGCATTTTTACAATCTGCATACTAAATTTTAAAAAAGATATTTGTAAGTTTTTATCTAGTTCAATTCTTAGAAAATTTGGGGCACATCTGTTTATTAGCCTAGTGCCTGGATTTTAGAGGCACTTGAGTATTTCTTAATTATTTTATTTTATACCCTGCTTGAAATTGGTGCAAGCACCACTCTGGGCAGCTTACAACTATAACAAAACAAAACAAAACAAAACAAAACAAAACAACAGAGTAATATAAAAACAGAACAACCCAAACAGAATAAAATAAATACTAAACATTAATAAAACATTATTAATAAAATAATAATAAAAATGCATTAATAAATTTAGAGTCTTACCTTGGTCACCTCCAGACTTGACTATTGTAATGTGCTCTACATGGGGCTGCCCTTGGTGACCATTCAGAGGCTGCAACTGGTCCAGAATGGGGCTGCCCAGATCGTGATGGGGTGCGGGTGTTATGCTCGTGCCTCATCATTGCTCCGAGATTTGCAGTGGTTGCCAGTTTGCCTCCGAATGCAATTCAAGGGGCTGGTTATTACCTTTAAAGCCCTACATGGTAGTGGTCCAGGATACTTAAGAGACCACCTCACCCCAAGAATATCTGTCCATTCCACCAGGAGAGGTTCTTTAGTGTGCCATCAGCTAGAGAGGCGCACCTCTCTAGCACTAGAAGAAGAGCCTTCTCTGTGTCTGCTCCGGCCCTGTGGAACCTTCTGGCAACAGAATTGTGTCTCCAGACGGAGTTGCTGCCCTTTAGGAAGGGTGTTAAGAGCTGGCTGGCTGGGCAGGTATGGGGTCTGGGCCAGTCGGTCACTCAGGCTCATTTGACTCCCTATTAAACCCCCCCTTCTGTGTTCTTAGCTGTGTTTTTAGCTGTATTTTAATTTTTGCTTTTTAATTTTTACTGTTTTTAAATTTTAACTTTTTATTATCTTTTGTGACGGGTGGGTTTATATTGTGGGATTGTATAACTGGTATGTTTTATTTGTTGTCAGCCGCCCTGAGTTATTTGTGAGGAGGGCGGCATAGAAGTATGATGATAAATAAATAAATAAATAAATAAATAATAACTTAATTTTCCTTATCACAGCCAAAAGTAAACCAGACAACAAACAATACAGAACAAGAAATAAAATGCCCATTAGTTGAGGAATCCTGTTCCTTTGCAATCAATTATCTAGGAATATGAGGCCTTTACTGGACTCCTGTAATCTGGAAGAGGAAAGGCATGGCAATTAATATTTTTTCCTTGCTGTTTTTTCTCTTCTTAGATTTTCCAGTATGCAAGCATGGAAGAACAGAACTGTTGTAGTCTGGGGTGTCCTATGGTTTTAAAGTGTCTCCTTTAACCAAACTCAGGCTGTTTATGGATTCAATGATAAGCCCTTTGCCAGTCTTGTGACCTTAGCTCAATGTTAATATTCTAAAGTTTGCTTGGTTTATGCAGGCTCTTACTATAGAGCACCAAACATTTCCAAAGCTTTATGCTACTTGTCTGCAAAAGTAAAGATACAAATATTTCCATTAAGAGTCGATTCACATAGCAGTTCTGAATTCAAAGGGAGCATTATAAGATGGATTTATGTAGTGTAGACTTATTTAACTCCAAACCATAAAAATCAAGCATGTGTGCACATTCCACTTGCAAAATATTCTCAGTCTGAGCAAGTTAACTCACATGAAACTTGAAAAAAGAAAGAAAAATTCTGCAACTTGCAAAATAATACTGTACATATTTTCATGCTTTACCTTGTTTTACATAGTCTAAATTTTATTTCTTGCAAAAAAAAAGTTTTGCTTCTCTCAGTCATAATGAAGGATGAGGAATTCCAGATGGCCCATCTCTTGACTGCTTACTCAGAAAACTCATTTTTCTCCTAAAATATTATTCTTATTCTTTAAAGTATATCTCATAACCATAAGGATCAGGAAGAGCTGAGGGGGAGGGACAAAAAGGAAAGACATATTTTTTTTTCTAGAAAGAAGGCTCAACTCTGAAGAGCTTAATGCATTTACATCTTAGAATGGGGTGCCAAAAAATTTTGAGCCATGGGGCAATCATGTGGTTCAGCGGGCTGGTATTGTGGTTCCTCCCACTGGAAGTAAAATGTGCCTTGCAATCTGTTTTGCAACAGGATGAGATTTTCTGTGCTTAAAGCAGGAATTCCCAAACTATGGCCCACAGGCAGAATCTGACCCCTGATGCCAAATCATCCAGCCCACACTGCCCTTGTCACTCCCGGAAGTGGAAGTAAAATGCATCCATATGGACACATTTTACTTCCACTTCTGGGAGTGACAAGGGCAGCATGGGCCAGATGAATGGGATTTGGGGGCCAGATCTGGCCCACAGGCCATAGTTTGGGCACCCTTGTCTTAGAGAAACAATTTCTAGATTTGCCAATGTTGGAGTTTCACAGAATGCAATTACTGTAATATTAATAGCTCATTTCTAACAAACTATCTGAGATATTATTTATTACATTTCTTTTAGGGATAAATTCTACTTTTTTCCTTAAATGTTGTTCTTAAAAGTCATACTAACGAACATACAATTTAGAACTATTTATGTTGGGGATTGACTATTTTAAAATTCCAAAACATTTGACTTTAATTTTAGTACCTCATCAGCTGTAAAGAGTAGAGTAAATATGAGAGCAAACACATTGACCAATGTTCAAAGCTGATAAATGATGTGGCTCGGATTCTCGATGAATTTAAAATCTATCTCAAAGGAAATAATTTGTTCTTATTAATGTGAACCTTAAAACATGCATGTTTTTAACTGAGTGGGGCCATAACAATAACAATATTATGTCTCTTATTAACATGTGTTACAATACACATTATTTCTTCTTCTTCTTCTTCTTCTTCTTCTTCTTCTTCTTCTTCTTCTTCTTCTTCTTCTTCTTCTTCTTCTTCTTCTTCTTCTTCTTCTTCTTCTTCTTCTTCTTCTTCTTCTTCTTCTTCTTCTTCTTCTTCTTCTTCTTCTTCTTCTTCTTCTTCTTCTTCTTCTTCTTCTTCTTCTTCTTCTTCTTCTTCTTCTTCTTCTTCTTCTTCTTCTTCTTCTTCAATGCTCTCTTCATGGTCAAACTTTCTATGTCCCTGTGTACAGTAACATGAATTTATAAACCATTCTACTCTAAGACGCCACATAATATGGACAACGAAAACACTCATTTTCTACTTGGAGATTTCAGTAAGCCATAGCAACATTTAACAAAATAACAAAAATTGTGAAGTCTTTATAAAATGGGCAGATTCCTTAACGTACCTTATATATTCTAAACTACCCAACTCATTTAACAGTGGCAGGTGGTAGAGAGGATACAACCCAGATCTATTTTTTGTTAGTGAGCCTTTACCTCAATAGTACATTAAAAGCACAAGTGATGTAATCCCAAATACTCAATACAGATCCATTCTATGTTAGACTTACATCTGACTTCACTCTATACCATTCTGTAGGAGATGTGATTTCTTTTTGCAAAAAAGCCAGACCAACTATATTTCAGTTCTCAGTCTGGAAACACAAGCCCAATACTTAGAATACATTTCACATTTTCAAGAGGTTGACATGGCATGAACCAGCAAGAAAACTTGAAGGCGATTGAAAAGATTGAACAAAGATTTTTTTAAAAAAACGACGCCATATAATCCCAAACTAAAAAGAACATGAATACAATGAACTTTCTATTTGTCTCCATACTGGGAGAACTAGAGAAGGGGTTCCCAACCTATGACCCATGGACTGGACCCAGCCCCCGACGCCATCCTA
The DNA here is from genome assembly GCA_030440675.1 of Furcifer pardalis. Lineage (NCBI taxonomy): Eukaryota > Metazoa > Chordata > Lepidosauria > Squamata > Chamaeleonidae > Furcifer > Furcifer pardalis. The sequence continues at coordinate 144,740,312 of CP126891.1, read as the reverse complement.
TTGGGCCAATTGCTTCTTCTGCAACACCTGGAAGTGGAAGCGGGCACATTTACGTCATCCATAAAATGTGCCTGGGCATGTGCAAATGCACCGATAAGTGGTGTAAATACAGAAGTGGGTGCATTTACATCAGTCATAAATGCTCTCCCTCCCGCTTCGGTGCTGTCCAGGCGCATGGTCAGGCCCGCAACAGAAAAAGGTTGGCCACTCCTGAACTAGAGGAAGATGTAGGAATGGCAATGCAGCAGGACTTGAATCAAATTAAAACTTTTGGGGGGAAACCAAAGGAATGGTTCCTTCAACTCTTTAATTCCCAAAATATGACAGTGATGAATATAATCATAGTGAAACCAGGCAAAGAACCATCTGATTCCAAAAATTACATGCAATCTCCCTATAATGCTACTTATGCAAAATGTTGCATGAATGATATTAAATCATCTAGTCCCTAAAACTGAACCATTTCTAATTCCTGAATAGACAGACTTTAAAACTGACAAGAGCTGTAGAGTAAAAATCTTAGAACTAACCCAACATATAGAAGATGTTTTGAAATTTTTTTTCTGAAAATGAGTTTATATAGGGAGATATTTAATGGTAATTCTCTCCCAAGATATTTAATTTGTTCAGTCTAGATTCAGAATTTTTTAACTTATTTATTGTAGTTATCACCATTAGGAAGTTTATCATTTGTATGTATTATTCTGTTTTAATGTTGAGAATTCCCCCGGCGTAGGGAACTTTAGTTCTCTTGAGGTGCAGTATATAAATGTATTAAATAAAGTAACATAAGTAAATGGTTTTAAAAGTACATTAAATAACTGGATCAGCATTTGTTGAACTTATAATGGCATATGATACTGTCCGCCATCAAACGCTGCTGGAACAAAAATCTGTCTTCCTACTAAAGGACATGGACTAACAGAAATGGTTGCTGTTTCTAATTCAAAACCAGATTCCTTGTTGAATTTCAAAGGAGGCACAGATGCAGGAGGAATCAAAGAAAGTCTCCCACAGGGTAGCATCCTGCTATCTTTAGGGTTGTTTTTCTTTACATTTAAACAAATGAACAACCAACCATACTCTAGGAGTTGCATCCAATGGTGGGCTCCAAAAATCTTTACTACCACACTGTGGGCATGGTGTGGTGGGCGTGGCCAGGGGGAAAGCCCTACGTTGCACCCAAATTAGGACTACTTTATTTCAAAACTTGGATGGACGTGACCAGCCAGAATTTCTGCTACTGTTTCTGGAGAACTGGTGCGGACCTGCTGATGCCCACCACTGGTTGCATCTATCTTGATAATCTTACCTAGAGAGTCCAGGGAGAAACTTCTGAGTCCACTGAGCACCAGCTAACCTCTGCATTAGATCTTTCCTTATACTGTATTATGAAAACAACCAGCTGAAACCAAATCCTTTGAAAACACAGGTTTGTGCCTTCCATTTAAATAACAGAAGCTCAGAGGAAGCTCTGAGTTAGCTGAGAAGGCAAGATTTTCGAACAGGGTTTCTCAAACTTCGCCTTCCAGATGTTCTTGGGCTTCAATTCCCAGAAGCCAGGAACAGCAGGTGTGGTGATCTGGGCTTCTGTTAATTAAAGCACAAGAACACCTAGAGGCCTAAGGTTGAGAAATCCTGTACTAGAACATTGGCCTACTCCAAAGTATTTGGTTGTCACTCTGAACCAAACTTTGACCTATGAAAAACACAAAACAGAAAGTAGCTGCTGGAAATAGCTTACCACCTGACTACACCTTCAATTACCGCATGATTTGCTATGTTTAAAAACTGGGTGATTTTGAACTTTTAATTTTACTGACCATAAGACACAAAGGCTTAATAAAATCTTTCTCTGTTAGCTTCCAGCCTGGCTTCATGTGTGTGTTGTTGAGGGGCTTTTACTATTTCATTGTGAAACATTGGAATGACCTTTCCCCCATGTGGGCAGTTAAATTCCTTCTTGTTTAGCTACTAGGGAGAATGACTGCAGGTCATGTTTCAGTGATATAGGCAGTTGTGGGGGGGATCATGTTATACATCGTGAGCTCTTTGATGGACAGACAAAAGGCAGAAAGTTGGAATGGGAGGGGGATAGGAAATGCTTTTTATCTCCCCCCCCCCAATTTTTTTGGCATGAATAAGTCTATTTCTTTTCTAGATATCTACAGTATAAGGAACCATTCTCCCTATCCCCTTCCTATCACTCATCTTCCCTTCAGTTTCACAAGAGATCAGAAGAGAAAATTAAGAAGCCAGTGATTCTCTATCAACATTTTTGGCATGCCATTGTCTACATTTGAGAGGAATAAAATGAAAAATACAGGTGGGGAGGGTGGGGGAGAGTGATTTAGTCCCATATGCTAGTGCTGTATGGTATAAGCCAGCAGATATCAAACAAGTAGCTGCAGTTGTTCATGAATCATGCAAGATTATTACTGGGTGCCTTAAACCTACCTCCCCAGAAAAGTCTATTATTTGGCTGGTACTGTTACTCTGCACTCCTTTAAATGCTGTTATATTATATTTTATATGACTGTAAGCTGTCCTGAGTTGCTATGGTGAGTGGGTGGCAATATAAGTCTAAATAGCAGCAGCAGCAGCAACAGCAACCACCACCACCACCACCAGAGGCTAAGCCTATGGAGAGCACACCTTACCAAATGAATGAATGTCAAATAATATCTTCCACCAGGATAAGATCCTGGCTGGATCTGGAAGCCACTTAATATGCTTTGAAGCATAGAAAGATCAAAGAATAATAAACTAAAATGGGGTTTCTTGGATACAGGACAAATTTTCTGTGAATGTGGAGAAATTCCATCAATTCAGCATTTATGTATAATGTATGCCTCACTGTGTGTACAGAAGAAGATCTAGTAAATGGCTGAGATGACACCATTGAAGTAGCCTGCATCTAGTAAAATAATCTACGGTAGTTATTTTTAACATGTTTTATTTTACCTCTATTTCATATATGTCCATGATTTTAAATTGTGCAACAGTCTGATTTGAATAATGAGATACGATTGATGTGTGTATGGTTTACAGATGTTATCTTGGCATTTGCACACACTGGGCCACAAAATTTTCTTACATTTTTTTTACAATTTAGTGTGATCTAAAATCACTTAAGGTTTGCCATTTTAGCCCTACAAACTGATTCTGCAAACACTCTATTTCTGATATGCAATGTGCAAGCTCAAATTTAAAGTAAAAAAACAAAACAAAATGAAATGAAACATGCAAATTTAGGCTATCGTCCAAGTGGTTGTGCCAAGTAACTTTGCTCAGTTTCTTCTTTGCCTTTACAACCACTCGTAGTGCCAAAGATACAACCCCCTGTTCAGTTTATTTAAAATCAGCCAGTCTTTTTGGCAGTGGGAACAACTGTGCTAACACCAAACATAAATCTTTTCAGACACAAATCACGTGAAAGTAGGTTTGCCAGGTCAGTTCAAGGTCTCCAGCATAATGACAAGCTGTCTGATGAAGTGGACTTGATCCACGAAAGCTAATAATAAAAATATAGCAGTTAGTCTTTAAAGTGTTACAGTGTTTTTTATTTTGTTTTGTTTATTTTGTTTGTTTTGTTTTCTGATAAGCTGCCTTAGGTCTCTCTTTTTTTTTGGAAGAAAGGCAGCATAGATAGATAGATAGATAGATAGATAGATATGTAGATAGATAGATAGATAGATAACCAAATCTCAACATAAGTAGGAACTGGAAACAAAATGCTAAGGGGTAGCATGTTTCTGTTCAAGATTTCAGCCAGTCCATTCTATCCCCTCTGTCTGAATTTGCCTGAGTTTTTTCCTTTCCAACAGTTAGCTCAGGTTGCCCGGCAGGCATGCTGAGTGCTCCTGGGCTGTGAAAATGGTGGCAATTTTGGATTGGGGCAAAATGACACTGCATTGGCCCTTTAGGTGTGGGATGGTGCAGTCAAAATAGGATCACTTGAGGTCAAGGGGAGGAATGATATACCATTTGATGCAATTTTCATATCTAGATTACATATTGAACTCAAGTAGCCATATTTATGGCATCATGAAGTGGCTTAATAAAGGATATTGGCAAAACGAACACTTCCGCCACTATTCTGCGGAGGGGCAGAGAAAGCAAAATTATTATTATTTTGCTTCTGGAACAGACCATTGCTGATGCATTCAGTCACTTACATTAAATAAAAAATTATTTTCTTTGCCTTTTGTGAAGTACTGATCAAGAAACTGCTCGCAACCATGTCTTCCTTCAGCACTTCACACAATGCAAAGAAATATATATATTTTTAAATTTAATCTAAGTGGTTCAGTTAATCAGTTATAGCCTAGCACAGGACTTCTCAAACTTTTAAAGCCGGGAGCCAGGTCACACTCCCTCAGACAGCTTTGGGGGCTAGATGGCCATTTTGCCCTTCATCCACCACATGGCACTTCAGGGTGTGGTGGAGGGCCACATGAAATGGCTCTGTGGCCTGCATCTGGCCCACAGGCCACAGGTTGAGAATCCCGGGTCTAGCAGAAGCAAATAATTCAATTTTCTTTCCCTTGCCCTTCTGCAAAGAGCAAGACAAGTGCTCAATTTGATAAGATTTTTAAATTGCTGACTTATTAAGTCAATTCATTATAGAGGAAATTGACACTAGAAGGAGCCTTTGACAGCTACAAATCCTGATTTTGTCCATTTTCAACAACCACACATGCTTGGAACAGACTAAAATAGAGCGCACACACAAAAAGTAGAAGGACTCAAAAAGGTGTAGGCAGGATCTCTCTAGGGTCAGATTAGTCTATGTCTGTGATTATGTTTTGCAATTGATGGGGGGGGGGGAGCAGTCCAGTAGCATACCAAACATTGAGAGAAATGTCTGTCTGATCAAGCTCTATATCAGTACTGTATTTCATTTCTATAGCTATCTCTCAATGGAAATGCAGTAGAACCCCACATAACAAAAAAACTCCTATCCATGGAGCTCTCTGCTATGCATTTTTTTCGTTATGCAGTTCTCTATAGGAGAAAAAAAGTTCGTTAACTAGGGTTCTCATTAAGCAGGTATATTAAGGCGGCATATAATAATAATAATAATAATAATAATAATAATAATAATAATAATAATAATAATAATAATAATAATAATAATAATAATAATAATAATAATAATACCCTGGTTACCAAAAACCCCACATAATGAATTTTTTCATTATGCGGGGTATCGCCATTACATAACGAACACTTTGTTGTGCGAATTTTTCGCTATATGATGAGTTCGTTATGCGAGGAATCACTGTACAAGAAACAGGTATAAGGACACTGAAACTCTGAACATTTGTTTTGGTGGGGGGCCGAAGTAAAACAACCACACCTACCCTAGTTATCTTCAACATTGTGGCTTTTTATTTGTTTCCTGTGTTGACACAGACTGAAAAGTAACTAAGGACCAGCACTCTAAGGAGAGTTCAGACATGGACAGGAAACACTTTCATTACAGATGAAATCTGATAGTCAGTATCTGATCCCTGTTATCTCTTGGGAGCTGTATTTTCAACTAACTGCAGTTTCTTCACCATGAGAACCTTGCCCAAAGATGCTCCATTTGCAGCTACCTAGTACAGTGGTGCCTCGCTTAAAGAGCATAATGCGTTCCACGGGATTGCTCTTTAAGTGAGTTTGCTCTTTAAGCGAAACACCATTGTAAATGACCAATTGTGGGGGGGAATTGCGAACCCCAATTTATTTGTTAAGCGAGTTTTTGGTTGGTTTTATTTGTTAAGCGAAGCGAACATTCAGATAAAATGCTGCTCTTTAAGCGAGTTACGTTTTAAGAGAAACGCTCTTTATGCGAGGTTTGACTGTATGCAAGAAATAAGATGACATGACCCTGCTCCCATTACATATCTGTTAAATGAGAAATGAATATGGCAGACCCGGAGTTGCATGATTTGTCCCATCTGCCAATCCATTTGCATTATGACTCAAGTCTTGGGGACATGAAAGGAGGCTCATTTGGACATCCCCTGAGCAGAGATTCTTGAGCAAAAATGCTTTCAACTTAGAATAATTTCTGACACAAAATAAATATGACACAAGTGGAAATCTACAAAATCTCTGGATATGGATGCTTGTGGGATCAACACTACTGAAAGCTGTTATTTACATGACATATACTAAGCAATGCATTCCTACAGCAATGCCCTTATATTCCAGTGGCAACAAAAATCTCCTGATGCCAATCTGTAGCTTAGGCCCCTTGAAACCAGCCCAGGCACTTCATGGGAAATGCTAATCACAAATGTTAGTGGATGGTCACATTGCCTTCTGTTATCTCCATACGGGGTTAAATTACACTATTCATTCAATCATTTTTGCTTGTTCAGACAATGAGGGTAGGTCAGGGATAGGCAAATACTCCTTTTAGCTTGTCCTCTCTGAAGTGACACTGGAATGAAGGGAGCATTTTAGAGAGAGATCGGTTTCCATGGTAAGACTCTACAAACAGGCACAGACATTTGCAGCTTAGTAATTTTACCTTCTCCTTTTTGGAACAAAGCAAAACAGCTATTTCTTGTCATGAAGGTGAAGAGATGAAATAGTAAGTGCATAGGTAAGTGGATTTTCAGATAATGAGCTTGATTATCAGCACCACCATTTGGTTAAGCAAAAAAGGAGGACAAAAGCCAAATTAGATACCTTCTCTATGCCAGGATGCAACACATTGTTGCATATATTTTTGTTCCTTGTTTTGGCTGTTTTTAAATGTTTATGAAATACATTGTCTTGATCTGTGAATTACTCAGTAGAGATACAGGCTGTTTCTATATTAATATATATGATATTCTCATTCTGATCACCCAGTTCAGACAATGTGATGCCAAGAGTGCCTCTTTCTGTCCCCTTATATCTGAGAGCACAATGTGTTCAGTTTGGTTCCCAAAGGTTGCCCCATTTAAAATCTGTTGTTTATTATGTACAGCCAAGCCATCCAGCCAAATGTCTTCACACCCACCCATCATAACAAACAGGTCAGGTGACCGGAATAGATGAGTCCACTAGGTCTCTTACTCACAACAATTGTGGATAGCTAGTGTGGTGTCATGGACAAAATAACAGAGTAGGACTCGAGAGGCCTGGCTTCTAATTACCACGCAGATAGGGAATTTAACTGGGGGCGTGGAATTGGTAAGAATGCTCCTTAAATATTTCATGTACCAGTTCCTATAAGTTGGTTTGGACTTGATAACATTTAATAAAAACAGTAACAAAAATTAACTAATTTCTCTTCTCCTTTTAAAATGGGAATACAATTCTTCAAAAACCAAACAAACAACTCACTCTCCAGTTGATGAATGCAGGACATTGCATGCCTTTGTATCCAAATTCCAGGAAATGGCTCAATAGGTTTTATGGATTTTAAAGATAGTTTTATAGTACCGTAATTGGTTTTAATTGGTATTGGGTATGGGTTTTGGCTGATGTTGTGAGCCACCTTGGGTCGCTTAGGTGAAAAAGGCAGTTATACAAATTCAACAAATCAATCAATCAATCAATCAATATTGCTGCAGAATATTATAGGGGAAAAAAAACATTACCAAGCATAACATAGCAAAGGGCAGCCTGAATGTTGACAACATCAATGGCAGCAGTCAAGATGGTCTACAAAATAACTATCACAATAACAAATATGCAAGGGTTTTAAAAAAGCAATTATGCCAGGGTATTAAATCAAGAAATTAAAATAATGGACTAGATCTATAGCTACAAGAATTTAATCTTCATGAGTAACAAGACTTCAAAAGGATGGAATGAAGCTATCTTCACTGCTCATTAAAAATCAGGTGGTAAGAGATAAGGCCTACCTCTCTAGGAAGCTTGTCTCAGGGTCTGGTCTCTACAATTTAAAAGCCTTTCTCCAAGGTATTCTGATATCTGGCATCCAAAATAGAATAGAATTCTTGAACAGGCTTGTGTGGCCTAGACATCCAGCTAAGCTGGTCAGCCAGTGGTTGCTGCACAAGAGGTAGGAGAAAGTCTTACTTTTCAGTCCAGAAGGTATAAGCAAAGTCATAGTCATGGGTAGCCAAGGTCAGAAGCTGTTCAGTAGCAAACTGTAGATACAAGGATGATCCAGGGAAGTCGTCGGGGTCTCAGGCAAATGTTCAGGTTTTTCCAAGATCAGAGGTTCAGGTAACACAGCGTGGGGTCCAAGATGGATCTTACCAGCCCGTCCCTTCTTTTAAGGAGGCTCAGGGTTCACAACTGATGGCCATTTCTGAAGGCATGCCCTAGCCCTACTTTGCCTCATGTCTTAATTGAGCCCTGCATCTTTCAGATGTGCTGCATTGCTCTTGGTCCTCCAGAACACTGACAGCTGGTGTTCCTGTCAGATCTCTTGTCAAGCCTTGATTATCTTGACTGGCTTGGCCATGAGGAACTGGCTCTAGACTGGCATCTGAAATAATAATTCTTGATCGTTGTATGCCTGGTTTTATGATGTTAGCCACCCTGAGTAAGGATGGTTTTCCCCTCTAGAAGGGTGGGATATAAGTGTAAATAATAAAGAAAATAAATAAAGAACAGATATTACCCGTTGCAAAAAGCCCTACTTTGACTTGTATACTTATCTGTTATGCTAACCATGCTGTACTTCTGTACCTGACTTGATCCATGAAAGCTAACATTAAAACACAGCAGTTTAAAGTGCCACATTTTCTGCCTTTTTGTTTTATTTACTCTGATATACAGTACTTGAAACACAGAATAACATGGCTACCATTTCAAAAAATTAAATTAAAAGTAGTGAGCCACTTTTATCCTGATACAGTTTAAATCATTTTTTGTTTTCAGTGTGAAATATTTTAGTGCATTCTTGCAGTTCCCATTTAATTTAACAGGGATTTTATGCTGTATGCTTGCTGTATTAATTTTATGTCACACAATGCTGTATATCAGGGATTCTCAACCTGTGGCCCACAGTCCGGATTTGGCCCACAGCACCATCTCATGAGGCTATCTACCAGGAAGTGCCATGTGGTGGAGGAACAGGAAAATGGGTGTCCAGCCCCCAAAGCTGTCTGAGGGAGGGTGAAGCGGCCCCCGGCTTAAAAAGGTTGATAATCTGCTGTATGTAGTCAGAGATGGCATTGCTCACTCAAAGAAGCTGAATGAGGAAATCTGTGCCACAAAATGGTTGGGTGAGATTGTAGAGGATAGTCTGTCATTCAGCAGATGACAGCTAAATAAACCCACTCTTGTTATGAAAACAAAAACATTTCGAAATTACATATAAGGGACAAAAACCAGGGAATAAGGTATTGCCTTCCTATTGGACTGAACCAAAACATTTTGCTATCTGAGGCAGAGCAGCTATTAATGCTCCCCGTCCAACTCAAGGAGTGTAGTATCCTAAACCAACCAATTTTTTATGGGATGTGAAAATTTCAGAAGTATTTCTCCCTATTCTTGGTATTAAAAATACAAAGGCAAAAGAGTAAATAGCTTAAAAATTTGCTGCTATTTAAAGGCCATCCAAATCCACAGACTTAAATTGTCATTTCGTTTTACCTCATGGTAGGGCTAACAGGGACTCATTGCTAATCTAGATTACATTTTAATTTGAGCGAGTGAGATAGTTCCTATGCGCTTGCTGACACATTTATTAAATGTAAATTAATCCCCTACATCTCGAATGGAAGACGGCTTATAGATGCCACAAGTTTTTTTTTTAAAAAACCTCGAATAGAAAAACAGCTAGGTAGGAAAATGTGTGCTTTAGCCTTCTTATTGTAAAATAAAAGTAATTTCCTCAGGAGGCACACCTGCCTGAAGGAAAAGTGAGTCCCCCGCGGTTGCAATTATTCTGCCACTGTCTCTTCAAGAGGGAGCCTAGTGTTTTTGTGGTGCATTTCTTGGCAGCACATTGCTTTCAGTCAATCTACTCTTTACATGCTTCAGAGCAGCCTGTGGTGCTAATTGGATTTGATCAAAATGGCATATTTCAGAGGCATGACATCATTACCCCCCCTCTCTTTCAGCAAGCGGATTCAACAACTGGTTTTGATTCTGCTCCCAGAAAGGAATCAAGCACAGTTATGAGATGTGCCTCAAATCTTGGCAGCAATTTAGCTACAGCTTAAATTTATGACACATTCAAACATTTATATTCATTTAAAAGTGAAAGGGGCACAATTTTTCCTCCTCAATGGCTCTTGCTATTTGTACTATTTTTTCCCTTTCAGTAGACAGTCTTATTAAGGATAAAAATGAAAGAAAAGCAAGTTTCAAGCAGGCTCATAACTCTGAGTAATAGTGGTTTACATAATGAAGGCTTAGCATGACTGTTTTACACATTTTGAGAAAGTAACATTGTTTTTTGTGTGTAAAAGACCATTTAAAAATGAAATCACCATGCTGGGTTTTACAAAAGCAGTTTGTGTACTGTACAGTGTGGTATTAATTACTGATAAGGGTAATAAATCATAGCAACATATATGGCAAAAATTACTACTAGTAGTACCTTTTCATGCTGTGTGGTGCCTGTCTCTGCCACTACAGCATGAATTGCCTCATTGCTTCTGTAGCAATGAAGTTTTACTGGACAGGAGTGCCAACCCGATGGCCAACCCTCCTCCTTTCTCATCTGGACTTGGGACTGACAATAGTGGAGTTATACTGTATATGACAAGCAATAACATAAAATGAAAATCATGATTCTTCATTGCAGTTTCTACACTGAGGTTCTGTGAATGCAGTTGACCACTTAAAGGGGGAAAGGATGTTTGTTATCTATTAAAGTACGCCATGCACTTCCATGAGAAGTTTGCATTCTTCTAACACTGTTACATGGATTTCGCATAGAGTTATTTATGTTTGTGTATTGCATTATGCTCTTTGCCCTTCTGTGGGCCAGATTCCAAACACAAAGGTAAGGTAAAGGTTGCCCTTGCTCTAAAGCCAGTCCTATCCAACTCTAGGGTTCAGTGCTCATCTCTGTTTATAGCCAAGGAGCCAACACTGTCTGTATTTGCAGACATTTCCGTGGACATGTGGCAGACATGACTAGACACCAAAGTGCACAGAACACTGTTTACCTTCCCACCAAAGTGGTATCTATTTATCTGCTTTCAATTTCTTGCTTTTGAACTGCTAGTTTGGCAGAAACTGGGATAGTGACAGAAGCTAATTCTGTCATGCAGCACTTGGGTCTTCAATTGCTGACCTGCTGACCTTCCAGTTGTCAAGTTCAGTGTCTTAACCACTAAGTCACCACAGTCCAGCTGTCTAAATCATCTTCTTGTCTGTCCACTTTTTGTTGATTGGCAGTTAATAATTTTTTTCTTAGATCACATTTGAAGTACCTGTACATTCAAACCTTGCATAATGGAAATATTTAATTCAATGAGGCTGTTCGCTTTGCGATTTTTTTGTTATACGATTTTTTTTTTTGCATAATGGAAATTCCCAATGGAAGAACTCACATAATGAAAATTTCTATGGAAAAATTTGGATAATGAAAATTTTTCGTTATGCGAGTTTTTCCCATAGAAATGTTTGTTATGTGAGTTTTTCCATAGGAAATGCCAGTTTCACATAGCAAAAATTTTCGTTATGTGAGTTGCAATGTTTTTTGAAATTCGCGCTCATTATGCGAGTTTTTTACAATGCAAGGCAAATGCGAGGTTTGACTGTACAGTAAAACCTCAGATAACGCTAAAACTTGGTTCCACAAGTCTTGGTGTTATCCGATTTTTAGTGTTATCCGATCCATGTTAAAATCCTATGGGATGCATCGGATAACGTTAAAGCTCCATAGAGATACTTTGTAACTGCACAGGCTTTAGCGGTTGTTATTCGATGCATCCCATAGGATCTTAATGTTATTCGACACAATTCCCCCCCATTACTTAACATTATGTGATCTTAGCGTTATCCGAGGTAAACGTTATCCGAGGTATTACTGTATATTATATAAGAGCTTTTACAGAAGTAAATGCTCTTACATAATACAGTGGTGCCTTGCTTAAAGAGCATAATGCGTTACACAGGATTGCTCTTTAAGCGAGTTTGCTCTTTAAGCGAAACACCATTGAAAGTGGCCAATTGTGGGGGGTACTGAAACCCCAATTTATTTGTTAAGCGCATTTTTGGTTGGTTTTATTTGTTAAGTGAAACAAACATTCAGAGAAAATTATGCTCTTTAAGCGATTTACTCTTTAAGCGAAACGCTCTTTATGTGAAGTTTGACTGTATACCTCAAATTGGAGCAAAAGAGAGATAGATAGATTTATTTTCATTTTAAGTACAACTGTGAAAAAAGAAGGGTTTAATTTCTACAAATCTCTAGTAATTATTATAATTAATATAGCATGTTTTCTTTTCTTGTTTAAAAAAATAGGGATTGCAAAATGTTCATTCTCATTTTATTTTTATTTTTATGGCAACTCTTTTTTCTCTACAACAAACTCATCACTTAATTTGCTAGTTGTTCAAACATTTTTTACTGAAAAGAAATTAAAAGGTTTTGATGGAAAACACTTGTGCTTGTCACAGCATTCCCTATTTGTGTTCCTTGTTAGTCCAGATTCTAGAGGCAATAGTTTCTCCTTCCAGAAACATATTTTCAATGTTGGTTCCAAACCTGTCTCCAGTACTCTGTCCAGAATTGACACAATTCTCTCTCATGTGCACCAGTAGATAAAACAAACAAACAAATGAACAAAGAGACAGATTTTTTTTTGCATTTTAGCATGTTTTTACTGGATAACTGAAAAGTTACAAACAAGATGCATGTGTGAGTTTTCTAGAATGCTTCTTCAGATTATGAAATCTGGAGTTAAGTCAAAAAGTTTGAAATTTGGACAAGATGTTTTGTCTATGGCTCATGAAGTCAGGAGGCATGAAATTTATGGAATGTGTGGACTACAGCCCCCAGAGGTCTGCAGGACCCAGATACACACTACTGGGTGATTAAACAAAACAAAGAAACACACATACACACACACAAAACCCCACCACCCAACCCTAATCCTTTCAGGTATTTATAATCACTTTCATCTGAGACCAGGGTAACCATCTCCCTTCTGTCTTTCCATTGGCTGGCAAAAACCTTGCTTTTCAAGCAGGCTTATAATATATAAATTGCTCTTGAGGAACTGTTTATAAAGGGACAATTGTTCTTTTGTCTTTTTACATTGTGTTCATGTTTTAACAGGCTCAAGTGTGTTGTTTTAAATACTTAATATGTTTAATTGTTTTTAATAATATGATTTTTATATTTGAAGCTATTTTAATATTTGTGTTTGTATATGCTGCCTTTCTCCCTAAAGAAAGAAAAGCAGAAACAAATTATACAAATGAGATAATAAATTATCGATATACATATATAATAAAAATTTCATGTCAGAAATTATTCTGGGTTGAAAGGATTTTTGCTGGAGAAACTCCACTTATGGGAGTCCTGAATGATCTTTTCCCACCAAAGTTGTTTCTATTTATCTACTTGCAATTTCTTCCTTTCGATCTGCTAGGTTGGCAGGAGCTGGGACAAAGACAGGTGCTCAATCTGTCATGCAGTACCCAGGTCTTGAACTGCTGACTTGCTGACCTTCCAGCTAACAAGGCGAGCTTCTTAACCACTGAGCCACCAAGATATGGTGACAATTGCCAGTTTTCTCTATCAATTCTCTCAATAGATTAACTAACGCTTCTGTTGAAGAAGTAGCTGACTTGTGTTGATCCACAACTCTGAATAAACAACCAGCCAGCGTATAAATGACTGGACCTAGTAAATTCAACCAAGACAGATTTCATCTTGAACCAGACTTCATGCTACCTTTAGTATCATGTTAATGTGGTCAGATTCTCTGGAAAGGTGAGTTCAGCACAAGTGAGACTTGTAAAGTGGACATCACAATTGGGAAAGAGAAGGATACAAATGTTCTTGAAACAGGCTTGCTCGTGTTGGTACAGTAATACCTCATATAACATTAGTATCGAATAACACTAAAATCGCATAACATTAAGGAATCTGGGGGGAAGAATTGCATCAGATAACATTAAGATCCTATGGGATGCTTCAGATAACAACCGCTAAAGCCTGTGTGATTACAATGTATCTCTATGGATCCCATAGGATTTTAACATGCATCAGATAACACTAAAAATCATATAACACCAAGACTTGTGGAACCAGGTTTTAGTGTTATATGAGGTTTTACTGTACTTACACTGTGTGATGCTGGCAAAAGCAGTGAACCATGAAGACGATTGCTGCCATCTCTGGCTCATTACAGCAACAGCAACCAATTAGAGATCAACTATCAGAAAACCAAAGTTATAATCTTTGCTAAAAGACCTACAAAACACATCTGGAGAATAAATGGTCACATGATAGAACAGGTAGTCCTCCAAGCTTCAGAATCAAGGAATGCCCATACCACACACGTTATTCTTACATCCCAGAGATCCACCTTGGCTATGCATAAATTTCTGAGGACAAAAGGAGTCAAATGCATCCCTGCTGCACTCAAACTATTTGAAGCAAAAATCCTGTGACAACTACTCTATGGAGTCCAATCAGGTCTTCCACCTAACAACCTGGCTCTTATGGAAAGAGTAGAATCTAAATTCTTTTGTTTAGCTCTCCAGACCCCACCACTGTATATCCAATACCACCCTCCGCCTAGAGACAGGCATGATAAAGGTTGAGGCGAGCTTGTGGCTAGCCATGCTCAACCTTTGGCTCAAAATTCTGTTTAGTCCCAGTGGCCAGGCACCACTAACTCTCCAGGATAGATTCCAGTCAGCATGGAAAAGAACAATTCAAAAGATTGCAGTACCTTGGCTTTTCCCAAACTCTCATATAGGGCATGAGTCACAAACAGGCAAAACAGGCTATCAAACAGAGAACATTAGACATAGAAAGGCAAACCGATCTAGCCAGGGCCCAAACCTTCCTGGCTCCGGAGTCTTGGAGACACATTGTTCCCCTGGCCTGGTACCTGCTCCAACTTGAGACACCAAGGCATTGAAGAGCATTTATATTAGCCCACTGCCAGGCCCTCCCTTTCGTGGTTCTTGAGGAAAAGTTCCAAAGGACACCAATGTCAGAGACACTGTGACACTGGAGAAATTGAAACCATAGATTATGTACCCTTTTTATAGAGACATCTGGAACAAGTTCATATCTCCACCGCTTCACAAATATCCTGAGCGGCCAAACAGCACATGGACCCAGTGACTGTTATCTGATGAAAGGCCCACCTCCACCCACAACACTACCAGATTCTGTGCCACAGCATGTAAGATCAGAAGAATAATCCTGGCAGGTCCTTCAACTAAATAAACCACTAGTGCTATATCATAGGCTTAGTAATAGCTGTAAAACTATTAATAATAAATATTAATTTTACTACTCCTTAACTTTGAGCAGACATGCTCCTTTTAAAAATATATTTTAAGTATCTTCATTTTAACTCCTGTCTCTTGATATATTTTACTTGCCCTCATTTTAACTTCTGAACTTTTTGTTGTACTATGATGGTCTTGGGCCATAATAAAGATTGATTGAACAGTGAACCAGTCCATCCTCACAACAAACTTAAACAGCAGGACAAATGCCCATGCAGTCATCCTCTAAGTTAGCTTGATGGTTCAATCCTGCAAATATTTCCTTAAAAATGAACCAAAGAGGATGTTACCCAGATGGGTGAAATAAATAAATATGTTTAGAACAACTTCATGGCTCTCTAGGTTTGTCTCTACTGTTTGTCTTTTATGATTTCCAACTGTAACTTTTCTTCAAATTTCTTCTTCAAAATGTGTATTTACAGGAGAAATGGCCAACTCAGTGGTGACACTCCAGTTGTGGAATGCTTTAACGCATTGATGGTGAATCTTTTAGAGACTGAGTGCCCAAACTGCAACCCAAAACCCACTCATTTATCACAAAGTGCCAACAGGGGAGGAAGGAAACACTCCAATTGAACTCCTGGGCTGAAAGGCAGAGCAAACTATGCTGGGGGAGGAAGCGCTCCCATTGGGCTGCTAGGCAGATGGGTGGGGTGAACTATGTGCTGGTTGTTAGGGCATTTTTAGTGGTATTGTACCAAGATTTCTGCCCAATGTGTTAGTATAGCTTTAAGACTCTTGCAGAGCTTTAAACACAGGTGTTTGGGATTGAGGCACAGACTGATTACATGGCTGTGTCTACCTGGTGTACGTGCCTCAGCAACAGCACAGCTGCAGCCACTTAGTGGTATAGCATAGCAACAGCACGGTATAACTATGGCCAACTGGGGAAGGTTATACTGAGGAGGGTATTCTACTGTGAAGGAAGAACTGCTGTAGGACTATGACAGATTGACCACTGGCTTAAGAGGAGAAAGACATGCTGTGTGAAGCTCTGTTTCTCTGAGAACTATCAGGTACTTCATACCACAAAGGAGAAGCACACTGACTTTGGCAACCTGCAGTCAGTGTTTTTGCTAGCAGGACTCTGTACATGCTTTTGGACTAGAGTCATCAAGGGGTTCCAAGGTCTGTTGCAACTGTGGGGCTTGGAGACAGACTGGTACCTATGTATATAGTTCTGTTTGTTGTCTTTCCTTACTCACAAGTAAACTGCACTATTCACTGAAGCTGTATGTGTGTGTGTCTTTGCACCCGAACCTTTCGCTGCGCAATAACCTAATTGCTACTCTGCTATGTTGACACACATACCGCTAGGAAAAATCCCTGACACTGGGGAAGGGAGGAAGTGCTCCCATTGAGCTGCTAGGCAGAGGGATGGGGCAAACTCTGTGCTGGGGTGAATGCATGTGTGCCACAGAGAGGGCTACGAGTGCCACCTCTGGCATGCATGCCATTGGTTCACCACCACTGCTCTAGCTTCTATTTTGATGTCATTTTTGCAGGCCTCATTTTTACTACATTAGTTTTATGTGGTATTTTGTTTACTCTTAATTTAATCAACCGGTGTTAAAATGTTCTGTATACTGTGACATTTTAATGCTCCTGTGTTATTGTTGACTGTAATTTCAAAATCTTGTAATCCATTCTAGGAAACTTGCTAAATGATTGCATTTAAGTCAAATAAACAAATTAAAAAAATCTAGATCCAGAAATGGTGGCTGAAACATGATGATACTTAGTTGCTTTTGTTAGCTGAGATAGAATCTCTACTCCAGTTAGCTAATTTCCAGACACCTGACTTGAAAGGAGTGGGGGGCATCTATTAGTATTCCTTTCCCTAGCATTCTTTTTAAATATCAAGTTTCTTCTATCCTAAGAAGAATAAACACTAGGCAAATCGTCAAAATGGGGTAAAATGAAATTATTTACTATTTTCCTCAGCAAATTCTAGTTCTGTTTATTGTTGAGTTGCTTGCTTCCAAAATCTGGAAAGTATTAAGCTGGTGGGCCACATAGTTTAGACCTAACAACCCCTCCAACGGTAAGGTAGCTATTGAAACTGTCAAAATTGCTTGAGAAAAGAACCACATTAGGTTTAATGTGGTTTCCTTACACTGAACAGGTTTGACTAGTGTAGAGCAACATTTCCCAAACTTATTCTATCGTGGAACACTTTCCAAATCCTAAAATTTTAATGGAACACTTTGGTTTTTGTAATAGAAGGTAGGTTTAGATTTTTCAGTTTTAATAACAAATAACATTACTATGAAGCCAGCCCCTACTGATTTACAAATGGTTGCAAAACAAACTTCCCTTGCTAGCTAATCGAAAGGATGGATGCAAAACAAACTTTGTGGCATTATACATTTGCCAATCAGTTTTACCAGAATTTCATATATTTTTCATGGAACACCTATTGACTTTCTATGGAACACCAGTGTTCAGTGGAACATAGTTTGGGAAAAACTGGTATGGAGAACCAGCGCACAATTGACTCCACTGCTTATCAGTTGAAGTGCCAGTAAGACTTTTTTCTTCCCGAGTCTTTAGACCGTGACACAATGTGGTTAGAGAGCATAGAGAAATTCAATTTGTTTTGGAGGCAAGGAGCCGATAGACATGGTTTTCTGATTCTCTCCGCATCCAGGTGATTTTAAAATACTACAGTGAGAGGAATGTGCCTTTAAAAGAAATCCATTTTCTTTTCTTTTCTCTTTGCAAAAAGTCTTTAAACTCTCTGTTTTCAGCATTATATTGGCTATATTTACTTTGATCAGTAAATTAGTGGTGTTCCTGAATGACATAAGATTATTATCAGAGAATAAAACAAAACAAACAAAACAAAATAAAAATAAAATAAAAAACACTGTAGCACTTTAAAGACAGTTAGTCTTTAAAGTACTACAGTGCTTTTTATTTTATCATTTTATTTAATTTTGTTTATTTTGTTTTGTTTTCTGATATGCCTGAACCACAGACTAACACGGCTACTATTCCGTAAGATTATTAGATGGAGAAAACCCTTGACGAGATTTGATAGGTTCTTATTGTATCATCATAGAAAAGATCTGTGACTCTGTCTAAGAAGTGCACAGGAGAACAGGTAAACAAGTAACATGATGGGAGTAAATGGGTCTCGGTTGAGTGATCAGCAATTTCGTCCCTGTGGGGGACCTGCACTATAGCCTCATAACACAGCCAGATACAATTTATCATGTCCTTTTGACTTACAGATGCTTAATGGAATTCATTTCTTTATGAAGAGCCACTTTTCCCCCCTCTGAAAAAGTGAAACCTTGTCTTTTCAGCTGGACACAACGTGCAGTTGTGACAATGAGTATATTTGCACAAGCCATCCCAGATGAACCACTACAGACACAGCTGTTATCCAGTTCCCACTTAAACACAAGTACTGTACTCTTCTTTGAAGCAGGTTTGCAGTCAAAGCTGCAAATCTTTAAGCACTGAGTAATCATTTGAAAAATTTAGTACTTTCAAAAGGATGATAAGGGAGATCTTTTGCCTATTCCCTTCCTCATTTCCTCAAGCAGCCAAGTCTAGCTATAATAATCATAATGCATTATCAAGAACAACATAATTGTGACCTCCTTGCTCATGTAGAAAAAAAATGGCTATTAATAATACACAGGAAGTACGAGATAGATCAATACAGCAATGACAATGTGCATTTCATTAAATTAATATGATTCAGATTTTAAAAACTAACCATACAGTTTTTAATGTGGAAATGAAAGAGCCATCTCTCATTCTGAGGGGACTTTTCAGAATTATTTTTCTGAAAGTTCAAAAAAATATATCACAATTTTTACTCATTCATTGGAAAGCACCCTAATGAGTTCACTCAGGACAGGCTTCTGTTAAACACATTTTATATTGCTACAGTACTCAAATTACATTTTATTGCTAGAAAAAAGAAACATGACTCTTTCCCTGGCTGACCCACCCTGTTACTAGTTTGCATGGTCTGTTAGTCGTGTGAACGCTGTGTATGGGTGTTATTAAAACCGAGCATATAGTGGCTGTGACTTTAGTAGTAATGAGCGACACAACTACAGTATTTCCCACCCATTTACTTCCCAGTTTGCTTTTTTAAAAGTATTTTTGTTGTCTTATTTTTTAAAAAAGTTGTCCCCAAAGTCTCTTTGTTTATGGGACATGGGAGACCATTTCACCATGGATTGTCCCTACTCCAACATTCCTTCTTCTTCTGCTGCTGCTGTATCCAAATCCAAATATTGGCAATCCTCGTGGCAATCAGCCATGAAGACTGTCCTGAGAATATAATGCAGTGGCCTTTCATCTGCCTCCTGCATCACCGTGTGACACCCATACCGCTGATCCAGTAGTTTTTGTATTAAAGCAGGTTCTCCTTTTTATAATAATGATGATGATGATACTACTATAATAACAATTCCTCCCAAAAAAGTCAAGCTACAATGATTATTTATTTATTTAATTAATTTATATCCCACCAGAAATTAATGTTCAGCACTACTCTAGATAGCTTAGGTAAAGGTTATGGTTGTCATTGTTCAAAAGCCAGTTGTAGCCACACAGTTTGGCTTCCGGAATTCGGTAGGTAGCAGAGAGGCAGTGTTTATGGTAGAGGTCCTCATACAAAGATGTAGAGACATGAGATGTGATGTGTATGCATGTTTTATAGATTATGCAAAAGCCTTTGACAGATGCCAGCATCAGAAGATGGTCACAGCACTGAAGAAAATAGGAGTAGATGATAAAGATATCAGCATCATCACCAACCTTTATTGGAACCAGATAGAGTTGAAGAGCAGCTGATGGAGCAGGTTCAAATTCACAGAGATGTGCGACAAGGCTGTGTGTTGTCCCCGACACTGTTTAATATATATCCAGAGAGTATTTTTTTTCAGAAGCACTATCAGATTTAAACATTAGTATTAAAATTAGTGGGGAATACCTGAATAACATTCAACATGTTGATGACACAGTGTTGTTGGCCACAAACCTTGCAGATCTTCAGTTGATGCTGGATCGAGTTAGAGCTTCAAGTGCAGAATATGGTTTGGATCTCAACATCAAAAAGACAAAATATCTGGTTATAAGCCAAATACCAACTCAAGGCAGGAACGCAATAAATCAAAAGAATGGATAAAATTGTCTATTTGGGGAGTATGTTAAATGAAAATTGGGATCCCGAGGTACAGATTAAAATATGAATAGAAAAAGCAAGATCCACCCTCATAAAAATGAGACACGTGTTATGCAGTAGAGATCTAACTCTCTCTACAAAGATCCAAATACTGTTGTGAGATATTAGGTATTCCCAGTGTTGATTTATAGAGTTGAAGCTTGGACATTGACTAAAGCATCTAAAAAGAGAATCAAAGTTTTTGAAACGTGGATCTACAGACAGCTGGTAAGGATATCATGGGTTGATCATGTGACTAATATAGAAGTATTGGATAAAGAACAAGAACTCTTTAAGACTATTAAGAAAAGAAAGCCCTAATACTTTGGCCATATCATAAGGAACAACATAAAGTATAGAATAGTCCAACTCGCTCTGCAAGGGAAGATCCCTGGGAAGGGAGGCCCTGGATGTAGATGGACTTCATGGATGAAGACCCTATGAGACTGGTTTGGAATGTCCTCAGAAGAACTGTTCTGAGGAGTCAAGAACAGGAAGACTATCACCATGATGATAGCCATCTACTTGCAATTTCTTGCTTTTGAACTGCTAGGTTGGTAGGGACTTGCTTTTGAACTGCTAGGTTGGAGTTGGGACAGATACGGGAGCTCACTCCATCATGCAGTACTCAGGTCTCAAACTGCTGACCTGCTGACCTTCCAGTCATCAATTTCAGCATTTTAACCACTAAGCCACCACATACATATTCTGATTATACAGAAAAAAGTTTAAGATTTTTTTAAAATGAAAAAATAGCATTCACTTACAAAAATATGTTCAGAAGACACATGTGAACAGAAGTCTGGATAGGCTCTGGTCAGGTTAATAGTGCAGGTAGGGAAGTTCAAGTAAGTAAGGTAATAATGGTTTTTCTTCACAGCCATGTGCTGAGAAGATTGTGACTCTGAGAAATGTCCTTCCTCTTCAAATGCAAACAAACAGCTGGTGACCAGTATGAAGAAAGGTAACAAGATATGCAAACAAAGTAAGGTAACCCCTGTCACAGTAAGTCATGAACTTTTCTAATTGGATGGTTAGACACCCCCCCCCAAACAACAACAACAACATAATCAATAAGATAGTTTTGCCTATAAGGGGAGGTCTTTTCCTCCTAGTGCATGTATTGGGTTATATTTACATCTGTAACACCTATCTGTGTATATTAAGGTTTTTTTTTTTTAAAAAAACAACCTTGCCTTACCCAGGGCCGTAGCTGGGGAGTGGCCATGGTGGGCTTTGCCCACCCTGAATTAGTAGTAACTCCCAGCTGCTTATATACATGACACACATATGTGACATTGTTGCCCATCCTGAAAAAATATTTGTCCACCCATATCTAGAATCTTGGCTAACGTCCTGGTCTTACCTGTTCTTCACCTATAGTGCCATGTTTGTTACAGCAGGTATAACAGGAGAGAAGCTAAAGATGAAGAAAGTCAGGCCTACTTTCTAGCTTTGAAACACAAACATGACTACATAGCTAAATCCATGTGTGACATTTTGATCTTCTGACAAAAAATCCAGATTTTCCTAGGAAATCTCAATCCGAGGCGTAGCGTGGGGGGGCAAGGGGGCAGCCTGTCCTGGTCGCTGCTGCTGAAGATGAACAAGCTGCTGCCACTGGGCTCAGAGGCGGGGCAGCCGCATGCCTGGGTGATCAATGGTGGGCTCCCCACTGGGCCCGCACCAGACCGCACCGCACCAGCCCCTGGGCCTCACCACGAGCTGGCCATGAGGGATGAAGGCAGTGGCGGAGGAAAAAGCACCCCCTAGTCCCCACCTAGGTTTTCGTGCCTAGGTGCCCCCCACAGCGAACCTAGGTGGGGGCGGCAGCAATTTTGGCCTGTGGCCCCAGGTGCCTGAAACCCGCCCTATGCCACTGATCTCAATTCCCTGTCTTGCAAATACTTGCTCTAGATCAGACTTGTTAAACTTCCTTCTGTCCATGCCCCAGGGAATGGTATTTCTTTATTAACATGCATTCTCTTCCTCTGAAATGCTTTTAAAGAAAACTGATGTACATTCCAGCCCCATTGTAGGTTTCTGTTCTGTTTTCAATAACAAAATTTAAATGGCTTGGATAAATCTCAACATTCTCTCTTAATTCACTTTGTACACTAAATTAATTTGCTTGTATTACTATATCAAGGCAATTAGGCATCACGCTTGCTGTATATACCATATTAGTTCCATATACAAGCATTGGCTTGGGGAAGTGTGCTGAATTAAACAAAGGAAAATGAGCGGATCGGCTGTAGATAATCCAAACATTTTTTATTTAAATGTATAAGAATTTGAATAAGAATGCATTGTTTGGAATACATATGAAGGAGTTCTCAAAAACCTAACTGGTTGCAAGCATATATGGCTTTAATTAACTGACCACAAACTTTAAAAAGATACTGGTTAGAGGAGTAATTCTGTAATTATATATTTTTAGGAAATGTGTAATACATTTTTATTACAGAATTTAAGAATGCTAGCTGTTTGAAAGGGAATTTTATAAACAATGTTTTTATAAAGAATGCTAGTGTGGGTTAGCTAAATGTATTGAAAACAGTCACACTGGGTAAAATCAAACATTTATGCTAGCAGTAATATCAAGATACGTTTGCTCTCTCTCACTCTCTCTACACTCCTCAGTGCCACTACAATCCTGATCTGAAATATTTCTTAGTTACTCACTCGTTGCTTTTAGGGCATATGAGGAACTGCAAGACTGAGATTGGAATACTTCATCTCTAGCTGCCCCCATGGGATTTCCCAGTGTGGGGGAATTTCCCCCAGTGGTTTCAGTCTTGTAGTTAAATACTTGCTGCTGAAACTGATGTGGCTTAAAAGTTGTTAATTTTCCCTGTCTAATTTTAGAAAAAATAGTAATCTATAAGTAGGACAGTTTAAGATGCTATCACGGCATTTGATCTTTTAATGCAGCAAGATTTGAAAACTCTAGCTGTCTTAGTAAGTGAAGATGTAAACTAAGTCATGTTGTTGTTATGTAAAGTTACATTCTTTCCAGCTTATGGTGACCCTATAAATTAATTACCTCCAGAATATCATTCATCAGCATCCCTGCCCAAGTCTTGGATACTCAAGGCCAATCAATCTCTTATTTGCAGTGCCTTTATTCCTACTGACTTCAGTAGTTGGAGTATGTTGGCCTCAGTTTCATCATTTTTGCTTTTAGAAAGAGTTCTGGCTTGATTTGATCTAGAAGACTCTCAAAAGTCTTCTCCAGCACCACAGTTCAAAGGCATGTACTCTTCTGTGTTCAGCCTTCCTTATGGTCCAGCTCTCGCAGCCATACATTACTACTGGGAAGACAATTGCTTTAACTTGTGGAATTTTGTTGGCATGGTGATGGCTCAACGTTTTATTATGCTATCTAGGTTTGCCACAGCTTGCCTCTCAAGGAGTAAGTGTCTTTTTATTTCATGGCTGCAGTCACCGTCTGTAGTGATCTTAGTTCCCAAGAAGGTAAAGTCTGTCACTGCTTCCGTTTCTTCCCCTTCCCCTCCTGCCTACGGAGCTACGTCTCCAGACAGAGTTGCTGTCCTTTAGGAAGAATCTAAAAACATGGCTGGCAGGACAGATATGGGGTATGGAAGGTATAACGACCCCAGCACATTGGTTGATCTGAGCCCCTCTCTTTTTCTACTTTTAATTAGTAGTTGTAGCATCTGCTGTGTTTTTAATCTGTTTTTAATCTTTTTCAGATTTTAATTTTTAATTTTTAAAAGTTTTAAGGTTTTTAGATGGAAGCTCCCACTTCCTAATCCTGGGTCTTATCTGCCCAGGGAAGGAAAAGACTAACATCCTTTGGCCGGAAGGAGGAATGGATTTTATCTGTTTGTATTGTGTGTGTGTTATTGTTGTTTTGTTTTTGTGTTTTTTTCCTGATTGTAGACTGCCCTGAGTCGCCAAGGCGAGTGGGCGGTGATATAAATCTAAATAAATAAATAAATAAATAAATAATAAAATAAATTTGCCAAGGAGTGATGGGGCTCTTAAGATATAGTTGTCCACACTTTTCTTTTAGCATGCTGGTGTAACAACAGATGAAACAATATTAAAAAGTGGTGTGTGTAACAATGAATGATGAATTTTTGTTAAGCTAATTTTGGCACACATTTTCAGTACAGTATTTAAAAAGTCATGTATACTAACATTTCAGGTTCTGAGACTCCCTGGGTATCCTTTTACTCTTGAGAAGTCTTCAGGAGCATTGGTATGGAGGGCATCCCTTACTATTAGAAAATTGCTGCTGGATTTCTGCTGGTGGTCTCAATCTCTCTTCTCACCTTAGTATTCATTCAGCTTGACAGAAAAGTTCTGTCTGTTTCTAGGACAGAATTCAGCAATGGGAAGAGTTTGCATGGATATTGTTGATTTCCAGGCTTTAATAAGTAGGTTGTTTTCCCATCGGATTTGGTGCCTGAAATTTTGGTTGTTTGTCTCTCTTGAGAGATTGGAAACAATAAGAACTGGAAACAGAAAAGTCTCAACAGTGAGTGCAGATGTCTAGACTAAAATAACTGGATTTGTTATACAGTAATACCTCGGATAACGCTAAGACTTAGTTTCACAAGTCTTGGTGTTATCCGATTTTTAGTGTTATCCAATGCATGTTAAAATCCTATGGGATGGATCGGATAATGTTAAAGCTCCATAGAGATACATTGTAACTGCATAGGCTTTAGCGGTTGTTATCCGATCCATCCCATAGGACCTTAACGTTATTCGATCCAATTCTCCTCCTTAGATTACTTAACGTTATGTGATTTTAGCATTATTCGAGGTAAACGTTATCCGAGGTATTACTGGATCTCAAAACTGTTTTCCCCAAAGGCCAAACTAGTCCATAGATAATTAGCTTTTAGTAGTGTGTAATCATAGACATTTGCTGGACTTTTCCATTAAGCTGAATGAAAACCATGGTAGAGAGGAAAAGGGGAGAAAGAAAGCAAACCAAGGAAGGAATTTGGCTGGTGCAATTGAAGAGAGAAGTGACTGAGTGGAACTCAAAGAATTGTAAACCAGGTGAAATCATACATGTGCTGATTTTTTTTCCATTACTGTGACACAAATTCTTAGTTGCTTTTGCTGAATCATGCTTTAATTATCAAGCTACCCCCATGGGTGTTTCCATCAGATTCTTGTTTAGACTTCCATTTCAAACACACCAGTAGAATACCCTGTCTACTTTAACACCAGACAACACTTGAAACTAGACAGGAAAAGAACATCATTTTGTTGACATGAAGTGCACAATATGTACCTTAACTTTCTGCACCTATGCCCGTGTGCCTGCATATCTATACCAAGAGCAACAATACCCCCCCATGGAAGAAGGAGACCCAATGGCAATACTCCTCTCTTATGAGGAACGTACAATGCTTTGATTATTTTAGTATGCAACCCTGTCTGCTGAATGCAGAGTCACTGACTCCCTGTTCACCTTTTCCTTTGCAGGAGTTGAAATCCATTGCTTAATTACATTTCCTTGATACATCATGCCTTCAGAGGGAAGGTTGAATAAGATGACCTAAACCTTTCAAGCCCAATCTAAGACCCCACCATTTTTATGACTTCATGATTCTACACATTATGTTCAAGTCTGATGATATTAATATAATGACCAGGAGCCCTTAGGTTTTCTTGACATTCTATCCCAAAGACTAAGAAATAACAGTTGTTAATAAAAGCCATTTATAACTTCTGCTGTTAGGGAAATGCAGAAACTTTCATTAAAGTGCCATTTAAGTAAAATTATGAATGTAAAGTTCAAATGGTTTTCCTGTCATGTTACATTTTTCATTTTGACAGTCAGATGCCCTGCTTAAGTTAAAAAGCCGGTCCACTATTTTTTGCTGTAATTCTTAAAGAACTGAGTGACGGTGGTGGGAGGCAATATTAGCTTGAAAATCAGATCAACATGAAGATTTTTTTTTAAATGCTCAAAATTCGTGACTTCTCATTAAAGATTTTTAGCTTCCTAAAAAAAGGAGAAAACCAACTTATCATTGCTAGCATGATAATATTTCAGAGTATATTTTAATAACAAAGTTCTAAGTTTCTTGCAAGGAAATCCTTTTGATCTTTCCTCTTTCAATGACTGTTTATGGGCAGTAAACTGCTTTTAAAGTATCATTCAGTTGCAGGGAAAGTACAATATAAATCTGTACCTTGTTTATGAATTGGCTCCTTTTGATGATGTGGGAGGGGTTGGGGTTGGAGAAGGATGGGACTATACCACATATTTTGAGAGCAATAGATATACAGTAATACCTCGGATAACGCTAAGACTTGGTTCCACAAGTCTTGGTGTTATCCGATTTTTAGTGTTATCTGATCCATGTTAAAATCGTATGGGATGGATCGGATAACGTTAAAGCTCCATAGAGATACATTGTAACTGCACAGGCTTTAGCGGTTGTTATCCGATCCATCCTATAGGACCTTAACGTTATTCGATCCAATTCTCCTCCCCAGATCACTTACCGCTATGCGATTTTAGCGTTATCTGAGGTAAATGTTATCTGAGGTATTACTGTAATTTGCTTCCAGTGAACTATATTCTCCACATGGAGTGTCCTCCTTAGGAGACAGAAATTCTGTGTCCTTTTACTACCCTGCTAAAAATTGGTGGGTATAGTACTGAACTATTGGATTGCAGAAATTCAAGGAAGAAAAAGTATTTGCCATTCAGAAATATTTTTTCAACCAGAAGAAAATATTCACAACCATGACCCCTGCAATATGGGGGAATAATACTTCTGCTTTCAGGAGCGAAGAGGGCTTTGTGGGCCAGATGGATTGGTGTCAGGGGCCACATCTGGCCCCAGGGCCATAGTTTGGATACCCCTGATTTATAAAGACTGGCTAAACGTTGGAAAACAATTATAAATTTTAGCTAACTGTATATACTTGAGCATAAGCCAACCTGAATAAAATGAATTGACCCAAGTATAAGCTGAGGGTGAGAAAAGCAGCAACTCTTAGTGAGTTTCAACAATCAAAATAAGGTAAAATTAATGAAATTGTTAGCACATTTCAATCCGGCATGGTCTTGGGATCCTCATGGTCTTTGATCCAAGTATAATCTGTGTCCCCTTTTTGAGGCTCATTTTTAGGACTAAAAAACCTCAGCTTATACTTGAGTATATATGGTAACACAAAAGCACACAATGTAAGCAACATAATAAATTCAAGGAAAGATGTTATGCAAGATGTCTAGTTGTTTTAATGTGCATAACAATTTTACTGAGTAATTTTATTTAAATGACTGGCTTTATATGCATTTCATGAATTATTTGAGGGTCTGTTTAATCAAAATTGATTTATTTTATCTCCACAGTGGTTACACTAATTGTTTCTGAAAGTTAATTCACTATAAATTTTTGTTGGGGACCTTCTCCTAAAAAGAAATCTGAAACATGTAGTATGTGTATTTTATTTATACCTTGAATTATAAAAATCTTTAAAGAACACATGTGCTTTGATTATTTAATACAAAACAACAGTATCTGGCTGTAATCCACACATAGCGATAAGCTTGCTTAAACTCCTTGAAATCAGTGGGTTGAGCATGCTGAACTCTGTGTTGCATTTTGGCCATTTAGAGTAATGTAAAGTTAATATATTAGTTTAAAAAATGAAGAAAAATGTAGTTCTCTTTAGATCCGCATTCATCGGTTTTACAGAAATATGTCTTAAAGGGAGTTTCAAGCAGTCACTGAAAGCTTAGTGAAACATGATTTTAATGTTGAGTTTAGATAAAAAGATTTAATGATTTTAGTTATGGAGAGCACTGGAGGTTGTAGTCGCCATTTGAAGTTAGTTTTTTTTCATATAGCTTAAAATAAAACTTCACAGATCTGTTCATAAATTTTTTTTCCAGAGGTCATCAAAGCCCACTCAATAAAGTATTTAATTTGCCTTCATTTGGTGTGGAAGGAAAGGTCTCTTAAGCAATAGAAGCAGTATGATTTTAAAAACATTTCCTGGACAATTAACTGTTGCTATTCCCAAATATGAAGTTAGCCTCAAAGATTGGACAAGCTTTTGAAGGCCATCTTTCAGAAGCAGTTTTACTTGCCTGTATTCCAATACTATTATATAAAGTTGTCAGCTCTTGGACTCTTTATTGCAGCAAAGATGAAATGACAATTACTGGAATTCCTTTTACCCATAAATTACACTGCCCATAGATATTTTTGTGTTCATTAGAACAGGACGAATAAGTATGAACTGAGTCTGAAGAGGCAACATGGTAGCAAAGAGACTATGGCATTATTTCAAAGTTTTAGACTCACTTATTCTACTTCTTTAGCCAAGACAGTCATGGAAGTATCAAAGAGTGGATAATAACTTGCAGGTTGTACATCTAAGTCAGTTCAGACTTTATTAAAATACTCTAGAAGTTCAATCCATATTTTATCTCTAATGTCAACTTATTGAAAACACAACCATAATTGGAAAGAGGGGAAAAATAGGTTTTCTCCCAAATCAGCTTTGTTGAGGACAATTCGTTCAGTGTTGTTTATTTCTCTCATCTTTTTCTTTTAAAAGCAGCATTTTACAATTATATTCCTGTATAATGGAGCTTGGCTTTCTCAAATGTGAGGAGAAGTAGAAGAAGCCAGCTCAAGTGCTTATACAGGTACTTGTTCCCTAATGACTCCAAATGTTACCCCCCTGTCTAAATGAAGTATCTGCTTGTTAGATCACTTCTATTTGCTCAATGATTGTACCAATTGGTTCAGGACATCCACTGCTTCCCTAGAATTCTGTCCTGTCCACATAACTATTTTCTATGAAAGAATCTTATCATTGATGGACATCTCCCAAGTTCTGCTTCCATCACCATGAATTATAATCCTGTTAGTCCAGATATAATCTCACCATGATAGCTTCTTCAAGAGTTATCTCTGGTCCAAGCATGTAGTCTAGAAGCAGGGAGTCATATCTCAACCACTAGATGACTTTAATACTAACCTGGGAAGTTTTTATAATGGACTATCAGGGCTATTTAGTTGGATAATTTTGCAATCAGTCGTGGTTGTGGTGGTGAGAAGTAAGATGACCAGATATATTTTATCTAATTCCAGACCTTCAAAAAAGGCCAACACTGTTTTAGGCTGCATTAACTGAAGTATAGTCTTCAAAACTTGTTTGGTACTAGTCTCCCTCTATCCAGCACTAGTTAGACCACAACTAGAATAGTGTGTCCACTTCTGGGCACCACACTTTAAGAAAGATGCAAACAAATTAGAGTAGGTACACAGAAGGGCAACAGGATGATGAGAGGAGTGGAAACTAAACCCTACAAGAAAAGGCTGGAGGAACTGGACATGTTTAGCCTTGAAAAAAGGAAACTGAAAGGGGATATGATATCACTTTTCAAATACCTGAAAGATGGTAATAAATAGGATGGGTGGGATCTGTTCTCAGATACGTAATAATAGGTTCAAACTAAAGGAAGCCAGATATTGGCTGAATATCAGAAAAAATGTCTTAATTGTTAGAGCAGTACAACAGTGGAACCAACTGCCTCAAGAGGTGATGAGTGCTTCAACACCAGAATAATTCAAGGGAGAATTGGACAATCATCTGCCAAATCTGCTTTAATTTGAATTCTTGCATTGAGCAGGGGTTTGCGCTCGATGGCCTAAAAGGTCCTTTCCAACTCTGTGATTCTATGAAATATAGGTAAAATTGAAAACAAATTAAAATGTTGAAATAATTCAAAAACTGCCCTAGGGCCTAATGCAGCAGGTGGGCCTTATGTTTCCTACTCCCTGCTTAGAGCCTGCTGCTTTGAGTGAATGGTGGGTGCCATAATTCTCTCCTAGCTCCTGCAGCATTTCTTCTCTTAATTTACTGAAACTAAACTGAGATGCACTTGGAGAGGAACCTAAAAGGAAACAGCTGCTGGTTGTTCAAAGTGACATTTTCTTAAACGTCTGTAATAAAAAGAATACACATTCCATATGGTTATATTAGTCTCAGCCAGGGATCTTCAACCTATGTCCCATGGGCCAGATCTGGCCCATGGCACCATTCCATTCAGCCCACACCCATGCTCCACCTGCCACTGCTGCTGTCTCCTCAATCCTTGTCCCCTCCACTTGGCTTGGCATGTCCCTAACTTTATTCCATAGCAGGGTGGATGTTGTAAGAAGGCTTACAACATCCACCCTGCTACGGAATGGCATTAAACACACACCAAGCGAAGCGGAAGGGACAAGGATTGAGACAGCAGCTGTGGAAGCAGTGGCTGCATATGCTGCTCTGGCCAAGAGCAGCTTTTTGGTAACTGTCTGTGGCCACCCGCATCTTTCTCTGGGGCCACTCTGGCCGAGCATGGGCAAGAAGGACAGCCAGGACCCCACCTTCACCAATGCAGCTCCACCTGGCCGGTAAGCAGGGAAGTGGTTTGTGGGGGAGTGTTGGGGGTTTGGGGTGGTGACAGTGGGGGGGGATGTTTGGGGCTCAGGCTGATTCTGCTGCTGCTGGTGTGTCAGGGGGCTTGGGGTGGCCCTGCTACTATCGGCAGGGGGAGTGGTGGGGACTCAGGGTGGTCCTGGTAGTGGCAGCAATAGTGGAAGCCTTTAGTGGTGGTGAGACCACCAGTCTGCCCCAGCCCTATGGAACCTCCTACCAGTTGAGTTACATATGCAGACAGAGCTGCTGTCCTTTAGGAAAGGAGTGAAAACCTGGCTGGCAGGATGGGTTTGGGGGACAGGTGGTATAACGACCCCAGCCCATTGGCTAATCTGAGTCCCCTTGTCCTTAATTTCTTAGTTGTAATTTAGTATGAACTTTTAATCTTTTAATCTTTTAATTTCTTTTTGGCTAGTTTTAAACTCTTGATTAATAATTTTTTAAAATGGGTTTTATCTGTTATTGAGGTTTTTACTGTTGTGAAATCGCCCTGGGTCACTTCGATGAGAAGGGCGATGAATAAATTTGACTAATAAATACAGTCACACCTCACATAATGAATTTAATTCATTCTGAGAGGCTGTTCACTATGCGAGTTTTTTGCTATGTGAAGCAAACTCACATAGAGAAAATTCCTATGGAAAAACTCACATAACGAGCTTTTTTAGGGGAAAAACTCGCATACCGATTTTTTTTCATTATGTGAGTTTTCCCCATAGAAACGCTCGTTATGCGGGTTTTCCATAGGGAAAATCCAACTCGCATTGCGAATATTTTCACAATATGAGTCGGATTTGCATAGCAAATTTTTTCCCCGTTATGCGAGTTTTCCCCATAAAAACGCTCGCTATGCGAGTGTTTCCATAGGGAAAGTCGGACTCGCATAGCAAAAATTTTCGTTATGCGAGTCAGACCGGTTAGCGAAAAATCCGCTCGCTATGCGAGTTTTTCGCTAAGCGAGTCACTCGTTAAGCATGGTTTGACTTTAAATAAATAAATAAATAGTCTGAGGGTATATGAACTGGCCCCCAGCTTCAAAAGGTTGAGGACCCCTGGCCTCAGGGATCTTACACTGGACCACAGAGGGCTTTGGAATTCTTACTCTAGGCTGGGTGCTAAAAATGCCACTACTCAGACAAGATACTTACTTGTCTGTCTGCCTATCTGTGTGTACTTATGGAGGTAGAAATCAGTTTGTAGGTATACATGTGCACATATGGGAATATATATACAGTATTTGGGAGAACAGCATCTCCTTCTTCCCTGTTCTTTCTGCCCTCTGCACAGAAAACATTTTAACAATCAACAGATTTATTCTTACCTTGGACACCTTGGAGTTGTTATTCAGAGAGCAGTCTGTGCTCTCTGTAGGCATCTCTGCGACAACATTCCGCACATGCAAGTGGACTTGAGAAATCAAGTCCACTTGAATGTGGGGTTTTTTTTAAAAGCCATTTGGATATTATGTCACCTGCTGGCTAGGCAGACGATGGTGTGTGCCCCTCGCTTTCACCTTGCCCAAGTGATGCAATGGAGGACATTTTGGTGAGTTTTAGTCCCAGCCTAATATCATTGACAAGAGATCAGCAACACTGAATAGTTAGACTGCTCAAGTCCCCACGTCTTGAGCAGGCTCTCACCTAGCAGGAAAGATCTATTCTAAAGACTAAAAATTAGTGTTACTTATTAATATGGCATACATTTTGATGGACTAGGTTAGTGGGCTTTCATAGAACCATCAAGAAAGCTAAAAACATATAGCAAAGTAAATGAGGCAGGGATACATAGCCACACTGAATTTTTTTAAAGTATTATTTTGCACACCGAGATTTTGGTGGGGTAGGAAATTTATTTTAAAAATATCCTGGAGTTGAATAATTCCAGACCTTTTCTTTTTAACCTATTCTGTGCAATGGTTTTTCTTGGCAGTGGCAGCTTCCCCATCTTTTTTTTGTTGGTAAACCTATGAAGCCCTGTAAAAAAGTTTGACCAGAAACAACAGTAGGAAGAACATAGGATCTAGGAAGAATGCTGCTGATTCCACCCAACCTCTATTATTTTGAAGTCAGTGATGATCCATAGCAGTGGGTGCCCCTTGTGATTGATGGGGCAGAAGGCAAAGAAAGTAAGGCTGGTTGGAGCCAGGATGACATCTGGATGCTACCTTCCTTCTTTCCCCTCTCTTACCTTGCTCTCACATGCATGTTTGCACGTAAAATGAAGCTTCTATTTTAGCAGGAGGTAGAGGGACATAGCCAGGTTCCTGAACACAGGTGGGATTCTCTGGTTATGGAGCAGACAGGAGTGGATTAGGAGGGTATTGCTTGAATCTGAGATGGGGCAGTCAGTGCCCCATTCACTTTAATGACCATCCAGTGATAATGGCCTGTCTCCAGTCTTAAATCAACTTACTATTCCAGACTGAATTTTCTTAATAAAAAACGAAGACAAATGCAATATTATGCAAGACCTGTCACCTTTCCCAAAACTCCTCTAACTTTGTGATTTCCTCCTAGTCTGAACAAAATATCAGTAATGATGAACTAATCTCTTGCTTCTTTCACTTTCCCTGTGCAGCCTTCGTTTGGTTTTTTAAATTCCTTTTAAAAAAATCTGTTAACTTTTGAGACCACACAAGTGAACCTGGTGCTTGCAAATAACTCGCCTGCCCTCTGACTTCATTTTAACAGCCCTCTGAGGACATAAGGTCACAAGTTCACTGATGGCAGGAAAGACCTACTGGTGGCCTGGGCTACCCCAAACATTTACTGTACAGTTCCCAATTTGTAAAGAAACGGCAGCAGGGTTTTGATTTTCTTCAGAACTGGATGGGTTTTCCATATGTTTTATATTTTTGGTTCCTACCATCATCTTCAAGAGTGCTCCAAACATGTGTTACGGACCTACCCAGAGGTCCCATATTATGATAATTATTTTAACTGCTGTTTTGAAACATCACAGTGGTACAACCCGGAAACCTCCTCGCCAGTAACTTGCACAGTTGGTTAAACAAAAAAAATGGATCCCTAGTCAATCAAACACATCTAATAAGGTGTAGATAAATAGATGATTTCATCACCTATAGTATGCACATCCAGAAAGCAGCAAGTCATCTTAGGCTAGGTGTTGATATCAACCTGTAATAAATGGGAAAGCCGTACCTTCATGCTAGGCAATAAATGAGCTCACAAGACGTGCTGCTATAAACTCAAACAATACAAATGGGCAGGAAGAAAAACACTGCCCATGGTGAGCACGGCTACCCAGAAACATGTCTTAACTGCCAGAGACATAAATTAGGTTTAAGATTAACCTTATAAATCTCCCAGGCTTTCTTTGTCCTGACATCTACCTCCTGCCAAAACGTGATATTATTTGTATAACTCAATTGAATGCTTTTTGTCTTTGGGCACGTGGAAGATTATATTTGTTTATGTGGGGTGACTTTTTTAAATAGCCTCCAATTATACACCAAACAAACATACAGGCTAAAAATCTCTGGGTCAATTTTACCTTCATCTTCGTCCTCATTGTTATTATTATTTGTTTTTAAAGACAGAGCCTAGTTGGATATCCTATGTAGCACCTGGCAAAACCTGACCTTGCAATGATTGTACAATGACAAGATATATGACTTTTAACACCAATGCTGCAGAAGTCAAGATAGATTTAAACTTTACTGCCCAGGTTAACATCTCTGTCAGACTTTCAAGCATTAACTTATGACAACCGTCATGGGCTACAGAGAGACAGTACTTTTAAAGACATTTCAAGCTTGTGTGGTATTTATTTATATAAACTGTTTCTATGCCACCTTTGAGATGAAAATTCTTTTCTAAGTGGCTTACACGATAAAACCCAACAAAGATCTCTACAATAATAAAACAGTAAAAAAAATTAAGTTAGCAAACAGCAGCAATTGAGACATTTGGCCAAAGCATTATTATTATTATTTTAAAAGAGAGAGAATTACAGCTAAAAACCAAGAGCAATCCTTAAAAAATGTATTTTAGAAAAGATCAAAGAGAATACCTATGCTGGCAATGCTCAGGTCTGATAAACCCCAGATGGCTAATGTAAGTATGTTTTGTTGAGAGTGTGTACAACATGAGAGAGGGGGGAAATATTAAGATTTCTCTCTCTGTTGCAGATTAAGCTTAATGTAGATATGTGAGTGGTCATTCCCAAAGCAGGCCTACAATAAAGGAAGAAGCAGCAGTTAAAATCAAGTAACTATACTTTTATTGAGAAAGTTACATTCTAGTCAAGAAAGCTTAAATCCTAATCCTAACTGGGAAGACACATGCTCCAGAGAGGACATGGCGATATGAGAGACAACACATCTGCTCCTTAAAGAAAGAGAAAAGGAAGTTGAGCTAAGGAAAACTGATAACAATAGGCACAGGAGGAAGTAGACAAAAAATTAAAAGGATACATCTGCTCCCACATCTCCCTTCTGGTCATTTGGGCTAGAGAAGTGATAAGAGTCAATGCTTGGAGGATTCCAAGCCAACTGTGGCAACCCATCTCAGAGTTTTAAAGTCATTGGGGGGGGGGGGAGGAGCCCTGCTAATGTACTTTCCCACCGAGCTGTCTTCACAGCTGGGCATCTTATAAAGCAGGGGTGTCCCCCAGTGCCAATTCATCTGACCCACACTGCCTTCATCGCTCCTGGAAGCGGAAGTAAAATGCGCCTGCACAGGTGTGTTTTACTTCCGCTTCCGGGAGTGACAAGGGCAGCATGGGCCAGATGAATTGGTGTCAGGGGCCAGATCCAGCCCATGGGCCATAGTTTGGGCTGCCTGCCTGGTTAAGCAGAGAAAATGGCCTAAAATCTATCTCACCCTGTTGCAAAACATATCTGTTGCAAAACAGATTGCGAGGCATGTTTTACTTCTGCTTCCAATGGGAGGAACCACATGACTGGCCTGCTGAACCACATGACCGGCCCACTGAACCTTGTGACTGGCCTGTGGCCCAAAAAGTTTGGGCACCATCATTGTTAGAAAGGCCTCTGCCACTCTTTCTAAAATGCAGGCAAGGATGCAGGTGAAAACCATCCATGAAGCAGTCACAAATTCCTGAACTCTCTAAATATTGCTTGGGTGGCTGTACCAGAGTTCATAAATAAAATAAAAGGTGGCTTGAAACTATTTATCCTTTAAAAGCAATGTACGAGGCTTTGTTTATGGTTTATATACATACATGTGTAAGCTAAAGCTAGACAATTGCCATTTAATGAGTCCATTAGGGACAAAAAGGAAATGAGATAAAAGAAGGGAGTGAAACAACTCAAGGCCAGCAAAGCTGTGGTTACACTGCCACATCTTCTCCTGAGTCTAGGTGAGCAAATAGCAGATTTTTTTTAAAAAAGGTAATTTACATTATCCCCACAATAGAAATACAGTACAGGGTTTCTCATAGCTTCAAACCAGAATGTGGGTCACTTCTAGCCTGACACTAGAAGACATCAAACAGGTCACTGTGCCAAAAGAGGGTATGTTTCACCTTCTGCAAATACCATGTTCTTAAATCAAAGAGATAAGGAGTTTTCACTGGGGACAGAGACAATGGTTAAGAATAATTCACCTAATTATTCTATAGCTCAGTCTTCTTTTTGTATTTTGCAATATTAGTGCATATCACGTTAATTAAAATGAGTTAAATGCTTTCTTTATAGTTTAGATACTAAATTGTTAAGTCTATTATTTTAATTGCATTTACTGTTCAGTTAGCAAGTTTCACTTTTGACTTTAAGTGCATGATTATCTTGCTGTGTTTTAAATACAGTAAAACCTCGCATAAAGAGCGCCTCGCTTAGAGACTAACTTGATTTAAGAGTAGAATTTTCTCTGAATTGTTGCCCTCGCTTAACAACTAAAACCAACCAAAAACTCGCTTAACAACTAAATCGAGGTTCGCAATCCCCTTTCCAGAAGTCACTTACAATGGCAGCAACGGCGCTTTTTCCAAGTGTTTTGCTTAAAGAGCAACTCGCTTAAAGAGCAATCCTGTGGAACACATTATGCTCTTTAAGTGAGGTACCACTGTACTATGTTAACTCTTTCATGACACTATAAGACAGCCTCAATACAGGTTTAGTATTGATGTATTTGAAATATCAGATTCATATTGCTTTCATGTTATTTATTTCTCTATCACTAATATAAGTAATAAGTGCTTTAAGTAATATTATTGGTAATTTATGGAAAGCTTGTTTTAATTTTCTTTTGATTAACGTTGCAACTGTAAGTTGTGCCTCAATGCACTGCATTGAACAGTTTATAATGGTTTAAAATATGATGTATTTACTTTGTTACTCTGCTACTTAATTATATATCTTGCTAATGCCATGAATATATTGGTGTGTTAAGCAATTCTGTCTTACATATATGAACCTAGTAGTTACACCACTTCTCACTGGTGAGGACCCTGATGCTGGGAAATATTGAAGACAAAAGGAGAAGGGGAAGGCAGAGGATGAGTTGGCTAGACAGCATCATTGACACAGTGGATGTAGTTCTGGGCAGACTCTGGAGGATAACAGAGGAATCTGGTGCGTGGTGGTCCATGGGGTCACAAAGGGTCAGACTTGACTGTGTGACTAAACAGCAACAAGTTACATCATATAACAAACCAACAAATGCAAACGGAAGCCAAAAGCCAAATTCCAAAGAACTACATTTGGGCCACTACTACTAATTGGATACTATCAAATCACATCCACCTTATGGCAATACTTTTCTAGGTATAAAGCATCTAGGAGTGGTTTATTGGTATTGTTTGTTGTTGTTCAGTTGCATAGTTCACCCCTTGTTGCTGCAGTGGGCACAGAATTGTGCAGTTTGAGGAGGATGGTGGAGGATGGGGGTGCCTGGTGTGTAAAGGTCCATGGGGTCATGGACCTTTACACACCAGGCACCCCCATCCTCCACCATCCTCCTCAAACTGCACAATTCTGTGCCCACTGCAGCAACAATACCATCCAGCCATCTCATTCTCTGCTGCCATTCTTCTTCTTTTATCCTCTACCTTTCCCAGCATCAAGGCCTTCTCAAGTGAGTCCTCACTTCTCATTTGATGTCCAAAGTACTTTAGCTTCATCTTCACTATTTGGCCTTCCAAGGAGCAATCAGGGTTGATTTGTTACTCACTGTCAAGGTTACTCTAACCCAGCGTTTCCCAAACTGTGTTCCATGGAACAGGTGAACTTCAATTCTCAGGAGCCTAATCCATTGGCTGATCAGTTCTCTGTGGAATTGACTTAGGCTTCTGGGAATTGAAGTCCAAAAACCAAAGATTGGGAAACACTGCAGTCTAAGCCATGGTGGCCCTAAGAATGAGTGACCTCCAACTCAAGCATATCAGAAAACAAAACAAAACAAAATAAAAATCACTGTAACACTTTAAAGACTAACTGCTATATTTTTATAGCAGTTAGTAAGTCTCCAACTTCCTTTATTTGGTCTTTCTCTTTTCTTGCTACCTTCTACTATTCCCAGCATTGCCTGAAATCCTGTTGACATATGTTTATTCTACGCAAGTTGGACATCATCATCATCATCTGGCAGTCTTAGTTTCAATTTAATTAAGTTAAAAAGGATTCTCTAGCTCCCCCTTCAGTTCCTGAGGCTCCCTGGGAATCCTTTTGCTCTTGAAAAATCTTTGTGATTTATATACAGTTGTACTTCACTTAAAGAGCATAACGCATTCCACAGGATTGCTCTTTAAGTGAGTTTTCTCTTTAAGCAAAACACCATTGTAAATGACCAACTGTGGGGTGATTGTGAACCCCGATTTATTTGTTAAGCGAGTTTTTGGTTGGTTTTATTTGTTAAACGAAGTGAACATTCAGAGAAAATTCTGTTCTTTAAGCAAGTTAGTCTTTAAGCGAAGCGCTCTTTATGCGAGGTTTGACTGTACCTGTATCCATGTTATGATATACAGTACAAGTGTTGAGTGCCATATTTAAATGCTTATTCTGTTATTTCTCTTTCTGCAACTAGAGTAAGCGATAAGCACTTTCTAATAACTTTATTTGTCATTTATATGAAGCCTTGATTTTGAAATAATTTTGCCAGTTCGAAAGCAAGAAATTGCAAGTAGATAAATAGGGACCACTTCGGTGGGAACGTAACAGCATTCCGTGCACTCCGGTGTCTAGTCATGCCTGCCACATGACCATGGAAACGTCTGCAGAAGCAGACAGCGCTGGCTCTTCGGCTTAGAAACAGAGATGAGCACTGACCCCTAGAGTCGGCTACGACTGGCTTTCGAGCAAGGGAAACCTTTACCTTTACTACTCATGTTAAATAAATGTTGAGGAGGAATTTGTCTCCTGCCATGTTCATTGCCTCTTAGTAATTGTAAAGGGGGTGTACACTTGCAAAAGCTTTGTGCCAAAAAGCTGGAAACACAAAATGTTTACTGTGCATTTTGCATAGTGGGTGCTCTTTCCCATCCTGGGTCCAATTTGACCTTGGCAAAATGTTTTCTCAGCTGCATTCTGAAAGACCTGAAATTTTCAAACCATTCTCTAAAACCAAAAAGCACATGTAATGGTCCAGCTTAGGCATCATTACTTCGTAGACACTGGACAACCATTCTCATTATCAACACTCATGATCTATGTTTATTCAAGATCTAATAAATGGGTCACATGGTTCTTTTGGTTGTTGTTCAGTCGCACAGTCGATTCCGACCCTTTGCGACCCCATGGACCACTGTCCGCCAGGCACTCCTGTCCTCCACTCATGTTGCTTATAAATTGTTATAATCTTTGGTGAACTGTATGGTTTTTTTAGTTTACCGTTTGAACTACTGTATATGGACGCATTTAAGAGTAGATAGATGTAGATAGAAACATAGATATGGGCATAGACATAAATGGGGATATATGAATGAATAAAAAAGATGGCAGGGCACTATTGCCCAGTCTCCGTTAGCAGTCTTATTTTGGTCATCTTCTGTAGTAATTTAATTTTCCAGACCATGTTCAAAGGCAGCCTATATGAAACACATTGTAGCACTTCAAATGGAAAGTCAGCAGCACATGGATAACTAAGGGCGGAAACAGATGGCATAAATTTGTAACACGATAAGATCTAAAAGCATGTTAGTGTTGAAGAGATGTGATTTAGGCAGACCTTTGTGTCTGAGAAATCAAATGTCAATGGAAGTCACGGTTAAGTCAGAAAGATAATCAATAAACAGAACAAACTGATTTGCAGGTAACATACGATGAGAAAAACTTCTGCTTTCAGATAAATCCAGAGGTTAAGGAATCTTCTCTTTATCATGCATTTTCAGTGGGGTTTGTTTCAACAGAATGGTGTGACAGTGACTCTATAATTATTGTGTGAAGAGTCAAAACAACATTTCACAAGGCAGTTCTAAAAATAGAAGTAGCCCAAACAAACAAACAAAATCTTAGAAAATAAGATCAGGATCAAATATGGCACAGGTGAAGTAGAGAGTCTGATGTTGATCTGTGACAAATTCGGGTACATTTGGTCAAATAGTTTTAAAGTTATAAATTTTAAAACAGAATAATGATTTCTCCACACCCCCTTCAGACACAAGTGACCAGGAACTACAGAAAGTAAATAATAATAATAAAATTAACGAAAAAGGTGTAAAAAACCCTACATTTCTTACGTTAAAAGAATATTTATTTATTTTATCCTTTACATTACCTGCTTACCAACCATTTAAAAAAATTGTGTGTGTGTGTGTGTGTGTGTTGGGGGGGGGCTTGGTGTATTCATCTGTTAAAATATCACAGGAAACCAGTGATTTTTATAATTTCAAGCATGCACTATTTGAGACTGACAAGACCAACAGTAGTTTCAGGTTGCAGAAACTAACCACACTGTACAGTATTTCTCTTTAGGAAAAGTGATTGGGGTAATAGGATTGAAGGAGTGGCTAAGCAAAGTGTCCCAAAAGGAACGTACAGTATTTCAAAATTGAGAAAGTTAAAGTATCTTGGTTTAATATTTTGCAATTGGAGAAATGGACCAAATATTGGTTAAAATAACATGGTAGCTATAGACCAGGGTTTCTCAACCTGTTTACACCATGGGCCTGACCATGCCCCCTGGACAGCTGAGTGGGCTGGACAATGTACACCCGAAGTGGAAGTAAATGCACCTGCTTCTGCATTTACGACAGCTGCAGGTGCATTTACAGCTGACATAACCACATTTGCATGTGTGCAGGTGTGTTTTATGCCTATCATAAACAGACACATTTCCACTTCCGGGTGCAGTGGTGGGCCACATGAAATGGTGCCGTGGGCCTGCTCTGGCCCACAGGCTGTAGGTTGAGAACCCCAGATGTAGACAATTAACAAAGTTTGAAGAATTGGTAATACAGACGGAACTGAATTAATTAACAGCAAAGGGTTTAGTAAATAAAATATAAAAATATTGCTGGAATATGAAGTTGAACAACAAGCTTTAAGAACAAGTTGGGAAATTGATTGAGGAGGCAATATTAAAGAGGAGAAATGGGTTAGAATCTTTATTTATTTATTTAGATTTATTATCCCGCCCCAATCAGGCGAACCTGAACAAAGACTTATGAAAAATGTCATGTGGAAAAGAATTGTTACAAAACAGTATGAAGATGGTATATGACTCTGGTGCATTTAAGTTATTATGGTATAGAATATTCAAAAGACTGTT
Organism: Furcifer pardalis; assembly: GCA_030440675.1. Classification (NCBI taxonomy): domain Eukaryota; kingdom Metazoa; phylum Chordata; class Lepidosauria; order Squamata; family Chamaeleonidae; genus Furcifer; species Furcifer pardalis. The sequence continues at coordinate 144,698,585 of CP126891.1, read as the reverse complement.
GGAGATGTAAAAAAGAAGTTGTAACCTATTTTCATTTAAGGTGGGAATGTAAGAGTGTGAAGAAAATATGGGAAATTTTTTTTTAATTAATGAAATATTGTCTATTAAATTGAAGATTTGTCTGAAAATAACATTATTAATGAATTTTGCAAATATGCAGATAGAATGGAAAAAAGATTACTGTATTTGTAACAGCATTGAGATTGACTGTTGTTAAAAAATGGGAAGCAGACTGGGAATTTGAATTGGATGATTGGTATAAAGAGAAATGGAATACTGTATAACTATAAATGATAAATTAACATGTGAGATAAAGGTAAAAAAGGACTAGCAAAAGAGAGATATGGGGAGAATTTTTAGATTACGTATTGGCGAAAGGGAAAGGATGTAAAGCCAGAACAAGATGCATTATCTTTTTGGATGAGGGCTAGAATTACTGCTGAACTCCTGGATCAGGATATAGGGAATCCAATGTTAAACACCAGCTTACAGTTGTTCACATCTTCTGGTTCTAGGCAGGTTTCTTCAGGAATAATCATAAGTTTATGGTACCTGGGAACTAAAAAGGCATTTAATGCCTGCAATTCTATTGTTAACATAAAGTTTCTGTAACATGCTGTGGCTAATTGCAGCTAATTAATGAGGTGTCACTGTTGTGCAATCAGATACATCACCAGGCATGCAAGTCCGATATGTCCTGATAATATGTCAATTAGCTGTAATTAGTTGCATAAACCTTAAACAAATAACAATAGAAGTTTGGCAGATATCTTCTGCACATTCCCTTCCCCTTAGATATAATAAGAGGGCAATAAAATAGGACTAGACTAGATGATGTCCCACACACCTCCCTTAGCTGACCAGCATTAACTGTGGCATCCAGATTAGAATGGATGTGAATGGTTTTATCATGGAAAAGGCTGTCAAACTTCTCTGAGTCTGCTTACAAGTCTTTCATGTCTACCTTCTAATGAGCCACTGACAGAAAATCCTGAACCACTCAGCAAGCCTTCACTGGATGGCAGTATGAAGATGCTATGGTGACTGAAATACAGTAAAACCCCTACTTATGGGGAAAAAAGTCCATTCTGTAGGCTTTTGCTTAAATTGGTTTTCACGTAACTCGAAGCAAACCCATAGGGAAAATGAATTTTTTTAATGTATGAATGAATGTTTATTAATTGATTAGTCTTACGACCTTATCAATAACATAAGAGAAGAATTAAAATCTATACAATACAAGAAAGTGCAATAAAATACAATAAAAATACAATAAAATGCAATATGTACATACCTGAGCTACTTTTAAAAAAGAATGTAAACTGGAGAAGGTGCCTTAATACAATTAATACATGCATATCCATAGTCAGATAAGTGAATCTCCCTTGCAGGACACCCCAACTTGATTGATATGTTCGATTCTTTTAGCTGATGCCTTAATTATAAACTTGCCAGTTCTACATACAAAGTGCATGTTAGAACCCAAAAGGAGATAGGACATTTTGCGATTAAAGTCCCAAAAAGTTGTTTTTTCCAATAGGGATGCAAGGTATTTAAATCTAATATCAGTGTATAACTGGCAATCGAATAAAATATGAGAGATACTTTCAACATTTTGAGTACCACATATGCATGTTCTTTTGTGATATGGTAAGTGGTGAAAACGCCCATATTTATTCATGGAGTCTAGTAAATTTAATGAAATTTTTATTTAAATTGAAGCAAATTCATAGGAAAATGAATTTTTACATAACTCGAAGCAAACCCATAAGAAAAAGAATCTTTATGTAATTCGAAACAAACCCATAGGAAATTGTGTAAATCAGGACATGGTTTTAGCACAAAATCATTATGTAAGTCAAATTTTATGTAACTCGAGGCATATGTAAGTTGGGGTTTTACTGTATACAATTGTTATGCTATCATGATCACTGCCACGGAGTGGTGCGTGTGTCAATAATTGCTTCATATAAACAAATGATTCTCTAGTTGGTACACTGTGTGAAAATGATTTGGCACATCTGATATTTCCACATGTAAGGAAAATCTTTTTACAACCGCAAGTTAAATTGCCGCAAGTTAAAGAGTCAGCATGGACATTTGCTGTTGCACATCAGACTCGTGACTTGAGGACCCACAGCAAATGTCTACACCAGCTTCTTAACTTGGAGAAATTCACTCCTGAAATTTATGCTGATGAAGTTATGCCCATGTCATGTTTCGATTGTATTCTGGCCATAGTTGATAATATCTTAAAATGCTTGGGAAAGTTCAGATGAAACCAATAAAATTAATCAAAAGCAGGCTATGATAAATAAGTTTTTAGAATCCAAAAGGCTAACAAATCTAGAACCGTAAGTATTTTTTTGGTGAAAGGATTCTCAAGGCAGAAAAGATCCAGTCTCTCAATCTGGCAGCTTCAATCCTCTCAAGAGAGAGCAGGATTTCCCTCATAGTGCAGCACTTACACCAGAGATTCTCAACCTACAGCCTGTGGGCCAAATGTGGCCAACAGCACCATTTCACATGGGCCCACTGCCTCCATCACACCAGGAAGTGCCGTGTGGTGGAGGAAGGGCAAAATGGCCATCTGGTCCCCAAAGCTGTCTGAGGGAGCGTTACCCAGCCAACCGGCTTAAAAAGGCTGAGAACTTCTGACTTATACCTTGGGCTCTCTTCTCTCCCTATATGTGTCTCCTTTCTGTACTTCAGGGTCTCTGAATTGAGTCCACAGCATCCCTATACTTTACAATGACAGGGGTCACAACCAATTTATGTTTTGTTTGGAAACATTGTTTTCACCTGAAAAAAAAAGATATGAAAAGCTTAGAGCTGTTTTTCATAAAATATATTTCAGTTAGACCACATATGCTTAGCATTTACATTTATTCGTGCAAGCAGATATCCATTATTGCATTTTAATGACATATCTTCTAAGGACAGCAAAAAAAAAAAAGAGAGAGAGAGAGAGAGAGAGAGAGAGAGAGAAGATGATCACAGAACATTACTGATCAGATTATTTCAGCTTCAATTTTTTTTACTGAATTACATCTATGTTCTTTTAAAACGCCAACACAAAATAGGAAACATCATAAAAATATGCATCATTCTATTTGTAGAGAGACAGATCACAGTGAATGCAGATATATATATACAAAATAAATGGAAACAGCTTTTTTTAGAAAGTGGCCTCAACATGGCCTTAATTTTTGCATCTGCAATCAATTGAGGGTGCAAAGAGACAGACATAAATTATACAGAAAAGTATCTACATCATTTGAGGTTGAAATCAAGAGTACAGTTGTCTAAATTCAGGAAGGATTCTTTTCAAAAACTGTAGGTGCAAAATTCCAAGTTTATTTTAAAACAATGACAACGAACATATGGATTCTTTAGCACATAGTAGTGGAAGATTTTTAGAGGAAAGATGAAACATTTTATGGTTTCTGATATGTCATTAATATATTCGGCATAAAAGTAATGTTGAGGAGTTGTTGTTACATGCTGTCAAGTCACCCCTGACATATGGGAACCCTATGAATGAGCAATCTCCAAAATGTTCAATTCTCAACAGCCCTCATCAGATCTCATGCACTCAAGTTTATGGTTCCTTTCGGGAGTCAATCCATCTCATACATGGTACTGTATTTCTCTTTGCTGCCTTCCGCTTTCCTAGAATCATTAGCTTTTCCAGAGGATCTTGCCTTCCAATGATTTATTATTTATTTAATTCAATTTGTGTCACCATCCCCTTGCCGAGGTGACTCCAGGTGGCTTACAAACAACCATAAAAATATTCAAGTTAAGAAAAATATCCCTACAACAATTAAAATCATAAAAACCATTTAACATTTAAGCCATAAAATACCCTAGCGAGCCTCTCTAGCCAATGGCACCATTAGAGAGCCCTTCCAGCCTGCTCTGGTGGGATGGGTAGATGTCTTTGGGGCAATGCACTCTCTTAAGTACCCTGGTCCACTACCATGTAGGACTTTAAAGCTAATCACCAATACCTTGAATTGCACCTGGAGGCACACCGGCAGCCAATGCAGCTCCCGCAGCAGGGGTAAGGCATGGACATAATGTCCACAGTCCAGATGCAGCCTCCAGATGGTCATCAAGGACAGCCCCATGTACAGCATGTTGCAATAATCTAGTCTGGAGGTGACCAGAGCATGTGTGACCAAAAGCAAGGATCCCCAGTCCAGAAACAGGCAGAATTGGAGAATCACTCAAAGTTGAGCAAAAGCCCTCCTGGCCATGACTGCCACCTGCTCTTTGAGCAGGAGTTGTGAGTCCGGGAGGACCCCCAAATCACGCACTGCCTCTGTCTGAGACATAAGTGCCCCATCCAGTACCAAAGGTGGTAACTCCCAGGATAACACAGGGTCCCATACTGACAGCCACTCAGTCTTGCCAGGATTCAGTTGTAGCCCGTTGTTCCCCATCCAGGTCCTCACAGCCTCCAGGCACCTGGATAGCATCGCTTGAGTCACTGTATCGCTTTGATCACCATGGCCTGAGAGGTACAGTTGAGTATCATCAGCATACAGATGGTACTTCACCACATGGGAACGGATCAACTCCCTCAGGGGCTTCATGTAAATATTGAATAAGAGAGGTGAGAGAACCAAGCCCTGTGGCACCCTATACTGGAGAAGCCTAGGGCTGGACCTCTCATTTCCCAACAACACCGACTGGGTCTGGCTCCTCAGAAATGAGGAGAACCAGGACCACACAGTGCCCCAGATCCTCAACCCTCAGAGCCATTCCAGAAGAATACCATGGTTGATGGTATTGAATGTCACTGAGAGGTCAAGAAGAGCCAGCATGGATGGATTTCCTCCATCCCACTCATTCCAGAGATCACCCATCAGCGTGACCAATGCAGTCTCTGTACCATATCTGGGCCTGAATCCTGACTGAATAGGGTCCAGATAATCCACTTCATCCAGAACCCCCTGTAACTGCTGCACCACTGTCTTCTCCAATACATTTCTTTAAAAGGGCAGGTTGGACACTAGGTGGAAGTTAGCCAATATTGTTGGGTCAAGCGATGGCTTCTTCAGGAGGGGGCACACCAAAGCATGTTTCAATGGTGCAGGAAGCACACCCTCCTGCAAAGAAGCATTAACCATCACTCTGACCCAATTGCCTGTCACCCCGCTGGTCACTTTAACCAATTATATGCCTGAAGTACAACATGGCCTTATCTTTTTAAAAAACGATTACCCCCCCCGTGCCAACTTTCTTTACTGTCCAGCATTCACAACCATATATGGTGGTTTGGAATGCAAGAGTTTGGATTATCATGGTTTTGGCTTGAGTGACATATCCTTAAACTTGTTTATCTCTTTTAATTATTTTGTTGCTGCCCTTTCGAGTCTCACTCTTCTTTTGATTTCTTGGCAACAGACTCCAAATTGATGATTGAACCAAGTTATTAAAAATCTTTCACTATTTCAGTTTTTTTATTGTCAACATTAAAGTTATGTAGTTCTTCTGTAGTCATGATTTTGTCTTCTTGAAATTCAACTGAAGTCCTTCTTTGTCACTTTTTTCTTTCACTTTCCTCAACAATTGTTTTAAGTCATTGCTGCTTTCTGCAAGTAAAGTGATGTCATCTACATTGTCTTAAATTATTGTTGTTTCTTCCACCTTCTTTCCTTTCCTCTGAAGCTAGTCCCACTTTCTGTATATGTTCTATGTACAGACTGAACTGATAAGAGGATAAAATATACACTTGTCTAACACCTTTGCCTATAGGAAAACTTTCTGTCTTTTCATATTATATTCTAACAGCACCCTCTTATCCACAATACAGGTTATCTATCCCTCAGGACATTCAAATTTGTTTTAGAACAGAGGTTCCCAACCTATGGTCCATCGGCTGGACCTGGCCCCTGACACCATTCCATATGGCCTGTTGTTGCCTCCACCACACCCAGAAGTAGAAATGGGTGCATTTACATCATCCATAAAATGAGCCCACATCCATGTGAATGCAGGTCAGCCATAATTGCACCCGTTTCCACTTCTGGGGGCATGGTCCAGGTCACAAGGCTGTCCAGGGTATGTCAGGCTCATGATGGAAAAAACTTGGCCACTCATGTGTGGATTCATGGGGGCTTGGGCTTCTGGGAATTGAAGTCTAAGAACATCTGGAGTGCCAAGGTTTGCCATCATGGGTATAAGGCAATGTAGTGCAAATTCTTCTAGAAGTCTTTCATGACCCAGCCACATTTTGATTATATGGTGAAATAGCATCTCCACATGGAATTGACATGCAGATGCATCTGGTAGAATATGGAAAGCTACGGATCCCACAGCTGCCCTAACAATGAAAATATTGGCAGACGTATGTACACTCACTTTGTAAAGGTATTCGCTCACATGCGCAGTACCTGTCCTCATAATTTGGTCATTACCTGTCCATGTGTCTGTCAGTCAGTTCATGTAGGATGCTACAAAGTCTTGAGTGTCTGAACTGAGCTAGAGGTGCAATGTCCATGTGAAATACCTTCATGGAAAATCATCAGTGGGAGTATTTCCATTTCAGTATATGGGAGGGATGCACTGTAAACAAGAAAAAACAACAGCATTAAAAGTATTAATGCCTTTAGAGCTGTTGCATTGTTATCACCAAGAATATAAACTAATGGGGAGGGGATCTCAAAATTGAACCCATCACTGTTAGCTTGAGTGGGTTAATTTGTTACCCCATGAGAATTTTAGGATTTGTAAGAGACAGGATTCTAGATGCAGGTGGACAAATATTTTATCAGGATGGGCAACAATGTCATATATATACAGTTGTACCTCGCTTAAAGAGCATAATGCGTTCCACAGGATTGCTCTTTAAGCGAGTTTGCTCTTTAAGCGAAACACCATTGTAAATGACCAATTGTGGGGGGGGGGGGGATTGCAAACCTCGATTTATTTGTTAAGTGAGTTTTTAGTTGGTTTTATTTGTTAAGTGAAGTGAACATTCAGATAAAATTCTGCTCTTTAAGTGAATTACTCTTTAAGCGAAGCTCTCTTTATGTGACGTTTGACTGTATGTCATATATATAAGCAGCTGGGAGTTTTAGGGTGGACAAATTGCTAACTCAGGGTGGGCGGTACACACCCTGGCCACCCCCTGGCTCTGGCCCTGGTAAGAGAATGGATTTTTTTTCCTATTAGAATGCCTCAAAAATGTCTTTTACAGTAACAGTGAGTGATGTATCTAACTGCAGAGTCAAAGGCTTGGAGTTTGAGTCCTCAAAGTGGATCCCAGGAGAGCAAGCTTTTGTGGCCATGGACAAGCTGCGTAGTCTCAAGGAATCCCAGAAAATGGAAATGGTAAGCCACTTCTGGGAAGTCTCTACCTAGGAAACCCTGAGAAGGGTCATCATAAGTCTGAACTATTCTTATTATTATATTTTAAAAAATCTATTATTAGATTCACAGTCAAAGACTGGTATAAAATTAACAGTTCAACACTTAACCCAGAACATAAAAACTGTTAAAGTAATGTCTAAGTATATAGACAGTTCCTAGTACAGCTTTTTTCTTTTTTTCTTTTTGGAAAGTTAACATAGTCAAATCCAATAAATCCAAAATTTCTAAATATTTAGGGAATCCTATAAGTATTTCTCCAAGGGCTCTGATTACTACTGGTATGACAACATATTTCCTTTTCCATAAACACTCAACTTCAATGTGCAAATCACAATATTTTGTGATTTTTCTCCAGCTGTTTATCCTCAATTCATGCATCTCCTGGTATAGCAATTAACCAGGTCTTCTTTTCCACAATAGTTATAATAGATGTGTTATGAGTCAGATGTCTATCTGTTTGAATTTTAAAGTCCCACAGGATCTTACTGCTCTTATTTCCAAAAAATGTTTCTACTTGATGTTCCTAATAATTTTAATGCATTCAAATCCAAACTGTTGGAAAAGTTTCCGATGAATAATTTTTGCAACCCTGTCATGGTGTTGCAAATAATCAGTCTGTGAAATGTTGCTGCATCCACTGATCAGATGATCTAATCTTTCATCCTTTTCATTACAAAGTTGCCATTTGCTGGATACATGCTGTGTTTTAGTCTTCATGCAATTTGTTGCCAAAGCTTGTTCCTGGGGTGTCAAAAGCAATCCTTCAGTTTCAATACTCCTGCTAATACCCATCCCCATATCAGCTTCTGGTCACCCTTTTCTTCTATGTTTTTCTAGTTTTAATCATGAATAGGTTGATTTTCAAACCTTTCTGTATTCAGTTTTCTTCATTGTTTTCAAAATACAAACTTTTCTAACTTCCTTAAGCATAGGCTCTTCACTTTTCTTAATGTAGTCACTCAAGCTATGTTTTTTCTCATCTACTGTGTGTTTCACCTGTAGAAGTCTTCTGCCACTCTCAGCTCTTGGCAAGTACAAATGATCAATGTCACCTTTTGGGTAAAATGCATGATGCATTGTCATTAGCCTCCTTGTTTTTTTTATCTCAGTTGTCCAATTCCATTTGGGTCCAATCAATTATTCCAGCTGAATATTGTACAACAGGCACTGTTGACTTTATGATATTGCCTCCACTATTGTAATTATTCTTGTTACTTCAGGGTGCCAATAAACAACAATAATTATTCACTCTTTGATGAAATAACAATTCCTTCTTCTCTTCTTCCAAGACATCTGTAAAAACTAAAATAGCTGTTCTTCCTGCTCTTTAGCTATTTCAAGACTATGGCTGTTTCACCCCTTAATCTGTATCATTTTCTGTCTAAACTGCTCTTGTTCATATTTATGTTACCTAAATAGCATCTCAACATCTAATATTTCCTTTCAGATCTGCAAATGCCATATCACAGTTATTAAAAAGATCTTCAGTGTGTTTCCACTAGATGGAGCTCATCTGTGACTATTTAATTTGCCTGTTAACAAGGAAATGTTGTTGGCTTGGAAGAATGATAGTCCTTCTCTAGTATAATGAACATATGTATTTCCAAGGCTTTAACTGATTTATTGGCTGAAATCCAATAAGTGAGGATTTGAATTAGTGAGGATTTTGTGAGTCAACTATTAGGTGTTGTCACACCAGTTCTGAATTACAGTGACCCTTTTTAGAATTTTTCTAGGTACAGAATACTCAGAAGTGGTTGACCATTCCCTTCTTCTGTGGACATCCTTGGACTTTGCAGCTTGCACAAGGCCATGCAGGATGGCTTTTCCAGGATGCACAAACTCCCAACCTTTGGCTCCACAGCCAGATAAAACCATTGTAGATTCTATTCATTCAATTGTCCTATTCTAGTTGCAACTTACTACTGGATTTCAGCCATTATTTTATTTGTGAAATTATAGAAAATTGGAGTTTTATTTAATGATGAAGTGAAGCTTAGTTGTGCACAAGTTCCATCGAAATTAACAGAAACTTGGGTTCACAGCTAAGTGAATCTTAAGTTGTTGCTTGAATCCCGTTGATGTGAGAGATTTAGTCACTTTGAAGTGTCCATCTGTCTTCTTCTTAAGTTGAACTGACTAACACTGAGAACTCTTCATCTGTTGTTACATGTCATCAGGTCATTTGGAAGGAGGTCTTATTCTTAATAACCATGTACAGACATTGCAAACTAAAAGTCATGGTTCTCTTTTTTGGGTCAATTCATCTCATGTTACATTTTTCCTCTTTTCATTCTGCCTCTCACTTTTCCACTAAGTGCTCACTATGTGTTCAAAGCATGATACAACGTATTAGGCTTGATTTGTATTGTAAGGGGTTGTAGTTGTTGTACACTGCCAAGAGTGGAAAAACATCCTAGATGGGTGGGATATAAATATAGTGGACCACACTTTAAGAAATTAATCCATTTCATAGGGTTTTCCTTACAGCAATTTCCCCCTTAAAGTGGTTTCCCGTAGGAATGTGTTGAATATATTGAAAAGTATGGGAGAAACCTACAGTGGAATCTTGTCATATGAACGGTTCTACTTATGAAAAATTCACAATATGAATGGAAATCTTGGAAAAAATCAGGTTTGAGATACACATTTTTAATGGTTTTTTTTTTTTTTTGAGATATGAAATTTTTGGAAAGGTCTTCTGACACTTCCCACAGCAGCATGTCCGCTCCATTTTTGCAATTTTTTTTGTTGCGTTTTGGTACCACCAGAAGTTCTCTCTGCAACCAGGAAGTGCCAGAAATTCCCCCATCCTCTCAACAGCTGATCAGCTGATCATCAAAACTAGTCCTGAAATTATCACAGCTGACCACTAGAGGGAGATGTCAGAAATATGCCAAATATGCATTGAAAACCAGGAAAAGTTAAAAAAAAACACCTTTTTTTCTGTTCAAAAATCTTTATAAAATGCACTTTAAAGGCATAGATACTAACCACTGTACAGTATCTATGCTTTTAAAGTGCACTTTACATAGACTTTTGAATATTTTCAGACCTCCAGAACCAATTATTTGGTTTTCAATACATTTCTATGGGAAACCGCACTTCAAGATATTAAATTTTTGAGATACGAATAACCTCATGGAATGGTTTAATTTTGTATCTCAAGGTTTTACTGTATTCTGTAAAGTGATTTTATTGTGATTTTTTCCCTTGCAGTAGGCCATCATTTCCTATGGATTTCATTCCATGAAGTGAGTTTTCCTGTAAGCAGACCTTCCTTAAAGTGGGAGTCCACTGTATAAATAATAAAATAAATGCCCTCAGTTTAGTCCTAGATTCTAGATAGAATTCAGGCTTTATTTGATTATTTTTCTTCTTCATGTCAGAGAGTTGCATGATACAGTGCAATGCTTCTGAATCAGAAGGACTGTCTGGTTCCTTATGATTGCCCAGAGGATGCCCGAGTGTACTTGCAGTGCTTTCCTCTCTTCAGGGAGGCTCCTTCAATGCTTCCCTTTATTTGATCTAGTATCTGCTTATTTGTCTTTCTGATCATTCAAGGTACAGTAAAACCCTAACTTACAAATGCCCTGAGTTACCTAAAATTTGACTTACATAATGATTTTGTGCTAAAACAATGTCCCGATTTACATAAATGTCCCAATTTACATAAATTTACATAACATGATTTCCTATGGGTTTTCTTCAAGTTACATCAAAAGGTGATTTAAGGAAAAGCCTACGGAACAGACTTTTTGGGTAAGTAGGGGTTTTACTGTACAGTTGTACCTCGCTTAAAGAGCATAATGCGTTACACAGGACTGCTCTTTAAGTGAGTTTGCTCTTTAAGTAAAACACCATTGTAAGTGACCAATTGTGGGGGGGATTGCGAACTCCGATTTGTTTGTTAAGCGAGTTTTTGATTGGTTTTATTTGTTAAGCGAAACGAACATTCAGAGAAAATTCTGCTCTTTAAGCGAGTTACTCTTTAAGCGAGGCACTCTTAATGTGAGGCTTGACTGTACTGTATCTATAAAGCTCTCCTCCAAATCTGCATTTCAAATACATCAGCATTTTTCCGTCCACCTTTCTTAACTATTGGCTTTCACATCCATACCTAGTAAACTGAAATGCCATGTAAGCTGTGGTGGGATGTCAAAATTTTTACTACCCCACCGTGATGTCATCACAGTGTGGGTGGAGCTAATGTCATGGGTGGAGCCAACATCATGATGTCATGACATCATGATGTTGTGGGCACGGCCAAAAAAAAATTGAAAAAATAAAAATAAGTACACACACACATGCACCCCAGTCCAGCCTAAAACAGGGGATAGGTCTTCCTCCCTCATCATTCCCTCTTGATTCTGAAGTTTTCCTACCACCAAATTTCCCTACGACAAGACCCTGCCTGGGCTGCTGATTCTCCACATCCCCTGGCAACAATGCAGGTGGGAAAGGGACATCCTAAAGTGAGGTAGGAGGGTAAGGCAGTTGAGGAGAACCTAAAGAGAAAGCAGACTTTACCTGGAGCTTCAAAACCATTCTTTGTGTGTGTGTGGAACAGTGTGAGCTACTCATTAGAGTGAAGTTTATCACCAGATATCTCTTGGCAATGCCAGAGTTTAAGGGCAGAATTGAAGTCTGGGACCGACATGCATTCAGGAGGCCTTTTCCTTCTCTCTGTGATTGAAAAACAAAACTTTTGATGCCAGAGGCAATGCATAACCATTGAGAAATTTACCCTACCGTATTTTGTGATTTAGTTTCTCTCTAAGAGACACTTGTATTTTCAACACTCATTTCCAAAGATTACCCAAATGGAAAGAAAAGAGTAACACATAACTACACTGTTAGAGATTGCTAGGATTTGTATTCTTCTCCTTGCACTAAAACTGTGATGTGTCTGTAATCCTGCCCAACAGTTGAGTAGATTCAAGGCCATTGCCATATTTAGCACAAATCAGCTGTAGCAGTTAAATCCTGGAAACATCTTGGTTGTGACAAACATTTTGGCTCTAACATTCTCAAAACTATTTCAGTCTTTTCTGGAAATTTATGTCTGCCTCCTGCATCAATACCATGCTCACAAATAAACTATCGAGTTCTTGAGAAATTAGCATTTTATGCTATTGGCTCTAAACCCATATTCCTCTAGACATTTTAAGGACTTTAGTAGGGTTTCCAGATGTTTTTCATTACCTCCACCTGTCACAACAAAGTAATCCAAACTGTGCCATATTTTCTAAAATAAGTTCCAAAACTCATTGCCAGTTAGGAGAAGCTAAAGCCTTAACCAAATATCAGGCGGTTGTAACAGCAAAAAAAAGTTGGTTAAACTAGATACAGCAAGAGCTTGGTCATACCTTTTTTTAGGGTATTATTAATAAGATTTCTTCTTTGTCTTGTAGTTGTTGCTTTACTTGCAGCTGTGCAAACCACTGTCTGTAGTACAGCCACGAAAATAGCCCCTTAGGATTTAGCCTTTGAGCTGTTTTCCATTTTTGGAGACCTTTAAACTATGCCTGTTGTGTTCCTATGAACTCAGAATATTTTTTGGCAAATGGGCAATGTGACTTTCAAATCCCAATAGAGACTTATAAGGAGTGTTGGACAGACAGACAGACATGGGGGAGCTATACCCAAGCTGAATAACATGTTTGGCTTTCTCAACCCAGAACAATGAAGTGTTTTAGAGCAACGGTGGGTAACTGTTCTGGATTGGGAAGCTCCACTGGCCCCTGGCCCAGAATCCATCAGGGCCACTGCTTTTCACTGCTACAGCCAATATTTCCATTGCCATTGGAAGAAATAAAAAATCTCAATAATTCTAATGCATATGGAATGTATTCCTAGGATCATGGTTTTATAGAAAAGCAAGCCATCCAATTCTATTTCACATTTCTGCATGTGTAGATTGCAGTGGCTCAAGTGGTTAAGATGCTGATTGGGAGGTGGAAGGTCAGCAGTTCGATTCCTGAGTGCTGCAGGACAGAATGAGCTCCCATCCCCTGTCCCAGCTCCTGCCAACCTAGCAGTTCAAAAGCAAGAAATTGCAAGTAGATAAAGAGGGACCACTTCGATGGGAAGGTAACAGTGTGTCTAGTCATGCCTACCACATGACCACAGAAAACGTCTGCAGAAACAGCGCTGGCTCTTCGGCTTTGAAACAGAGATGAGCACTGACCCCTAGAGTTGGATACGACTGGCTTTTGAGCAAGGGAAACCTTTACCTTTACTAGAAAAGGGATCAATATGAGGGACACTTTTTCTAAACTTGCAATGGGTGTAAATAACACACTTTTTTATTTTTGAACTCCCCATCTCTAATAAAGACCCTTGCAACTCATCTTAAGATTTTTGTGACTCCATTATGCTTGTCCTCTTTCTGGTTATTTGCCTATTTCTTTGGTATGTATAGATAAGAAACATAGAGCCATAGAATCACTGAGTTGGAAGGGGCCTTTTAGGTCATCCAGCCCAACCCCCTGCTCAATGCAGGAATCCAAATCAAAGCAGATATGATAGTTGGTTGTCCAATAACACAGAAAATAAAAGAAAAAAAGAAAAATAACTCCCCAGTGATATTTACATTGCCTTGGTAATTGCGGCTCTTCTCAACTTTCTCATATTATACCCAAAATCTCAAATGGTCTGGCACTGGCTTACCACATTTACCCTCAGTCAATGTATAATTCAAGGATGGTCTCCATATACTCCCAAAGTTGTTTTCTCTAATTAACCCTTTGTTATAATTCAATTCCCATGTTAACTTATCATTTAATGCAATTTGCCACATTTCTCTATACCAATCTTCTATTATTAATAAAGAATCACTCTTCCGATTTCTTGCAATACATTGTCTCGCTACAGTTAATATTATAGACAATAATTCCTTTTTATACTTATCCAAATTCACGTTGTCGATTTCAGTCAATAAGGCGGCACCTGACTCCAGTTTAAAGCTCATTCCCATTATTCCTGATATCTCTCTTTCTATTTTTAACCAAAAAATCTCTGAGCACATTACAAGTCCACCACATATGGTCATAGCTTTTATTTTTAATAGAAAGAATTGTTTAAATAATGCAGTAAGCTTCAATCTACATATTAAAAGCTGAAAGGCAATAGTTCTTTTGTTCTTACCTTTGCTCTCATGCCAAAGAAATTTAGAACCCCAACAATACTGGAATATTAACTTTATTTATAGAAGATGGAGGAATGGAGAATCCTAATGGCAATCAGATGAAACATTTCCTTTACTCAAAATACTAGGAAAAGTTCTCGCCAAGAAAACAAACTGAAGAATCAGGTGAATGATTTGGAAAACAAAACAGATGGAGAAATAATTTTGCTCAACTGCTTTCTCCTTTCAATTAACAGGTTAATTTCATAATTTATGGCCAGCTCACTATTTCTCTCCAGTGTTAGATTTTACTAGGGACTGGGAAGAAACTTGTTGAGTCTGAATTTTGATACACTCTAATTAATCCATGACTCCCAAAGCAAAAAATAAAATAAATAAATAATGTACTTGCACACTAAAATTCACATACTGTCTGATTTTTGCAACACAAGAAATAAATGCAGATATGTACAGGAATTGCATATATATGAAATCATAGCACAAATGCATTGTAGATATGAAACTTGCATAAAAGAAGAAAATTTAAATAGGACCAAAAGACATTTTGAACTATTTAGTATATGCCATGAAAGGGACACAATAAAACAGTGAAAAAGCTTTATTTACTATAATAAAAATGATGAATTTGACAAACAGAGAAGAGCTTAGCTGACAAGATAGTTCTCCTGTAATTTGAATGTGGAAATTCTTACAGATGTCATTAGAAATGACATGGCTAAACAAAGAAAAGATGAAAGACTTCATGAAACAGCTGACACTGTACCAAAAATAAATTTAAGATGAGAGATCTCTTTGAGCGGCTCTCTGTTTATGCTATCTGCTATCAAATATTAGTTATTTGGCAATTGTTTGTTCTGGTCTCTATTAATAACATGTTACCTTGTTTAAAGTTAAATCTATTTGCTGACAAACAAAATGGAGGGACAGCTTGATCTTTCACTATTTAAGCTACCAGGGATTGTGACATCCCCCCCCCCCCCGAAAATGCTGAGTAGACGGGTTTGAAATTCTTGAATTGAAAACTACTCTTCATGCAAGAAAGTTGACTTACTAGGGACAGGTTCAGTTTTCTGCAGTGGTCTCAAAATAGGAAATAAAGGATACATAAGAATAGCTCTTTGCACAGTCTGAAATTTGTCATCCTTCCACAAACTCTTCTCTTTCATAGTAGTCCCGGAGATGATGTTCCATGATAGGGAAGTATCGCCCTAGACAGAGGTGTAGCATTGGGGGGGGGGGGGGATTGGCGACAGGGGGCGGCCCTCCCCGGGCGGCACTTTTTTGGGGTAGCAAAATTTCACAATAAATAGGACTTCGCCACCCTTAGTCTTCCTAGCGGCCAGGGTGAAGAGGCCACTGCAGGGATAAGTGCCAGAACCCTTCCCCACCACTGGCGTCCTGGGCCCTGCCCCAGGCCAGGGCACAAAAGGCTGTTACGGTGGTAGGACTTCACCGCCACCCCAGACTTCCTAGCAGCTGGGGTGAAGAGGCCGCTGCGGGGATGGGTGCCAGGACCCTCCCCCACCGCCGGCACCCAAGGGGCAGCGAATTTGGCCTATGCCCCAGGTGGCTGAAACCCATGCTACACCACTGGCCCTAGAAATAACAGCAGACTGGTAGCCATTTTTGTATGGTCAACACAATGTTTATGCATGTTTAGGTTCTAATCTCTGGTACCAATACCTTTTGGAAACAGCTGGAAGGGGGCATTTTTTAATCAAGTGTTTTACCTGGAACCTCTCATTTATAAATTATAAAGATAATTTTGGTTTTGACCTGGGTTACTAGTCACATGTTAATTAGCATTTTGCCCACAACATGCTGGGTACTCATTTTACTGACCTCAGAAGGAGGGAAGGCTGAGTCAACCTTGAGCCTTGGTCAAGATTGAACTCACAAACTCCTGGTTGGTGTACAGCAGTTTTTAACCACTGTGCCACCAGTGATCCCATGTAAGGTTGTGACCACCCATAGTAGTGTGTTTTCACTAATTCAGGTTGGGCTACCAACCAACCAACCAACCAACCAACCAAACAAACAAACAAACAAACAAACAGTTCATAACTGATGATCTGCTGCATTTTCATGACATCCCTAATCTTCAGCCCATATGGCTGTTCCATACTACCTAAAGGCAGGACTGTTTTTTTTTTCTTTCCCTTTTTGCAGTTTTACTAATAACTGTTGCTGCTGTATTTGTTTTTGTTTGAGTCATGATTTCAACCATTGCTAACTGAAAACCACCTCAACAGGATTTGTTCAAACAGAAAGGCAATGAAATCTATCCAATGACGCTGTTGGCAACAGTTGGATCAGACACTCCACCTTCCAGCTGAATTAAGAGAACTTCACGGTTGATGCTTTGACTTATTTTGAGGTAGACATGTCTTAACCCAAATCCAACTGGCACCCCCAACACGAGTAAACACCATTTTGCAAAATGTCCAAAAAGTTTGTAGTTTTGTGGTGGTGGTGGGGGGGGGGGGCATTTTTTTCAAGCTTTCATGCTTTTCAGTTTTTTACCCTGTGAAGTCATCTCATTTTCCCCACTTTTTATTTCCTGCTTTCTTTCCCCAAAGTCATTGTCACCTCCTCAGTTTCAAATTCATAGAAAGTAGAAGCCTGAACAGGTTCCAATTTACATTGAGAGTCCCCCTCCCTGCCTCCCATAGCAAAGACATATTTAGATTTGTCACCTTCTACATGTTCAGGGTGACTGAATGGGTGGATCCATACTTTGAACTGTATAATATTCTCTCTGAAGAGGTGGGGAATATCCCCTAACATGAATGCTGCAATCAAGCTTGAGAGATTTTTATCCCCCTTAGCCCCATGCTACATAGGGTATTAACAGACCACTTTTGTGCCCCTGCACTTTTAGAAAGTGTATTGTAGATGCAGTAGGCACAAAGCTGGGCGGGTTGAAGAGGATGGTGGAGGACAGAGATGCCGGCTGGAGGGCAGTGGTCCATAGGGTCGCAAATGGTTGGAATCGACTGTGCGACTAAACAACAACAAAAACTTTTAGAAACACGGCAACTGCACATGCAGCTCCCACACACAGGCTCACCACCCTTGCAAGCTGGTTTTCATGGCGGCCTTGTACTTTTCAATGAGACTCACATGAGTGCAGATCTAAATGAATCTACCCTGAATACTTAAACCATGGTTTCCCAACCTAAGGATAATGGGCCATATCAGGCCTGCGACACCATTTCATGTACCCCATACCCCTCCAAGGGTATTAAAGAAACAAAATTACACCCCTTTGAAGCTGTTGGGACAAAATGGCTGCCCTCACCATGCAGGCAGGGCAAAATGGCTATCCGGCCCTCAAAGCTAACTGAGAGAACATGACCCGGCCCCCAGCTTGAAAAGGTTGGGAACCCCTGACTTAAACTGACACCTGAATCCATGGTTCCTCACACAGTACTGTGTAATGCAAGAGCCTGTGTGCATGTGCCTAAAGGAAGGAGTGTGCCTAAAGGAAGGGGAGGGAAGTTTCTCTACTTGGATTCATGGATTAGGAAACTACACATGTTGAACAACCATCTGACACCAAGCTTCCCTGATTATATCACATTAACTACTAATGATTTTGGGGTATAGCACAGCCCATCAACAGAGCAATTTAAATTGAACCCAAGTTCTCCACCTCCTGTTTGCATGTAACTGAAAAAAAAATGCCTGAGCTAGATCTTTAGGGTTCTAGCCTGCCAGACTTTTAACATCCCTCTTTCTCCTTCCTCCTCTACCAAATCAGGCACAAAAGCAGCTAAAACGTGGAAAATTCAGGAAATGCAGAACACATCATTAAATCATCTACTCAGGAAACCGTGGCAATCTTTACTTCAACTTGCATAAGGTCCACTATAAATGAAACCTGTATTTTAATTATTTCCAGTTTGGAAACTCCCAGTGTGCACTATGGAGCTGAAACTCTTCACCAAAAGAACTAAAAAAGAAATTTGGGTGGTAGAAAAGAAGAATGTTGTGGCTAATGTGGAACAGTTGCTAGTTATATTCCACATTGCCTAAAGCAAACTTCTTCTTTTTATCTTGGAGAAAAAGTAATCGATTTCCCCTGGCAATCCAGCGTCTGGACTCACATTCTCTTTACTCATGAGTTCTGACAGGTTTAACCATAGCGGCTTTGTAAAGCAGCTGCTCCCTAAATAACCACCAAGGCTGTAATTCTTTTTTAGGTTCCAGGGCTAATGCAGAATGAGACACTGGCCTTTCATGCAAGGGAAGCTGTTGACATATCTTATATTTTGTGTAGCATTTTAGCTATGAAACTATATAGGGTGCAAGAAGAACCACAAGACTTCTTCTTTGGTACTCAATTCACTGTCTTTGCTTTCTTCCAAAAATGGTCACCAGGTTGGTCATAAGATTTCTGTTTGCTGAAATGATCATCTTTGTCATTCCTGACCCATTAGAGAACCACACTCTTGTTTCCAAAGCAGAGGGAAGAAGTAATAAAAATATTTTTCCATTAGCAACGATCATTCATGTGTCGCACAGAAAGTTTGGATTTAACAATCCCAAAGATTCTCAATGAGATCAGCCATTTAAGCCTAGTATATATACAATAACAGAGCGGGCATGGTAATCTGGGTAAGAGTCAAATTATACATTATGCAAATCATATTTGGAAATGAAAACTGAATCTACATCTAGAAAACCAAGCACACAGCAAAGTTGACTGCTTTGCAAACTATGGGAGAATAAGATTTTGAGAATAAGATGTTTCCCTCTTATAACAAGTTACAACGGCCATCTGCTGCAGCTTGCATAAAGTTACAAACAGGCAATGTAAGGCGGGGTTTGTAGTATGGAAGAAAATATAAAGTCTTCCTTCACTTGATACTTTTCACTTGCAACCTCTGCTTTTTCTTCTTGTTCCATATCCATTTCCGAATATTGGCGATCATCATGGTGATCAGCCATGAAGATTGGCCTGTGAATATAACACTGTGGCCTTTAATATGCCTTCTGCATCGCAGCGTGACACCGATACCACTGATTCAGCTCCGTGAGTCACTTTCTAGTCCTGAGCCCTTTTGGCACACAAAGTCCTCCTCAGCCCCAGGCCAGGATGGATGAAGCTGCTGCCCTCCATCAAGATGGATTCAAGTGGGATTTAATCCACTTGGGGACAATCACCCTTCCCTATGTACTTCGTCAAGGCCACTAGTCCTCAGGGTGGTCAGGTTAGTTAACCACCACCTGATGCTCTGTGTTGAGTCGCTGGCAGTATGGTCTGCTCTATTACCATAGCAGGATAACCTGGCCAGACTTGCAACTTCTGGTCATGTTTATTTACAACTGGGTTGGGGAATGTGTAGTCCTCCAGACACTAATAGATCACAACACCTATTATATGTCACTATCAGTAATGGGAAGGGAAGTTGCTCTCCAACAAAATCTGGAGAGCCTTATGTTCCCAGGCCACAGAAAGAGGAAAGTTACTTTTTAAAAAAACATTTATCAGAATCCAATCACCATTATCACTCAGTGATTTGTGCCAACTCTGGACAGAGAGGTACAGTCCCAAAAAAGAAACTTTTTCCATCTTTACTGAGTCTTCATTATAAGAAAATAAAATCATATTTTGAGCCCATACTGGAGGAAAGGTTGTTTGGAGTAGAGTGTTGGAAGCAGAAATAATCTGGCTAAATTAGCTTCTTTGTTCCCTCTACTGCAAATCACCCTCTCCTAACCTGACTTCACAGCTATGTAATGGTGAACAGAGAACTTGGATCATGTTTTTCTACCTTGGCAAACACAATAGATCTGCTTGCAGTTGAGAATCTTTTTGAATAGTATTGAGCAGACTTTACCTTGATCATTTCCTTCATAAAACTCATTGAATCATATGTGCTTTTCCAAGAATTCATCACATCTGGAACTTTACAATAAGAGACTTATTATGATTACTTGCTATTTTATACCTAGACGTATATCAATAACTTGGCTGATTTTGATTGTATTTAAAATTCACTTCATCTGAAGGATTAAAGCAAGTAGCAATGTCAGTTTCAAAAATTCCATCAGAATAATTAAAATTTCATCATGCCTGTCTTGTCTTAGACCACCAAAGTCCAACTTGATTTATTGCATTTTACTTTTAAAGACATTTCTGGAAGGCACATAGACAAAGATTTTGGCAAACACAATGCCAAAGCCAGACAACAGGCTCAAAAAATGCTTCTCTTCATCTTTTTACAATCTTTGCTTGGCGCATCAGCTAATTGTCAGTTCACTAATATAGTAAATCTTTGTCCGAGACATACCAATTCATATATGAGGTGGTTCTAAGACAATACAATTCACTGCATACTTTAAAAAAAACCCCTCCAATGTCTCAAGGAATGGAGTAAAATTGAATTTGGGATCTAGGTTTCTGTGGGGAAAGAATGAGTGCATTTGAACATCGTGAACATTCAGTCTGTAGGAGAACTTCCTCTTCTACAGGTTGATGTAAAACAAGAAAATCAACTAAGAGAAATAAAATTTATACATGGGGGTTTAGGGATTAAAATGATACCTGAATCTGCAAAGCTTGGAAGAAATTAAAGTATATTCTATTATCTCTAAGTATTTATTTATTTTTCTTTAGTAAAAGGCAAAATATTTATACAAAACCCGAATGTTCAACCACTGAGGAGTATAACTGAGAAGGGTCAGCTACATTGGTTTGGCCATGTAAACCAAATGCCTTATACAATAGAACCCCGGACAACATTATGACATGGTTCCACGAGTCATGACGTTGTCCGGTTTTTAACGTTGTTCGATACATTGATCGAACAATGCTAAAAAAAATCCCTGACGTCAGGGACAAACCACGCCAAGGCAAGGCTCGGCTTGTCCGAAATCCCCCCCCCGGGTAGGCACGCGATCGTGTGCCGTTCGGGGTTAGGGCAAGGTACGGGAAAGACCACTGTCTCCTGCCCTAACCGCCGCCGGCGCGCGCAAGTCTGCAAGCCGCCCGAAGTTGTGAAAGGGTAAAGATCCTTACACTTTCGCAACTTCGAGCATGCGCACGTGTGTCGTTCGGGGTTAGGGCAGGATACGGGAAAGACCCCCGTCTCCTGCCCTAACCGCCGCCGGCCCGCGCAAGCCTGCAAGCCGCCCAAAGTTGCGAAAGGGTAAAGATCCTTATACTTTCGCAACTTCGAGCATGAGCGCGCGTGTCGTTCGGGGTTAGGGCAGGATACGGGAAAGACCCCGTCTCCTGCCCTAACCGCCGCCGGTGCGCGCAAGCCTGCAAGCCGCCCAAAGTTGCGAAAGGGTAAAGATCCTTACACTTTCGCAACTCAAAGTTTCGAAAGGGTAAGGATCCCCGTACCCTTTCCAAACATCGTGGGGGCGGGTGCTGGGGTGTGTGTGTTGGATTGGGTAGATGTTCTACCCAATCCAACTCCCCCCCCATGCATACGCTTGTACCAAATAACGTGAAAATCACGTTATTTGATACAAGATTTTCCTGAAAATCTTGTCACGTTATGCAGTTTTCACGCTATACGGTACTCACGTTATCCGGGGTATTACTGTACTAGGATTCTGCAGCAGGCATGGGTGCAAGATCCTAAGGCAGGCCACTGTTCAAGCCCACTCCAGCAGGATGGGGGAGCTGCCAAGCAGCACTGCACAGAGAGACAGAGGGGGACAGAGTCTCATAAAAGTATTTTGAGGAAAGTCTGAATAGTGAAGTTGAGGAAGCCAAAGTTCATTTACCAGTCAAGAGGTTTTCCAATCTGAAGGGAAGTCCAAAAGCGTAGCTGAGTTCTAAAACTAGTTCCAGGTCCAGCAAGGAAGTCAGTCAGTCAGAGGTTTGATCAAGGTGAGTGAGGAATCCAGCAGAATGTCAGGCAGCAATGAAGGTTTCAGCATGCACCCTTTAAGACCACCCATGGCTAACGACTCTCAGTTGGAACTTGTCTCTCTAAGTGCTCCCTTGCTGACCTGTGGTGCAGGTGCAGCTCCTTGCGCAGGTGAAGCCTACAACATTGTGAGGTTGAGGGTTTCTTTATTGTCAGAAGATGACTCAGTAACAGCTGGATCAGCAACTGTCAAATCTGACATTTCTTGATCAAGCATAGGCAACTAATGCAGGCTCTGAAGTTTGCTCCACGTCAGATTTGTTGGATTCTGAATATGGGGCCATAACAGCCCCAATGTCAAGTGGACTGACAACGTGAAAGAGGCCCTCCAAGACCACAGGAGTGACCTGAGGTGAGCCATGGAACTGTCTAAGGAGAGATCCCAATGGAGATCCTTTGTGGAATCCTCTACACCAGTGGTAAATATAACATCGGTCAGTAGTGGTGAACCTATGGCATGCATGCCTGAGGTGATGCTCAGAGCCATCTCTGTGGGCACCTGTGTAGTCACCCCAGCACAGAGTTCACCCCACCCCTCTGCCCAGCAGCCCAATGGGAGTGCTTTCTCCCCCCAGCACAGTGTTCACTCTGCCCCTCTGCCCAGCAGCCCAATGGGAATGTTTCCTTTCTCCCCTGTTCCTCCACTTTACAATAAATAAGTGGGTTTGGGTTGCAGTTTGGGCACTTGGTCTCTAAAAGGCTCACCATCACTGCTCTGCAGCATAAGGTAGAAGAGGAAGCGATTAAGTTAAGTTAATTTTTTTCTGTAATTAATTACTGTATTTGCTGGCGTATAAGACTACTTTCCCCCCTGAAAAACATGCCTCCAAGGGGTGGTGGTGGTGGTTCGTCTTATACACCGGGTGCACTTCAGTTGGGATAGACATAGCTGCCCATAGTGGCCTCCCGATGCCCGCCCACCTCATTCTACATACCATCCAGTATCACGCGGTATCCAGCGTGGCTGCCCCGAGCACCAGCAGCGAGACGGGGTGCCAGCCTTTTTGGCGTGACCAGCCTGTTCTGCTTGGCGGGAAGCAGCAGGGCTCTGCCCTGCCCCTTGTCTATGCAGAGCTCGCACATGCGCACTTGCGCACTAGTGCAGGCCACAGGGAGATGTTGAAATCAAATCTGATGTTCTTTTATGTTTTATTTGGTGTATGGAAGGTGTGCGGAAGAGGGGGTAGTCTTATACGGCGAGTATATAACAAATTCTATATTTTGAGTGGAAATGTTAGGGGGTCGTCTTATATGCCCAGTCGTCTTATACGCCGGCAAATACGGTATATACTGAACATTTATTTTAAAAAAATCACTGTTTATAAGTAATGAGTTATGCCTTGTTACTTTCAAACATTATATTTAAAAATGATTCAAATGCATTTTTAGATTCATTCTTCGTATTTTATGTCTTTCTCTTATCAATCATAAGTGGCAAATGAATTATTGTTTTTTTGTTCTTCTGTTATATATCAGATATTTTCAAGGTGCATTATTAAAATTGGCAAGTAGAGGGAACCTAAGAGATTTCTTTGGTTGGGTTTTCTTTTCTTTTTTGCCTGCTTTTTTTGCTGCAAATTTGACAGCGTTTAAGGTCTGGCATCATTGTTTATCATTCTTGCCAAAGTTAAGTTGGCAGCTTAAAGCCAGTCAAAAGCTGAGCAGCTGCAGAAGCAAAACAAAGCAAACAGAAAATGCCATCATTATTTGTGAATGTAGAGCTGAAAAAAAATCTGGCAGGATTTTCAAGAATCCATCAGAATCTGTTGCCTGTGATTCCATTCCATGAAGAAAACATGAAGGACAGAATTCTGCTTCTAGTTTTAAAAGGCACTTGAAACTCATACTGTTTAGAGAGGTATGGAGAGTAGGTGAGGTTTTGTGTGTGGTAGAAGAAAGTAATGTAAGCTTCTGTCCAAAATTGCCCTTCCGTGGTCCATCTGATCAAAATCTGTACAAGGTGCCAAATCTGATGAGATGTGGCTGGTATTCATTTGTTGCCCTTAGTTCAGGGAAGGAAAATGTGAGAATGGGAAGAAACCTGTGGCTTTAGGAACAGCCATCAAGTCAACATTGAATGAAAACTATAATTAAGGAGAAAATTACAGAGCTAAAACAGGAAAGGAAAAGTCCCTCGTTATTTATTTGGGTTCACCTATTTCAGACAAGGCTTGGGAGTCTCAAGAGTTTCACTGCTCTTCCAAATAAGCAGCTACTTAAGCATATAAAACTATAATGCTTGGGAAAATCAGAAAACAAAACAAAACAAAATAAACAAAATAAAATAAAATAAAAAACACAGTAGCACTTTAAAGACTAACTGCTATATTTTTATTGTTAGCTTTCGTGGATCAAGTCCACTTCATCAGACAAAGAATGAAACTTACAGACATGTTCTTTATATACCAAATTCAGGGGCTCGATGGGAGAAGGGTTGGTGTCAAGCAAGATGACAGACAAGCGAGCACAAGATTGCAGTTTCACCCAGCCATTAGCAACAATAGATTATTCAGATAAACTCTAAATGACTCCCTTTCAATCTCAAGGTTGCTGAGTAAGCCCACTACGGTATCTGATCAACTTTTGACCTACTTGGGAAAATGTACATACAGTAATACCCCGGATAACGCGAGTATCGTATAGCGTGAAAACCGCATAACGTTACAAGATTTTTGGGAAAATCTTGTATCGAATAACGCGATTTTTAGCGTTATCCGATATAGTCGTTCTTAGCAGCAGGGTGGCTGGAAAGCAGAACGGGGTTCTCCATTCAGCTTCCCAGCCACCCTGCAGCTACGGAGGCAGGGGTGGAGAGGCTGGAAAGCTGACGGGGGGCTCCCCCGTCGGCTTCCCCAGCCACCCCACAGCTGCGGAGGCAAGGGCGGGTGGCTAGGGAAGCCGACAGGGAGTCCCCGTCAGCTTCCCCAGCCACCCTGCAGGTGTAGATCGGGTCCTCTGATCTCTCTGGAGCAGGCAGAGGACACGATCCAAGCTGTTTCTGGGCTTCCCCAACGTCCTCACCCAGTGCAGCAAGCCAGAATGTCAGAGTTCGAATCCCGACATTCTGGCTTGCTGCACTGGCTGAGGACATCGGGGAAGCCCAGAAACAGCTTGGATCGGGTCTCCACACCTCCCTGGACCCCGAGGGGGGGGGGTCAGAGACCCCAAAATTGGTAAAAAAATGGACTTTTTTAAAACCAATTTTGGGGTCTCTGACCCCCCCCGCCGGGTCCAGGGAGGTGGGGAGACCCAATCCAAGCTGTTTCCAAAGTTCCCCCACCTCCCTGGAGGCTGCAGGAAGCCAAAATGTCAGGATTCAAATCCCGACGTTCTGGCTTCCTGCAGCCTCCAGGGAAACAGGGCTTTTTTTAACATTGTGTGATCAATGTATCGCACAACGTTAAAAACCGGATAACGACGGGACTTGTGGAACCAAGTCATAATGTTATCCGGGGTACTATTGTACTTGCCTATATCTCTGACCTATGGTCAGAGAAAGCATGACATTGTCAAATATCTGTTTGCTTGTCCTAAGAGTAAAGCTGAAAAAAATTGCTGGAGGAGATATTTAATAACCTTCTCTTTCAACCTTGTAATTCTCCCCTGGAAATTCAGTCTTCTTCTTCATCCTTGCCCTTCCCCTCATCTCCAAGATTGGAATCAAGCCCATATTGGTGGATTACATTATTTCCAGAAAAATAGAAGGAACTGCTGAGAAAGGGGAACATACGCAGTAGGAATCTGTCCTATTTACTGGCTCCACCAGCTGCTGCCATCCCAACAAACACAGAGTGATGTGTGTTTCCTGCAGTAATATGCAGGTCTGCCTCACTGATTCCACATTTCTGCTATAAACAGCTGTCTCGGCTGTAATACTGATGTCTACAAAGGTCTTCATGCAACAGCAGTGCTAGGATTTCCAGTCATTTTGCTTTCTTTTCTTCTTCTTCATTTTCTATCATATCCAAATCTGGATATTGGCAATCATTATGGCGATCAGCCATGAAGACTGTCCTGAGAATATAATGCAGTGACCTTTCATCTGTCTTTTGCATCACAGCATGACACCCATACCACTGTTCCAGTTCTGCAAGTCACTTTCTGGTCCTGAGCCCTTTCTGGCATGCAAAGTCCTCATCAGTCCCAGGCCAGTATTGATGAAGCTGCTGCCCTCCATCAAAATGGTTTCAAGTGGGATTTAATCTACTTGGGGACCATCACCCTTCCCTATGGTCTTCAGCACCCAAGGCTGTTAGTCTTCAGGGTTGTCAGGTTAGTTAACTGCCCCCCCCCAACATGGTCTACTCTATTACCATAGCAGGATAAAACATGCAGAGGATTTTCTAGCTTTCTGGAGCATATTTTCAGGATTTGTAACATTGGGCATACAAGGGGAATGCTGGGGTGACTGTAGAAGCTTCTTTTATGACAGTGATGGCAAACCCTTTAGAGACTGAGTGCCCAAACTGCAACTCAATACCCACTTATATATCACAAAGTATCAACATAGCAACAGGAGAGGAAGGAAGCACTCCCATTGGGCTGCTGGGCAGAGGTTAACTCTATGCTGGGAGAGGGAGGAAGTGCTCCCATTGGGCTGCTAAGCAGAGGGGTGGAGCAAACTCTGTCCTAGGGTGACTGCACGGGTGCCCACAGAGAAGACTTCAAGTGCCACCTCTGGCACGTGTGCCATAGGTTCACCATCACTGTTCTATGAGGACAATGACAGTGTTGGGTCCTTCCCAGAGCTTTAGCTCTTTAGTCTAAAAACCCATTGCTTAGAGTAGTAAGTTGTGGGTACAATGGACTGATCAAACTCATGGAATGTACTGAGGAGCTGACTGACCAAATCCCTGCTGATTCAATAGGCCTATTCAGGCTCAACATACTATGTTAAGCAACAAGATTAATAGGTATGTACAATTAGTAGGCTGAAGGCTTTCATGTTTGTTTTAAGAACAGTGTTTATTAAGAACAGGGAAAGATCCAGTAGACAGGGGTTTCAAAAATTTTGCATCACATTCACAGCCTGTACAAAACAGCTTATGAAATATCAGATTAGTGATTTAGACAGCTATTTGCTAAATCAGGGGTGGAGGGAGGTGTTACCCATCCTGTTTTTGTGGCTCCAGACTTTCCTGACCCGCTCTTGTTCTGGCAAAAATTTTAAAATAGAAAGGTGCAGCTCCTGGTAGTGTCTGAGTAGCAATTCACTGCAGGTGTGCATATTAATATCTTGGTAGGTTTTTGTATTGGTTCGAACCCCTGCAAAATCTACCTGACCAAATGCAGTAGTACCATAAATGTGTGCATGTACACTGTGAGAAACCAAACTCCTGGCAAACTCCTGGCAAACCCGTGCAGTCACCCTAGCATTTCAAAATAGGGACTCCCGCTCAGCCTTCGGCATCTGTATTTTGGATGTCTTCTTGTCATTCTAGACCTGGAAGATCCTGTGGGTAAGGAAATGAGCCACCAGATCTATAAAAGGTATTCATTTCATTTCATTTCATTTATTCGATTTGTATTCATTCCTTACTAGTGCTACAGGACACAATGGAAAATATATATTACAATTGTTCATTTTTTTCACAATCAATCTAAAATAAAAAGCCATTATTGGATGGGCAACAAACTTAAACTATATACAGAGACATCAAATAAAGTGGTTTGCCCATTTGGAGGGAATGTTTTTGAATTCCACATCATACAAAGTATATGTGAAAAGAGGAGAAGGACAAAGACCATGAGACAGAACCAGATAAAGGTGGAGACATAACATCATAGAATTATTACAAGAACACCAAATGCCTGTGGAAGCCAGAAGAAGTGCCAGAACAAGAACATTGCATCTCCCTCAATACCGAAGTGGTAAAAGAGGAAGTAGAGAAGAAGATTGGATGGAAGTCCATTTTGCGTGCAAATTTTGGAACTTGAAATCAATAAGCAGTGGGAAATGAGAGCTTTGTGATTACAAATTTTTATTTATTTATTTATTTATTTTATTTTTAGATTTATATAATGTCCTACTTGGTAAACCTGACTCAGGGCAGTTTACAGAATATATAATCACAAATTAATAAGCATCACACATTCAGTAACAAAATATACCGTGAATACCCAATAAAACAGTCAATTACAAAACAACCTACACAGGGTAGCGCACAGTCATAAATTGTACACACACATATATAATAATACAAAAATTGTACAAAAATCAAATACAAAATAATACAATCAAACAATACAATGTAGCAATACAGTCTAACAATACAATGTAATAGTACAATGGGGAGATATAATGGAGAAATATACTCCAGCAATACAATGTTGCAATACAGTTAAATCATACATGCAGTGTCCTTCCACCACCCGTAGCCAGCAGCAGTTACCCCTCCTCTGGGCATAGATGGAGGGGCCCGGAGGGTGGGCAGGAACAGCTTCTCAACACCCGCAGTTGGCGGCAATCTCTTCTCCTCCAGATGGAAATGGTGGGGCCCAGAGGGAGGGAGGGTGCGTCTTCTCACCACCCATGGCTGGAAGCCCTTTATCGACCTCTGGGCAAAGATGGTGGGGTCTGGAGGGTGGGCAGGAACAGCTTCTCATCGCTGTCTGCATGGATAAAATCTGTCTGCATGGATAAAACCTTCATATAGACACATGTCTGCTCCCAAAGCTACTGCCACTATTAAGAAGAGACCCATAATAAATATCTATTGTCTAGGGTACGCCTGACTATGGTTCAAAATTACCAGTCTTTGAGGAGGGTCTTTCTGTGTACCCCAAGTGGCTTGTAAGCCACTTCCTGATACCGGAAATTTGCACAGGAAAGAGCCTTTGACACTGCAAGACTTTATTTTAGCCCATTCCTCTGCAGTAGTTAGCAAGTGTGGATGCCAGAGTGGACCAACCTAACCTCCTCAGGGCACCAAACAGTGGAACAAATCCCAATCTGGACGGGCTCTTAGTTGGAAATGGTTCATCTTTTGGGGAGACTGGATATCACTTTATTGTCGCCTCTTTCAGAGGCTGTTTTAGATTTCAAAAAATGTGATGCAGCCTGCCAAATCTTTCTGCGGAGAAGGAAATTGGTCCTCTGGCCTGTTTCTGACATCTGTGCAATTCTTCCTCCCTCCCCTCCCCACTCTCCCTCTTTGCTTACTCAGTTCTGATTTCACACAGTGAAGTAGGATTAACAGCTTGTTAACAGTTTGGGAGCAAAAGGAGGGGCACTGGCAAGAAAAAGGCGAAGGCTGTTAAAACTGGAGCTAAGCAGCGTCACTTTAAGCTTGGGAATGCGTTTGCCAGGAGTTTGGTTTCTCACAGTGTACATGCACACATTTATGGTACTACTGCATTTGGTCAGGTAGATTTTGCAGGGGTTCGAACCAATACAAAAACCTACCAAGATATTAATATGCACACATGCAGTAAAATTAATACATACACATCATTCTGTAGTAAGAAAGGAAGTAATGTCATTTTTTCAGCTTAAGCACAAGATATTTTTTATGGCTCCTAATAGCCAATGGTGGGGAAACTGGTCATCCCAATTTCTAAGCTTTTCATTAAACTAACTATATACCCTCCCATCCCTGAGAATGTATATGATGGCTTTCCATTAGATGCACAAAGGATGGAACAGTCATCTCCTTTAAGAGTTTTGATGTTTTGGCTTAGATTTCTGGAGTGCTACGGCCAGGTGAAAACACAGAAAATTTGAACAGTTTTCCTTGCTACTTATTTCAGAAGGGATATTGTTTCATTTCATTTCATTCAACTACATTTGAATCAATAAACACGGATAATTTCCAGTCTAGATGAACTATACTCTCTAACTCTTTCATATGAAAAAAACCTCTCATGATGGGACTCCTGGATCCAGTTTTATTTTTTAACACAAGCACATAAATAACAACATTTTACTGCTCCAGAACATCCGAGAATTCAAAGAGAAACTTAAGGCTGTATTAGGAATGCTGAATGATTAACAGGAAAGCATTATATATGACAAGGAGAAAATAAAGAAAAGGTAGAAACAGTATACCAAAGAACTGTACAGAAGAGATAAAAAGATCATTGGCTCCTGTGAAGAGGAATATTATGATAAGGAATCTGCAGTTCTAGAAACTGAAGTAAAACCTGCCCTGAAAACATTAGGAAGAAACAAATCATCAGCTGTAGATGAATACTAGTAGGACTATTTCACATCACAGAGACTGAATCTGTCAAAATCCTAACAAGATTATGCCAACAGGTATAAAAAAATTAAACAGTCCACAGACTAGCATGTTTAATATACATTCCAATCTCCAAGAGAGGAGATGCCAAACAGTGCAGTAACTATAAGATCATTGCTTTAATAGGATATACAGAAATAACCTCCTTGAATATTGTGGTATTTTTGAACCACCATTGGGTGTACCCTGGTAACAGCAATCTTACTTCTCACACTAGACCAGGTGAAAGAAACTGCAGAATGAACTCACCAAAAGGTGACTTCATTTTGGCAGTTTCAAGTCTGGTCTAGACTCAGAAGAATTGCTTTAATTCCTATAAAAGAAAGGGATGCTAAAGGTATTGCAACAAAGACTTTTACCTTATACGGAGCAAGAAAATTCTGATGTTCAAGCTGGAACTCCAAAAGTAAAGAAGCATTTGAGAACATATTGCAAATAACTGTTGAGTGAATTTCAGAAGAATGTTCTATAGAATACAGCAAAACATTTGGCTATGTGGATCATAAGAAACTATGAGTTATTCTGAAAGAAATGGGTGTGCCTCAACACTTGATTGACCTAATGCAGAACCTGTATTGTGGGCAAGAAGCTACCATTAAGACAGAATATGAAGAGCTAGCATGGTTTTCTATAGGAAAAGTTGTCAAACAAGGGCACATTTCCCACCTTATCTGTTCAAGCAGTATGCAGAACATAGAGGATCAGACTAGATTCTGATGAAGGAGGATTGAAAATTGGTGCACTAATCATTGATAATTTAAGATATACGAATGACACCATCTTCCTGGAAGAAAGTACAGTAATACCTCAGATAACTATTGCATCGGATAATGCTAGAATTGGATAATGACGTAAATTTTGGAGAGGAAAATTTGCATCGGATAACTATCTCTTATCGTTATCTGATGCAATCGTCTGTGGGGGCAGGGGGCTGCAAAGACGAGGGGGCTGAGGGCGATCACTGGGTTTATCCCCTGAAGGACTGTCAGCCCCAGATAGCGATCACTGGGGCTGGGGGATGCTTCAGGGGACAACCCGCATGGCCGCGTGGTTCGTCCCCGAAGTCAAGCTCAGCCCCCGCGATCGCTAGCCAGGGCTGAGCTTGACTTCGGGTACAACCTGCACAGCCACACAGTTTGTCCCCCAAAGCCCCCCGAGCCCCATGGACCCCTGGTTTGCTTGGGGAGGGAGGGTGCTTTCCCTCCCCAAGCCAACCTGATCTCCCCCCCGTTCACTTTCCTCTTTGGAAAGGGAACAGGGCTTTTTAAAAAAAATGTTGTTTGATTGGACAACACTAAAAATCGGATAACATGATGACTTGTGGAACCAAGTCATAACGTTATCAGAGGTTTGACCGAAGTTTGACCTGAAATGACATTTAGTGAAAGTTAAAGAAGAAAGTGCCAAAACAGGACTGCAGTAGAATATCAAGACAAAAATAATGACTACAGAAGAACTGCACAACTTGACTGTAAATAAAGCTGACAGCAAAAAAGAAAAAAAAAGATTCATTTACCGTAAAATATGATGCTGGAGGAGAGCTCTGGCTTGGACTGCCAGAAAGATAATCAAGTGGGTCCTAGAGCAAATCACGCCTGAATTGTCTCTGGAGGCAAAAATGATTAAATTGAGTCTGTCCTTTGGACACATCATGAGAAAGAAAGATTGTCTGGAAAAGATGATAATGTTCGGAAGAGTTGAAGGCAGAAGAAAACAAGGAAGAACAAATACAAATTGGGCTGACTTTCTAAGGAAACCCCTGGCTTGAATCTACAAGAGCAGAGCTGTTAAGGGAAGGACATTTTGGAGGTCCCTCATCCATAAAGTCACCATAGGTTGGAAACAACTTGACACCATATAATAACAAGAGCAACTTTTCAGATTATAGGATTAAAGCAATTGAAGCTTAATGGGAAAATACAATAGCAGGTATCCTATTGCCTAAATGCAGAGTGAAGGAGGGAATCACATGAGTATTTACCCTCTCCTGGTAAGTCCCTATTCTATGCCCATTCTCATATTGGTTTTGAGACTGGTCACATGATAGCGAACCTTTCTGAGCAGCAAATATATTTACATGATTGCTCATTTGCTACCCATTTAGACCAGTGATGGGATGTCAAAAATTCTAACACCACGCCATGACGTCACGGACGTCATGGGCGTGGCCAATGTCATGACGTCATGACGTCATGGGCGGAGCCAACGTCATGACGTCATGACGTTGTGGGCAAGGCCAAAAATAAAAAATAAATAAATAAACATGCACACAGACCCGTATATAACTTAAAGAAATAAAATAAAGAAATAAATAAAATAAAATTTAAATTAAAGTACAACCACCCACCGAAAACACAAATAAATCACCCACCCACCCTAAATATAAAAGCCTCACTTACCTTCCTTGGCACTGACGAACCTTCATGTGGCCCGGGGCCACCCGGCAAGGCACGCTGCCCCTGACTGCCACGGCCGCCACAGCCGCCTGCAGCCCCTGCCTGGCCACCGAACTCCCACGGGCACGTTGGTGCCTGCCCGCGCCGTCCGCCCACGCTGCGCCGTCCTAGGGACTTGGGCCGGACAAACCCCCATGCCCTGGGTAAGCGCGGCGGGGCTCGCCACCGCCGCATCATCTTCCGCCGGCCGCCGGCAGCTTCCTCGGGCATGGGGGTTTCTCGGGCCCAAGTCCCTAGGACGGCGCGGGCGGGCGGCGCGGCGCAGGCGGACGGCACGGGCGGCGCGGCGCAGGCGGACGGCACGGGCGGCGCGGCGCAGGCGGACGGCACGGGCGGCGCGGCGCAGGCGGACGGCACGGGCGGCGCGGCGCAGGCGGACGGCACGGGCGGCGCGGCGCAGGCGGACGGTGCGGCCAGGCACCAACGTCCCCGTGGGAGCTCGGTGGCCGGCTAGGGGAGGTGCCCTTCTCTTAGGGCTGCCGCCGCTGCTGCCGGAGCCACTCTAAAAAGAGGCGGCTCCAGCTTCGGAAGATTTTTTTTTTTTAAATTGGATCCATTTGGCTCCAATTGACTGCGCATGTCCAGAAACTCAATTTGACGCATGCGCAATGCGTCAGATTGAGTTTCTGCGCATGCGCAGTCAATTGGAGCCATTTTATCTCTGATTTTAATTTTTTTTTTCCTTTCGGTCAGGCGTCCGGAACCGGACGCCCCAAAAGTGGACTTCCCCTCACGGAGAACCCTCCGGGATTCATCTTACCGGTTCCAGAGATCCGTCTAGAACCGGTGACATCCCATCACTGATTTAGACAATAGAATACTGATCACTGAAAGAGAAATTATTAGCATTTGGCACAAAAGATGAAATAATTAGGATTATTGGGTTGGAGCTAAGTTTCCATTCAGGATTTTCTAGACAGAGAACATACAGAAATGGTTTGCCATTTCCTTCTTCTGGGAAGTGACCCGGGTCTCTGCAGCTGGCCCAAGGATACATAGATGACATAGGCTGGCTCTCCTCCTAGAAGACACAGTGGATAATTCCCTGCCTTCAGCTCCACAGCCAGATGTGTAAACCACTGACCTATCCAGCCGGTGACTCGACTTTCATTAAAAAACAAGAAAGAGTTTTTGAAACCTTAAATTTTATTTAGCACGAGCTTTTGTGGACTGCATCCTGCTTCATAAGACACATCTTGTGCATCTGAGGACTGGGCTCACATCCATGAAAAGTAATGCTACATAAATCTTGTTAGTCTTTAAGATACCACAAGACTGGGTGTAGTTGTTGTTTTACAACAGAGAAACCCTCCACAGGAAATTAGTTCCTATCGAATTTAATCAGAGCAAACTTGCTCATTGGTTTCAATAGGACTGATTTTCAGTTCTTTTTGAATCCATTTATTTTAGAAAGTGCTGCACATGAAGGAACTGGTGGGGCTAGCACTCTGATGCTCACACCAGAACAAAATGCTGTCAGAATGCATTGCTATCCATCAGTGATGGCCTGGGCAATGGCCATTGGTAATTATAACACTTTTGTTCTGAATTTAAAGTAGATGAAATCCTGATCTCTATAGCAAATCATTTTACTTGCGGCCAGAATTTAACATACATATTTTCACATTCTTTGTAAAGCCAAAGAGTATGCATGCCACGGAATCATGTCAAGTTGAACTTAAACGTTGTTAAACACATGATGAAAAATGTTTATTTAAGAAAAAAGCAATGATGATTTTTAGAAAGATCTAGAAGTGAGCCATATACAATGCACACGTCTGTTCTATATATCTGACTTTATCAATGGCAGACTGAAATCATCACTTAAAGTAAAGTCAAATGTCCATTTTTCAGATTTAATTAAGACAGCATTTTGATGAAGGCGGAGCTAACATAAACAACTTAGGAAAGGGGGATATGAAAAATGAACTGAATGCAAAACCTGGAATGAGTTTGTATGCCTGAATTGCATGACTGGAGCAGAAAATGATATGAGCCTCAACATTCACTTACAAGAGAGTTTTGTTGTGTAAAAATGTGAAGGGGGAAAATCAAAAGTATTCAGTAAACTCCCATGAGAAATAAACTTCTGGAAGGAAAGTAAGATTCCCTGTATTGTAGCTTTCAAATTCTCTGCCTTCAGGGTTCCCTTCCCACACTGACTTCTTTGCTGGTGAACTTCTTCCTGTTGCAAAGAATTATGTGAGGAGAATTTCAGGGCCTCCCATTCAGTTTACATGATGATCAAGTCATGCTTCCTTATAGATTACTATCCCAGCTAGTATCAAGCAACAAAACCAGCATTCCGCCATAACTGAACCATATCCTACAAGCTGAAGTAAGCTAGGAATGGGCAATAATTTATTTATTTATTATGTTTTACCAAAGCCACACATTTCTTCAAATTTTGAGCTGAAAAGGACTTGAGATTTATCATTAAAAATGAATGCATGTTTATAGGGATTATCTATACATTTGGCATTTTACCTGATGAGGATTTGTTTACTGATTAAACATTTGGGGAAGATTTTAGACCACTTGTTTTCTGTCTCCTTTCAAAATATAATCCTGTTAATGGTGACATTTTTTATCTGCCCCTCCCCCCCCAATAAAAACAGTAATATCAACTGGAGGCCACCAGGTGGAGTCCATTTTTCATAATTCTTTAAAGCTGCAGCATATATAGCGTTTTTGTGAAAATATTGTTTTAATGATCTTGCAACAAATAAAGGCCAGTAACATACATTACTGTTAAAAAAAGTCTTAGGCTATATCAGCTGGCTGGAGAGGGATTCAATGAGTAATGGGGAGCATAACTCAGCCCCTATGCCACCTAGACACATCAGAATTGGAGAGAGTCTTCTGTTGACTCTCCTCTCAACCATCTCCAAGTTTGGAGGTAGAGTGTATGAGATATGGCATCATAAAACACTCATTGAATTTTCCCCAAACCAGCTGTTGTGGCTGGAGACTTTTGCACAGTACTGTATGTCATGCAATATGGTGTAGAATAGGAATCAAATGGACTACAGTTGTACCTCGCTTAAAGAGCATAATGCGTTCCACAGGATTGCTCTTTAAGCGAGTTTGCTCTTTATGTGAAACACCATTGTAAGCGACCAATTGTGACTTCTGGTGGGGGGGATTGTGAACACCGATTTATTTGTTAAGCGAGTTTTTGGTTGGTTTTATTTGTTAAGCGAAGCAACCATTCAGAGAAAATTCTGCTCTTTAAGCAAGTTATTCTTTAAGCGAGGTACTCTTTATGCGAGGTTTGACTGTACTACAAATGAAATTAAAATATCAAAAATCTGAGCTGGCAGAATGGTGAAAATTGTAATACAGCTGTATGTGTAGGAATGAAAAAATCATAATTGTTCTAATGAAGTGTTGCTATTCTTTCAATAGTGGAGAATCTTTAAGGATAGGATGTGATAGGTTTGCTAATTGTTGTTCAAGAAACATCAGCCAGTGTTTCAGAAGAGTTCTGTCATTCATCAGTCACAAAAGGTTTGCTTTAAAGGTTTGGCACATCATCACCCTCATCTGTCCACTACCATGAACTGAAATGAATGGGGAAGGGAAAGAGAAGGGTGGTGGAAAAAATAGGTTTTAGTTTCCCAAGTGCCAGTTCATACTGTAGTAAAATAGAATTTCGATAGGTAAGAATTATGGCTGTAGTTGATGTTAATAGCTACAAACATTAAAATGGGAAAAAGTCCTCCCCTAGCCAAAACTCCAGGTGTCAAAACAAGTTGGTTTGGAATGAATTGGGGGAGATGTTCCAAAATTCTTCACATGTTGCTATGTGAGAAAATCCAAAACTGCTAAATCTAGCCATCTCTAAAGTATCTTGCTCTGGATCTCTTTTGCATATTCTTAAAAGTAAATGGTAAAAAAAATGTAGAAGTACTTGTCCACTCATTTTCTTTAAAAATATTTCTTTTTAAATGCATTTTACCTTAAAATATGCATTTTTGTGTATGCCTGGCATATGTCTGAGCTCAAAACTGTTGTGAGCTAAACATATATACTGAAACTTTGCTTAATTACTTTCTTAATTAGAAGTTTAAAGTTGAAAACAACAACAACACAGGAGCACAGCAATGGAGAAAGCATAAAAGAGCCACAAGTTCTCAGAATGCATCTTCCATCACCCGCTAGCACTTAGAAGACTGAAAATCAGTCCCTAGACATCTTAAGCAGAAAAAAAATCTTTATTTATGAGATAATCTCTCAGTGATGCAGCTGTCAGAAATTCAACCCAAATTCATGCATCATGGTCAAAGTAAAGTTAAAGGTCTCCCTTGCTTGAAAGCCAGTTGTATCTGACTCTAGGCTTCAGTGCTCATCTCTGTTTATAGCCAAAGAGCCAGCACTGTCTGTGTCTGCAGATGTTTCCATGGACATGTGACAGAGATGCCTAGACAGTGGAGTGCATGGAATGCTGTTTACCTTCCCACTGAAGTGGTACCTATTTATCTACTTGCAATTTCTTGCTTCCAAACTGCTAGGTTGGCAGGAGCTGGGACAGAGACAGGAGATCACTCCATCAAGCGGCACTTGGGTCAGGAGCTTAGCAACACCTAACAAAGAACAATGGAAGCAAAAACAGACAAGAAGAAGAGGGGCAGAAGCTTGTGGCTTGCTCATTGGTTAATTGGTTAGTTGCAGGAAACAAGACACCTTCACTTGTGAAAGTCCTCCGCTCACTTTTATCTATTGGTAGAGTGCATGCAAGATAATTAAATTTCTCAACAAAAACTACATTTATATTCTGCCCATATGAGAGTATTTTCTCATTCAGGCTGGCTTACAACATATTAAAAAAATATTTACAATAAAAATTAAACAAATTGAATAAGTTATAAATATCAACAGGAGCAAAAATAATAACTCTCACCACCACCCCAGTTAAAACAACAACAAAGCATCAAGAAAGAGCACATTTCAATACTTCTATTCTTATCTCAATATTAATTCAAGAACTGAGGAATCTGCTCCATTTATTCCCAAGTGTGAACTAAACAAAATGGTTGAATTTACTCATATGGAAACATGGACAAACAGTTCAGTAATACCTCGGATAACGTTTGCATCAGATAACCCTAAAATCACATAATGTTAAACAATCTGGGGGTGAGAATTGCATTGAATAACGTTAAGGTCCTATGGGATGGATTGGATAACAACCGCTAAAGCCTGCGTGGTTACAATGTATCTCTATGGAGCTTTAACGTTATCTGATGCATGCCATAGGATTTTAACACGCATTGGATAACACTAAAAACCGGATAACATCAAGACTAGTGGAACCAAGTTTTAGCATTATCCGAGGTTTTACTGTTCTTTGTGGCTTCTAATATGGTAATTCCATATCACAAATGTCTGGCTGGGTGTGAAGGCTGTTGACATGAACTGCTTTCTAGTACAGTATTAAGAAAAGACTTGCTAAGTACAGTACGTATAATGTCAACAATTGATTACAATACAGGAAAGAGTGTGGATTTTTGTCTGCCTATGGATCTGTATTCCCCTGCTTAATTTCAGACTGAAAGTGGTAAACAGGGACTGTGCAACTTGTTAATGGCAAGAAAAGTTGACTCTCATCCTGGGAGCACACTGGAGTCAAACCCCCAACACAATGACTTATCCAGTTAGCTTTAATCACATTGCAATCAATTGACCATGTTAATCACTTCTCATCCCATTGTTTTCAGTGAGATGAAAGCATGACTAGATTCCTCTGATGGCAATCACAATTGTGATAGTTGGCAACTCATATTCTGGGTTTTAAGCCTTGACTTTACAACCACCACTCAAGGCAATGAACTCTGACTCGGGCTACAGAACCCTGCCCCAAGCTTTGGACAACAATAAAAAGAAAAAGTATTGTGAGGTACGTTATGGATATGCCTCACAAAAGTTCATGATCAAGTGGAGATTTGAAGTCCGTTTTCCTCAGTCCAAATCTAACACTCCAAAACACTTTTAAATCATCCAGCTGCACCTCTGCTCCTGGCTCAATGTCAGAATGCACTAAGTGAGGCAGACCTGGAAGTGTGCTTTTGGACAGGACCATCTGGAACTTGGCTAGGAGCTATAGGAACTGATCATGTCCCCTAAAAGCACAGGACTTCTGCAGAAGACAGAATTTATTTGGAACAGAGCAATAAAGCAGAATCTAATCAAGCCTAAACATTCTAACATTCATTTTCAAAGTCAATGAAACTTTAGAATTCTAACCTGTATTTTGAACATAAACAGAGAAAAAAGTTTGACAATTTACCTTAACAAAACAGGAGGAAAAGGGCATTTTTATTTACTCCTAACTACGCTGTTGAAACACATTGTTTATGAAGATTCTGTGCATTTCTTTTAGCAGAGAAGCTATACACCATCTTTGCTCTATAATATATCTAGGAGCTTAGTTCCTTTCTAACATTTCATTTTTCAGCCGGTATATTTTTCCAGTACTAAAGCTCTGCTTTTTTAAAAAAAGTCCTACCTAGAAAATGTTCAGTTACATCATTTGCACAAATATGTTGTTGTTAACATTCAAAAACCTCTCTGCTTGCAGTTGTATATTTTATTTGGCTAAAAAAGGTGCCCATGTCTAATACATCACATGGCCCTTTGGTGATACTATTTAAGCTAGGAATTCCAAAACTCACAAATACCGAATAGCCAAATGTTCCAGAGCTCTCCTTGTACACTAAACATGCAATATATCTCCTCCTTCTCCAAACAGAAATAGATTTCTCTCTGATTGGTTTGATAAATTTGACCCAAGATTTCCATTTGGAGTTATTGGAGTTCCTACTGTTTTTCTGTGTGTTGGTGGGCCAAGCCCTAATCGCCCACATCTCCCAGGGAGGTCATAAATTATGGCAATGAGATGGAGCTTTGTATTCCTTCTGCTCACAAGAAGGCAAATCTGCAGTGGTGTTATTTTGACAGCCCTGAAT
This sequence comes from Furcifer pardalis, assembly GCA_030440675.1. Taxonomy (NCBI): domain Eukaryota; kingdom Metazoa; phylum Chordata; class Lepidosauria; order Squamata; family Chamaeleonidae; genus Furcifer; species Furcifer pardalis. The sequence goes on along the minus strand of CP126891.1, from coordinate 144,658,496 downwards.
TTAAGTCATTGTTTTATGACAGATGGGAAAAGCGTACTTGCTCATAGTACTGATTTATGATCATTTGGGCCTGGAGGATTCTATAATTTGCAAGTAATGTGAAAACAGATGGATAGACAGACAGTAAAGTGCAGGCTGACCTGGATACTCTCACTGCGCACTCCAAATGGCATCCATATGGCCTCAAACCCCCTTCAAGGAAATCTTCATTAGCAGAGTCAGAGGTATTTTTTTCCCAAGTCTCACATATTATTGAGAGGACATTACTTAAGCTTGATTTGTGAAAGTTTAATTGATGTTGCCCATTGTTTCCCAGACTTCTGGCAGTTGAAACACATTTACCCCCCCTCTCCCTGAATATTAAAATCAGAGACATGCTTCATTTTTAACTGCTGAAATGATCAAGTTACATGTTACATGCAAATATGTGTATTTGATACCAATTGGCTGTATCTTGTATTAAAAACAGCTCTAGGCAAAAGCAATTTTCTGGCTGGGTGGTGTGTAGGGGTGGTAAATGGGGGGGGGATTTACTCTACGTTTTCCTCCACCTTGATTTCCCCATTTCTCACCCTACTTTTTTCCTCTATTGTGTGTGTCAATAAAAATTGAGAAGCATGTGGTGTATATTAATGTAAGGAGATTAATTACAATATGAAAGCAGTGGTGGACATCAGCAGGTTCGCACCAGTTCGCCAGAACAGGTAGCAGAAATTCTGGCTGGCCCCGCCCATCCAAGTTTTGAAATAAAGTAGTCCTAATTCGGGTGCAGTGCAGGGCTTTTCCCCTGGCCACGCCCACCATACCACACCTACAGTGTGGTAATAATTTTTTTTGCAGCCTACCACTGTATGAAAGTGGTAAAGGCAGTGGTGAGTTCTCAAAATTCCCACTACCACACCGTGATGTCATCACATTGTGGGTAGAGCCAATGTCATGATGTCATGATGTCATGGGTGGAGCCAATGTCATGATGACATGACATTGTGGGTGGGGCCAAAGAAAAGTAAAAATAAAAAAAATAAAAAAAATAATTTTTAAAAAGAATTAAAAAAATAAAAAATAAAATAAAATAAAATAAAATAAACACACACACACACACACACACCTCAACCCACCCACCACCACCCCAAATACAAAAAACCCATCACTTACCTTACCTAGGCAGGCAGCAGGCAGGCAGCAGGCAGGCAGGAAACACAACGGCGCAGCAAACCGCTGCAGCGCAGACCGTCACAGAGGCCTGGCAGTGAGCCGCACCAAGGAAAGGCCGCCACTGCTGCCTCTTGAAGCGCTGCCTGTTCTACCTTTTCAGGCAGTCAAAATGGCTGCCCATAACTGCGCATGTGTCAAACCTCTATTTGACACATGTGCAGTTGTATTTCTTACTGCACATATGTCAAATAGAGGTTTGATGCATGCACAGTTACAGGCAACCATTCTGGCTGCCCGGGAAAAAATTTCGGGAAGGTGACCGAACTGGTCACCCGGGGTCTATGACCCCCCCCCCCCAGTGAACCCCTTGTGATGGGCACTACTGGTTTGGGCGAACTGGACCAAACCAGTAACAACCCATCACTGGGTAAAGGTAAGAATCTCCCTTGCTTGAAAGCCAGTTATGACTGACTCTAGGGATCAATACTCATGTCTGTTTACAGCCAAAGAGAAAATGTTGTCTGCTTCTGCATGTGGCAGGCATGACTAAACATCAAAGAACATGGAGCACTGTTAACTTCCCCACCGAAACAGTATCTGTTTATCTATTTACAATGTCTTGCTTTCGAATTGCTGGGTCTGCAGTAGATGGGACAGGTGATGAGAGCTCACTGACCAAAAGTGACAAAAAAACAACAATCAGAGTCTCAATTTATTTAATTAATAGATTAATTGACTATAGCCCATAAAAAAATGGCAAACTATTTGTGTACCAAAAAAAAAAAAAAATTCCTATCAGAAATACTTCTAAGTCCAAAATGAGCTTATCCAAATTAAGATGTCTTTCAACAATGTTTTGGACTCAGAGGCTGAAATCTTCTTACTTAATGTAAGAAAATCCATCACTGTTAGTCCATTCCAAACGGCAAATAAAAAGTCCCCACCACAATTCTTAAGTAGGCACTTGGATGCACTAAGCCAATGTGTGTGAGTGCGAGAATAACTCCAGTGACTTTTTTATTTGTGAGCTAGAAGCAGAGTGAAAATTACAAGATTCTTGCTCTAAGCAAAAAGATTTCAGCCAGAGATTTGATTGGTTGATAGCTTTACAGTTTGCTACCAATTCTCTTATTTGTGTGTGACAGGGAAAAGATTTATTGATGCATTAATGTGGCATTTATTTATTTATATTTATGTATTTGCTCAATTCTGTTCCTCCATACTTTTATCCTAAGAACAATTTTAAGAAATAGGTCAGGCTGAGGACTGCCTGAGGTCTCAAATTGAAATTTCAAGGCCAGAGGAAGATTTCAGCCCAGCTCTCCTGAGTTCGAACCCAGCATTCTGACATCTGTATTAGGTTCTGAAGTGCAAACTTCTGTATGTTCAGTTTCTCCAAAGATCACAGCTTAGAAATGCTGTTCTGTGTAAGCTAATAATTGGTGGGCACTTTTGTTTTTTTAAAGATTGGAAAAAGTGTTTGTTTTTCACAAGCGGTGAGAAACATTCATTGCTAATGTATTGTTCACACGTTACTCTCAAATTGGTTTTTAAACCACTCAAAATATGAACATGATTACAAACTCCTGAAAATGTCCCTCCAAAATATGTTTTGAAGGAACCAGAAAACCACTTGTTATGTAAACCATCTAATAAAAATAGCAGTCATTCCTTTTTTAAAGGAAAGACATCATTGATCCCTCACGACTCTGAAAAGTAAGCCATTACAAAGTGTCTGCAGCAAGTAAGCTAATTCCAAGCTTTCACAAACTTTCCAGATTGATAGGTAAGATCAGTTGGGGGGGGGGATAGGGGGCAGCTGTCCCCGGGTGGTGCTTTTTGGACTATGTATGTTCTTGGACTACAATTCCCAGAAGCCCTAGCCAGAGCGGGCGCCAACGTCTACCAGGGGGCAGCAAATTTGGCTTCAGCCCAGGGTGGCTGAAATTCACGTGATGTTACTGGGTAAGATAAAGGTCCCCCTTGATCCAAAGCCAATCATATCCAATTCTAGGGTTCAGTGCTCATCTCTGTCTATAGCCAAAGAGCCAGCACTCTTTGCGCCTGCAGATATTTCCATGGACACGTGGCCGGTATAACTAGACACCAGAGTGCACGGAACACTGTTTACCTTCCCACCTCAGTGGTACCGCTCTATTTGCAATTTCTTGCTTTTGAATTGCTAGGTTGGGAGGAGCTGGGACAGAGACGGGAGCTCACTCTGTCGTGCAGCACTCGAGTCTCAAACTGCTGACCTGCTGATCTGCTGACCTTTCAGTCATCAAGTCTTAACCGCTAAGCCACCACATATAAATTGATGACTGATTGTCTTTTCATTCCACTGGCAAACATTTAGCATTTAACCAATCCAGAGCTTGTAAACATTTCAAAAGGGTGCTATGGACAGAAGTGTACCTTGCTTCAAGGCTGGTAGGTGTTGTCAAGGGTTATTTCCCATTAACAATATGCCTTGATGTGGGAAGAGGAACATGTTCTCTTTCACAGCCCACTTACTGTCAGCATTAAGTCCAATAAAGGGAAATATGCAAGATGGTAAGAAATTCTCCAAGAAATGATGTGACTCTCACAAAACTTTTATTCTTTTCCTTAATTGATAAAGTGTTAGGCCAAAGGGATCTTAAAGTGTAACTTGAAATTTGGTGGCAATTGTAACCAAAACTGATTTTCGTGCAAGGATCACATTTGCTAGCTCAGGGTGTTTTATGACATTGGATCTATCTGTCATTAACCAGCAACATATGTCAAGAGTCCTAATGTTTGTTACAGGCTTACAATATGCATATCTGAAAAGTTTGGAAAGGGTTAACACCTAAAGAAATGGTAGTTTGTAAAATCAGTAGGATGCGGCTGTGGACTCAAAGGTATCAAACATTCAGTATTTTGAGGGATTTATAAATACCCATCAAGAGCTTCCTTTGTTCTTACTCTTAGATGGTTGCTGTCCTGCTGGGCATAAGAAAGAGCTGATCTGAGAGCAATATGAAAAACAAGATGCTAAAAAACACACTTTAATGAGAAACAGCTCAAAATACATAGCTCCAATCTCTTGGTTTTTTTCTCCTCAGCAAAGTCCCTTCTATTTTTTAAAAAATAAATCCTTTCATTTCAGCTCAAAATGTGTGATCACCTTGAATCAATGCAAAAAAGAATGATGAAATGTTTACACCCACATACACAAAGCAGTGCTTTGGCAATGTATCTTTCCCCTCACCTCTTGCCTCTCAAGGGAGGACAAGGAACTTGTTCACACAAGCAGAGTCAGTATTCACCTCTCTTTGCAGAGGCTCCCTTTCCCAATGAACTTTTTTTTAACAGGTGGACTTTGGGTGGGCAGTTCTGTTTATTTGTTTATCTTTTTTAACAGCTCCACAAACACTGAGGCAAGCTAAGATAGGGAAAAGAGGAGGAAAGCATTCTTAAGGCATTTGAATTTTTTGGAATAGTAGCCGTGAAGGTCTGTGGTTCAGGCATATCAGAAAACAAAACAAAATAAACAAAATAAAAGTAAAAGTAAAATAAAAAACACTGTAGCACTTTAAAGACTAACTCCTTTATTTTTATTGTTAGCTTTTCATGGACACTCTATCCAAGACCTGAAAGTTACAATTCTGGAACAGAGAAATTACAAAACTAGGATTGAAAGGTAGACAGCAGAAATCAAATACAGTAATACCGCGGGTAACATTTACCTCAGAATAACGCTAAAATCACATAACGTTAAGTAATCTGGGGAGGAGAATTGGATCGAATAACGTTAAGGTCCTATGGGATGTACAACCGCTAAAGCCTGTGTGGTTACAATGTATCTCTATGGAGCTTTAACATTATCCGATCCATCCTATAGGATTTTAACATGCATCGGATAACACTAAAAATCAGATAACACCAAGACTTGTGGAACCAAGTCTTAGCGTTATCCAAGGTATTACTGTACATCCATCTGTTAGATACCTATCGCAGGGGACTAAATATTAGTGAAGGGTTTCTGGGACATTATCAAATTTGATACACAGATTGCTATATAATTTTATATATTATATTACAACTTTCCTGCCAATTCTCTTTAGCAAAACAGAAAGTAACCAGGTACAGTGTTTTTGTTTGTTTTCTGACGTGCAGGTCAAAAGTTGATCAGAGATCAGAATGGGCTTCCTCAGCAACCTTGGGACTGAAAGGGAGGCATTTAGAGCTAATCTGAATAATCTATTGTTGCTAATGGCTGTGTGAAGCTGTATTGTTGTGTTTGCTTGTCTGTCATCTTGCTTGACCACACCTATCTCCCTTAGACCCCCTGAATTTGGTGTATAAAAACCATGCCTGTAAGTTTCATTCTTTGTCTGAAGAAGGGGACTTGATCCACTAAAGCTAACAATAAAAACAAAGCAGTTAGTCTTTAAAGTGCTACAGTGTTTTTTATTTTATTTTGTTTATTTTGTTTTGTTTTCTGATATTCTTAAGGCAGTTCCTTTGATATCTACCTACAGGCAGTTCTAATGGAACTGCAAGTAGAAGACTTTTTCCTCCTTTGCTTTGTTCAAGGCATACATCAAAGAGAGCCTACCCCGTTGCCAATTCCCTGTGAGCAAATGTCAGTTAATTTGCATTTCCTTCACTGTATAGTCACATCCTTAGTTGCATTAGGAATTATAATTTTGTTTAGCTGTGCTGACCTTTTAGAATGCCTACATGTAATTCCTTATTTCTGCTACCATTTTTTGTAATTTTTAAGTTGTGTTCAGAGATCTGTTTCTGTTATTTTTCTACTTGTTGAATGTGATACACCTTTTTAATTTTTAGATGTAATGAAGTTTAGTTCTGTCTGACAAAATGATCCAGATTGTTAATGTCTGCTGCTTGGGTCATATACCAGAAGTCTCTCAATGTAAGGAGGGAAAGGGCTTGGGTTGTTTTTGGCTTTCTTGTGTGTATGTCCCAGATCCAGAGAAGGAGACAGGCTTTCAACAAATGCCTCCCATGTGTTAGAAAAGGAAGAGTTTTATTTAACTTTGACAGATGTAGGGGAACATGGTGATAAATACTGAAAATAAAGATTATTTGATACCAATTAAATTCCTACTTCAACTTTTCATAGGAGTTGGGCAGGGATAGAAGTTTTATAGCATGAGAAGACTGAAGTAAGACTTACTGTTTCCATAGGGAATTTTGGTTAACTGACACATAAGAGAGCCTTGCCTCTGTGCATATACACGTACATGAATTCTTTTTCCTAATGTGCCTGCCTCTGTTCTTTATGCTACTTTGCAATTTACAATCCTCCAGTAACAACTCCCCACATCTCCCATTCATCACAGTCTACACAGCTCCAGGTGCCAACTCTGAGGATGGCTAGAAAGTCTGTAACTAGAAATAGAGCACGACCACTTTCTCATCCTTTTATTTTTGAAAAATATCCTACAACATATGGTAACTTTGTCCTTGGTTGAGATATTCCTTACTTTTTCTAGTTACTAAATCTGTTGACAGTTGTGTTAGTATAGCTCAGTGGGTTGAAGTACCGAAGTCAGGGGCCATGAGTTCAAACCCCACTGTGACCTTTTTGACAGGAATGAGCCAGGACTACCCAGAATGTATGTGGCTGATGACATCATATATACCTTCCCACCTGTGGTACCTTGTACTTGCTGCAACGGTCCAGAAGTATCACCAAAAGAAAAGACCACTCTTGAATAGTCCTAGAAAGGAACTCAAGAAAGTCACCATAAGTCAGAGCTGGCCTGACTATGTACAGTAATAATTATTAGACTTACTGACATGAATGGACACTGTCTCTTGTAGAGACATTGCAGGTCCTTTCCTTTCCTTTCAGCATTTGTTCAACAGGGAACTTCTAGCCATTTTGTAAAGGGAAACTTAAGGGGAAATATACAGGCCATGTTTTATCCCATCATTCAATCAGAAGCAGCTTTCTCTACCCACACACTGTTTTTGCAGAAAGTGCAAATATTACAAGATGACTGACAGACACCTGGAACTTATTAATTTCATTTTGTGACAATGGTTGATAAATGAAATAAAGGACTGGGCTACTTGTGTTACATTTTTTTTTTGCTGTTTCGCATTAGCTTCCAATGGTTCAGTCCCCACAACAAATCTTGGGAATGTCTTCTTTGTGTGTGTGTGTGCATGCTTAGTGTCTAGGCTTTATGCTCCTCTTTTGAAAACACTTCAAAGAAATAGAAGGGGTCTGATAACATGTGCTAGCATCCTTTTCAACAGTTTGTTCAAGCTTGTATGTTCTGACCACAGGGGATTTCTGAAGGAAACATGAAAAACCGTAATTGTTTCTTTAGCAAATTCCATGTAGTTCTGCATGCCACATTTAGGGCTTTGTTAGAGACTCTAAATTAGGACAACTATCTCAGGATAGAGGGACAGAAGAGCAATTTGGCTATTATTATTTGCTACTTCTGGCTCAAATCCATCAGGCAACATCCCTAACTAATTAGTCAGAAACATTTATATAAACCACTATATACCATCTATAGCCCTACTAGGGCGTTCTGGAGCTTTGCTCCTAATACCTCACCAGTTCTGCCCCAGTAATGGGCCACCCATTTCCCACAGGATCCTTTGCCCTTTTGTTCTAGGCCAAACCATTTCCTTTTCTCTGTAGCAATGTCAAAACCACCATTTCTTCTTCTTCTTCTTTTTAACTAAAGGCAAGCAGTAGACCAGTGATTTCCAACATTTTTTGGGAACCTAAGCATCTCTAAAATTCTGATCCTTCTCCCGTGACATATAATTCTAATTACAGTAATACCTCACATAACAAATTTAATTCGTACTGTGAGGCTGCTCGCTATGCGAGTTTTTCGCTATGTGAGTCAGACTTGCATAGCGAAAATCCGTATAGAAAAACTCGCATAACAAGCTTTTTAAGGGGAAAAACTTGCATAGCAAATTTTTTTGTTATACAAGTTTTCCCCACAGAAACGAGTTTTCTATGTGGCAAATCCGACTCGCATAGCGAAAATTTTTTCATTATGCGAGTTTCCCCCCATAGAAACACTTGCTATGTAAGCATTTCCATAGGGAAAGTCTGACTCGCATAGCGAAAATTTTCGCTATGCGAGTTGGACTCACATAGCAAAAATATTCGTTATGTGAGTCAGCTCACTTTTTGAAAAACCCACTTGTTAAGCAGTTTTTCACTAAGCGAGTTACTCGCTAAGTGAGGTTTGACTGTATTCAAAAAGTGAACTCCTATTCCCATGGAGGAAGCCTAAAAGCCCATTAACTTGGTCTAAACAAGCTTCTAATTGCTCCCCAAAAATCAAATTGCCTCCCCATGTGGTGTGTGCCCCACATTGGGAACAATGGCAGTAGATCTTGCTTTTGTCCAAAAGAATTGTGCTTCCACAAGGCTTCTAGAAGTGTGATACTCTTTTAAAACAAAGCACTCATTCTATTCACATGTGGCTATTTTCCATATACAGTACTGTGCAAAAATCTTATGCCACTACAGTACTTTATGTTAACACATAAACAGCCATCAAAATTTTGTTATTATTAACCATTGCCTAAGTGCTAGCTGCCCATGGTCTGAAGACCTCATCCCCCCACCCAGAAAACCAAGGTTCCTACTTCCGACAGACATTTCGTAAGGAGTTAATTCAATATGAGCTGGGTTATGCTCAGAATCTTCTAACTGGGAATTGGCCTGATTAGTCACTGGCCGAGTGAGTCAAAACTGAGGCATCACATGCCTGTATTGGCTGCCTGACTGGAAAAGAAAAGTAAGAAAAGAAATAAAATGAATATGGCCAATCACGTCACATGTGTAGTGAATTGTGTTTAGTTTCTTCATATGCCACTGGTTCTGAAAAGTTTAATGTTATCATCTGTTCAAAAGCAACAGAGATCTGTGGCCCTTTAAAGCTGGAGTTCTCAACCTTTTTAAGCCGGGGCCCGGGTCACAGTTCCTCAGACAGCTTCGGGGGCTGGGTGGCCATTTTGCTCTTCCTCCACCACATGGCACTTCCTGGTGTGGTGGTGGTGGTGGTGGTCCACATGTAATTGTGCTGGGGGCTGCATCTGGCCTGCGGGCCACAAATTGAGAATCCCTGTTTTCTTTGGCATACTTTTTTGTGGACTGCAGTCCATTTCATCAGCTGCATCTGGAAGACATGGGCTACAATCCACAAAAGTGTATGCCTAATCGAACTTGCTAGTCTTCCAGGTGCCACAAAACATCTTTTGGGGCTTATTGCATCAGATTAAAACAGTTGCTTCTCCCTGGAAATAAGTTGAGAGAGAACATGTTCATTTTGAAACTGCTGCTGAAACTGCTGCTGATTTATGTAGAGGAAGAATTCAGACTCATAAATGAAAGGAGAAGAAACGCTGAAAATCCAGTGGTACTGACTGTAGATATTAAGAAGAAAGGACACTTATTTGTTCCCGAAAATGAGCAAAGCAGTATTATTTTGGGTTGTTGAGTTTTTAAAAAAGAAATATTTCCACCAAAAGTAGGCAAAGAGAGTAAAACTGTACTATATGTATGCAAATGGGCTCCCCATTTGCAGCAAAGAGAGCGAAGAGGGAAGAATAAAAACCCTTCTTATAGACAAGGCTAATTTATTCCAATAAGCAAAATTCATAATAGGCCAGAACTTACTTGACTAGGCTCCCTTGTTCTTTTGCATAACAATTCAGTTCTTTCACCTGCTTCCTGGCAGGTATGCAGAGGCAGGAGAGGAGGGGATAGAAGCTTTTGTTCATTTAAGGTTCACTTTTTTGTTCACTTAAAGTTCAAAATGGCTTTTCTTCAGCTACATATTGAGGAGGGGGAAATCTTAAAGTACTGTGAGCATTATAATCAGTGGTTGGCAGCAAAAAAAATTGCTACCACACCATGGACGGAGCCTACAGCATGGGCAATCTAGTCATGCCTGGCATATGGCCATGTATACATCTGCAAAAACAGGCAGCACTGGCTCTTTGGCTGTAAATGGAGATGAGCACTGCACCGTAGTGTCGGATATGACTGGCTTTTGAGCAAAGGAGACCTTGAACCACTTGCAGGGACAAAACCTAATGGGGCAGGGCAGAGAGGTGGGCGTAGCCACCAAATTTCGCTACCCCACTGTTGGAAGGCCACCCAATTTACAACCCCCCCTGCAAACCTTTTGCTGCCCACCACTGATATAATCCTACATAATGCCCTTTCTTTTAAGAATGATATATTAATATCACCTAATTTTCAATTTAACAAAATGTTAGTAAAAGAATAGGATGGGAGATTCACATAAAAATATAATCTTTCGTCTATATGACAATGTGTAAATGTAGAGGGTTTTTCTTTCTTTCACAGAAAGGGAGGTATCAGGTGAATGTGTTTATTGGTACAGGATCCACACTGGTGTACTCACAACTTTGCAGAGATTGGTCTGGAATATGGAAATAATCAGAGACTAGAGTGTGTCCTTTATGAGTAAATTAAACTGTTTCTGCAATAGCAATCAACATGTAAAATTGCACTAGTGAGGAAAGAAAAGATGTCTCTTTATGTTTGTGCCGATATTTAATATTGCCAGAGAGAATTACATTTGAAGAATATTTATTGTAGTTACTGTAATATTGCAATATTCTTAAATCAGTTGGAAGAACACAAATCAGAATGTTATGTATTTCTGAAGCAACAGTCTAGTGCGTTTACAATGGATAACTTAGTATGACCCCCAGGGTAGATCCATGTCAATGGTAAGCATAAAATCTGGAAGCCTAACTGTTGGAGCTGGACCATAAGTAATGCTGAGCACAGAAGAATAGACACCTTTGAGATGTGGTGCTAGAGGAGAATTTTGAGAGTACCCTGGACAGTGAGGAGAACAAATAGACTGATCTTAGAAGAAATCAACCCTGACTGCTCCTTAGAAGGACAAATAGTAAAGATGAAGCTAATGTACTTTGGACATCAAATGAGAAGAGAGGATTCACTTGAGAAAGCCTTGATGCTGGGAAAGGTGGAGGGCAAAAAACGAAAGGGGCGACAGAGAATGAGATGGCTAGATGGTATTGACGTAATGGGCACAAAGCTGGGCGGGCTGAGGATGGTGGAGGATAGGGGTGCCTGGTGTGCGGTGACCCATGGGGGTCACAAAGAGTTGGAATCAATTGTGCGACTGAACAACAACAAAAACTGTTGGAATACCAATCTTGCTTGCACTAACACTAGATGTCAGTCAGATGAGGCTGTATAGCCTAATATTGGTTTTTTGCCACTCACTTGGTTGGTAAAGTTGATTTCCTGTCTCTGGCTTTTGAAGCAAGTCCTACCCCACCCTTTCCTATTTTCTTTTTGCTTCCATTGTTTTTTTTAAAATAGCTTTTATTCTTTATTTGACCTCCAACAAAGCAAGAAGCATGGAGGCTCCTTCCATGAACCAGAGACTCAATTTTCCCTAAAAGCTGAATCTGCCCATCCCAGTCTCATCTGTTACTTTCCCAGAAAACAGACTCTTTCTGGTGTCACACAAAAGACCTCAGACCAAGCTCATTCTCATTTTAATGCAAGTTTTGCTGGCTTAAAGACAGCTGGGTCAATCGTTCCATCATTAACAACTGCAGGACAAACATTTTTCCCCCTTGACAAGTGGACTTGGAGTTCTTAAAAATGGGTGTATTGACTCAAAAAGACCGTTAGGGAAACTGAAAGTAAACTATCAGGGCAAGTAGGCTGTCATCAATCTGGTTGTTGTTAGAGACATGAAATACCCGTCAGAAGATTTTTGGAAAATTGCACTGTGAGACATGATGACAGCTTTGCTATACTGAGGCACAGTGTGACAAGAAAGAAACACCAGTTATCTGCTGCTTTAAACAGAGGAAGCCTTTTCAGCAAAAAACAAAAACAAAAAAAACCCAAACGTCTTATAACTTCCTATTCACTACTTTTCTAGAACAATGTGTGTATGTGTGAAAGTTTTATTCAATCATTGAGAGCTGTTTATGTCTGTCAGTGAGTTTCTCATCATCCTAGCAGGTAAAGTCTGTACACAGAAGAGTCCTATGTGTCTGGGACACCGTTTAGGCTAGAGGAAGCGTTGATCCTGAGATTTGGTTGATCCATCCACCCTAAATTATCCTTTGATTTTAGTCTACAAAATTCAGTGGAGGCCACTGAGGTTGTCTATTCTGCTTATTTTATTTTTTTAAAAAAATATCGCAATACACAACCTAAGTAGACAAACATGTGAAGAACATACAAATTATATTGACATCCATTTAAAAAAAAGACATTTTAGATTAACCAGCAGATAAATTTACAAATCAAGCAGAACAAACTAGAACATCTGCCAGATGGCTATGTTTTTAGAAGCAGTGAAAAATCAACAGGTTAATGTCAGACAGGGTGCTTAAGGCCAGTGTTTTCCACAACCTGTACAGATTGAATGGTAATGGAGTAGACTATACACGGTAATGAAGTAGATGGTAAAGCCAGCAACTCAACACCGACTGTTGGGTGGTGGTAAATTACTCCTTAAAGGGGCCAACAGCTACGGGCAGATGAGCCCCTTTAGGTGGGGTGATGGTCCCCCTCCGTGGAGGAAATGCCACTGGAAACCATCAAATTGGGCCCAATGACAAAATGAGTAGAGGAGAAACAACTTCACTGTTTTGATTCCCAATGGTCATGGAGGCAGAAGAGGCCATGCCAGAAGGACTGGCTGTGAAGGTGCACTTTGATAATATCCTTAAGGGTACAGCAGTCTATTGCAGTCCCGGTGTCAAATCCTGCATGCCTCATTTCATATGTGATGCAGGAGATGTCTCTGTGATCACAGTGTACTTGGAGACAAGTAGCAGACGACGACAGATTGAAGCATCCGGTTGTCATGCATGATAGCTCCAAAATATCTCAGATTGTAGGCCTGCAAAAGTACATTTGTATAAGGCAGGTAGCTTCCTATGGAAATACTGGTCCTTTTGAACCCTGATGGCACCAAACTATATAGAGTTTTAGATTTTAATAGTAATAAGAAGCTTATTGCATTGGTCTCCAAATGGAGCAGCACCTATAATCACTTCAATGAGAACAGGAATGCAGTCACTTGTTGAAGAAAATAGTTCAAAAATAATATGGGAATCAGCAGTAGCATTTTAAACTGGCTAAAGTTTCCAAATATAATCCCTTCCAGGGTGCATTACAGTAGCCTGCTAGAAAAGTACATGTGGGCAAGTGTCACATAGCCAGATCTGCTTTCTCTGGGAACAATTTGTGAGTTTTTCTAGCAGGATTGTGCAAAAGCAGATAGTATGCACCTCTTGCAACCCACACACCCTGCTGCAAAATCTCAGCCTTGTCACTTCTTTGCTACATTGCAGCTTCCAAGGTAGTGTGCCCCCCTTCCTGTCACTACACCAGGAGTTCACAACCTTTTAAAGCCAGGGACCAGGTTGTGCTTCCTCAGACAGCTTCGGGGGCCGGGGGGCCATTTTGCCCTTCCTCCACCACATGACACTTCCTGGTTTGGTGGGGGCTACATAAAATGGTGCCATGGGCCACATCCGGCCCAGAGGCCACCGGTTGAGAATCCTTGCATTACACAAATATGTGGATATGTTACTGCTCATCACCAGTAGCCATAAAGAGGCAATGAAGAAATAGCTTCCTTGGTTGTCTAGGAAAAATACTAGATTCCATGGTCATAACATGTCTTTTCACATCATGATCATGGAACAGATATACGTTGGTTTTCATACAGTGAAAGCATAGAGTGCTCACTTTATGATTTATACTGGCAGAATGTTTAGGGTGCCCATAAGGGTTTTGTTCTGTTTAATAAAGGGTAAATGAAAAAACAGAGGCCGGATTCTTCTGGGGAAAGCACAAGTTTTCTATAAACGTCAGCTGCTCATGCTTTCTCTCCTTTCTCCCTCCTTCCCTCAGCCTTAATTCATAGGGTCACTGAGGTATTCCCGTATAGCTCTAATTGAAGGAGCTCATGTTTATTGAGTCTTGAGGATTTGTCGTTGCATACTTCCTTCAGATAGCTTTTCAATCGCACGAGCTGAAGATATGAATGGTTACTTCCATTTTACTGTCTGAAATATAGTATTTTGATTAAGAGAACAGGCAGAGCAGATTTTTCTTTCAAAAAGGAGAAAAAAACCCAAACTATGAAGACACTTTTCTGTATGCTTCATTTTTAGGACTCTTTACAGATGATATTTATAACCCAGCCAACCATATGTGGTTATAAAGATTTATTATGAGGCTGTGGAATAAGTCCTGTTAATGTCTACAGTAAATGTCCGAGGTTTGACTTTGTAAGCCTCAGAGACTTGTAATAATATGAAGCTATTTTGATAGAATGCCAAGCAGGCTGGAATTGGAACGGTGCCTTGTATTGACAAGGGGGTATGCTATGTGTATAACTCTGTAGACACAACGCGTGCGGTTTTTATTGAAAGTACTGGAAGCTAAGCCTACCTACCTCCCCAAGTTGTAACCAAAGCGATCTTAAATAGGTGGAAAACAGAGTCTGAAAAGGAAAGATACTCAAAACAGTGCAATGATATTTACGGTTTGTAATGTCCGTAATATTTGTACTACTTCACATCCCTGTACTATGGGATAAAAGACTTTTGCTGTTGCCCTGTTAAACGTGTCATGATGTCTTGCCATGTTCTATGCAGTGACATCAAAATAAAAACATGCTGTTTGGAAGCGAACATGCCACTGTAGCAGATTGTTAGTCTTGGACTTTCAGCATAAATTCTGACCTCACGGAGAACCCTTTTGTTTTTGAATCAGATCATCCTGTTTCAAATATATTTTACCTATTGAAAGATCTTTGTGGAAGTTCTGTTCTGTGGATCCTGAAGGAAGCATTTTCTTTCCTGTATAAGACCAGTGGATCTTTCTTCTTTTCAACTGAGAATAAGGTTGCCAGGGCAGCAGAATCCCATTTCCCAAGTTGTGATGAGAGAGGTGGAACAAGCAATATAGTTAAAGAGGGCAGAAAACTGGTTGTGAGCAGTGGTGGGCTGTCAAAATTTTTACTACCACACTGTGGGCAAAGCCAATGTCGTGGGCGGAGTCAACATCATGATGTCATGACGTCGTGGGCAGAGCCAAAGTAAAAAAATTAAAAAATAAGAAAATTAAATAAAAATACAGTAGACATAAAAATAGAAATAAAAACACATAAAAATACAAATTAAACAGACATTAAATAGACATTAAATAGAAATAACAAACACATAAAAAATTTAAAAATACATTAGAAATAAAAAACATAAAAATACAAATTAAAATAGACATTAAATACACATAAAAACACACTACATAAAACACACACCTCAACCCACCCACCCACTCCAAACACAAACCCGTCACTTACCCTGATCGGGGAGCAGAAGCCAGGCAGGCAGGCAGGAACAGCATAGGTGTGGTGGTGCGGTGGCCCAGTGGTGTACTAAGGAAAGGCTGCTGCTGCCGCCACCGCTCCTCTAGCTGCTTTCTGGGCAGCCAAAATGGCTGCGCGGAAGTGCGCATGCATCAAAACTCCATTTGACGCATGCACACTTCTATTTTTAAGTGTGCATGCATCAAATGGAGTTTTGATGCATGCACACTTCCGATAAGCCATTTTGGTCTGCCCAGAAATGTCATCTGGAGGGCGGCTGGAGAGGCAACTGAACCGGTCACCCGGGGGTTTACTACCACCACCACCCCGGCGATCCCCTCCGGATAGCTGCTACCAGTTCGGGTGAACCAGTCCAAACCAGGAGCAGCCCACCACTGGTTGTGAGCCCACAGACTGCGGAAGTGAGCATGGGAGGAGATTGAGGTGACTGGGCCCTGAATCTGATTAAAATCCAGTTATTCAGGGAATATGGTATATCCCAGAGTTAGGAGAAAACATAACAATTTTTGTTTTTATTTTAGTCTGGCAGGTGGCAAAATATACTCAGCAGCTGGAGCGGTTGCCATTTTTCCTGCTATGGCTTGTACCTATGCTATCTTATCTACAGTGCAAATGAGAGTTGGGAGATTTTTCCAGCCATGTAACTGTTGCTGGAACTTGTGAGAGGCTTTCCATTAGACCATGGAGAATTTTTTCCAGACCCTTCACCGCTGCTGCCAGAGTTTGTGCGACAACAAGGCTAATGAATCATGATGTTGGCAACCATCTCCTTGCCCTGATCCAAATGGTACAATGCGGCCAAGTACGTGTACCCACCCACTTTCCCCTATGCTCTCCCCTCCTGACTCTTTGGTGTGCTGATGTTGTTCAGGCAGATAAACACTTACTTGGCATGGGTGAAGTGGATAGACCAAGTTTTGCAGCTACTTCAGGCACAAACCTGGTTCTCCTCCAGTGCTGTTCATCCTGAGCTTTGCCCGTCCACCTTGGGAACCAGAGAAATGTAGCCATCTCCTAAAACCCTATCTGGTAGCAGAGGGTTGTGCTTAATACTAAGCCCCCTGGACTCAACATGTTTTTGTGGAAAACAGGGTCATTCATCTCTTAATCGAAAAACGATTCAATTTGCAGCCAGAGGGATATGGCTTCTGCCGGGTATCAATGACTCCTTAAATTTGGACTGATCTCTGGTCCTATAGGTAACAGTAAAGGTCACCCTTGCTTGAAGGCCATTCATATCTGACTCTAGGGTTCAGTGCTCATCTCTGCTTATACTCAAAGAGCCAGCGCTGTATGCATCTGCAGACATCTCCATGGACATGTGGAAGGCGTGAGTAGACACAGGAGTGCACGGAACGCTGTTTACCTTCTCATCAAAGTGGAACCTATTTATCACACTTTCAGGTTCTTGCTTTTGAACTGCTAGGTTGGCAGGAGCTCGGACAGAGATGGGAGCTCAGTCCATCATGCAGTACTTGGGTATCAAATCTCGACCTTCCAGTCTTAAAACTCAGCATCTTAACCACTAAGCCACTGCAGTCTTTATAGTTCTAGGTTAACAGCATAGAGCTCCCTGTCAGTTCTAATAACATTAATGTAGTGGGATGATGTTGGTGGGGAATAATTAACAAGAAATAATATTTCTCTGATTCTCTTATTCTTTCCTCCTTTGCCATATTTCTAATTCAAATTTTTTTTTCTGGCTAAGATGTGAATGGAAATAAATCCAACATAATGAAATCTTTTTGTAACAGTAATGCAGTGAAGTGTAATGTCCATGGGAAGAATTCACCTGTTTCTGTTTGAGGTGGGTTCTGAGTGGAAATAAGCCTAGCAGGATGAAAAATGTGTGTGGGGGTACAGCCCAAACTGTGTTAGTGATCTGAGTTAGATCCCACAGGGTTCAAAGTTGACTCACTATTTCCTCCTCCTGAGGTTGGTAAAATGAGTACCCAGCATATTGGAGGAAAATGCTAATTATCTTCTAAACTGCTCAGAGAGTGCTGTGAGTGCTATGGGGTGTTGTACAAGTGTTATTGCTATTGCAACAATTTGTTGGTGGCAAGGGTGAAACATTATCACTCTTGCCTGTTAATCCTGACCTTTAAATGTACCTCTTCTTCCCATACTCTTATTATGGCAGCAAACAGAGAGCGGATAGTTACATTTATTGAGGTAAATTGTCTGTAATAATTGTACATATAAATTAATATGCAGTGGAACCCTAGGTTACAGAATTAATTTGTTCCATGGGATTTTCCTTATCATGAAAAATCCGTATCACGAAGCTTGGTTTCCCATAGGATTGCATTGAAAACCAATTAACCAATTCCGGAGGTCAGAAAAAAGTTTTTAAATTGTATTTTTTTTCTATTACAAACACTTCACAAAGTGCACTTTGGAATTTTTCATTTCCGCCACTTTATAAAGAGATTTGAACAGATAAAAGACATTTTTCCCCCACACATATTTTTCTGACCTCCGGAAGGCATTAATTGGTTTTCAATGCATTCCTATACATTTTCAGCACTTTTGACAGTGGCCTCTAATGCCCAGCTCTGTTAATGTCCCCAATAATCAGCTGTTTGCTTCCCCCACCACCCGGAAGTGCCCAAAACTCTGCATTTTAGCTGCCAAAATGCAGCAGAAATGTGACAAAAAATTCCAGAAATGGAGTGAATATAGTCTGAAAACCCTCCCAACACTGTGTGAAGCAGTGGAGGCTGCCAAAACAGCCAAAAAAAATGGTGCAATTGCAAATTGTGCAAAAAGAAAAAAACCTGTTCATATGGCGGAAAAAGCATAAGCCGAGGCGGCATTTTCTTGGGATTTCCTTTTGTACTGTGAGTTTTCTATTACACGACGTGTCCGCAACCTGGGCTTCCACTGTACAAAACTACTACTTACTATTAAAAGTTTATCTTTTAAAACTATTCGACACAAGACACAAATGTGATAATGAGCAAATTATCCCATTACAACTGTGTGTTAATGTCATAATGGCTTCAGAAATAAAGAAATTAAAAATATATCGTGGAAGAAGTATGCTTATTTCAAAGGGTTTTTTAAAATTATTTTATTTATAAACAGAAACAAAGTAACAAAGTATAAATGGTCATGCCATTGGTACAGTATGCTTATTTCAAGGTTTTGAATGGTTTTATTAGTCTTAGCTGTGTAATTTTTTTTCTCATCCCCCCCAACGATTTGTATAGTTACAAATTGTGCAGGTTCATTCTGGATGACAAACCATCTATTTGCTTTAGATGCCAAAGAAAGGTTGCTTCAGATGTCACAAATCCACTAAATCTTAGTCATCTGGCACACATTCCTATGAGATGTATGTGAGTGTGTAACAGACAAATGTCTTGAAAGTTTATCAGCCTCCAGATAATGTTTTGCATCTACCGGTATCTTCTGTGTTGCAATGCAGTTATTGAGAGGTACTGTTTCTCTACTGATGGTGCTGGAGTATAAATTCGGAATGATCATTAAATTTCCAACATCTTGTGCTAGAAAACTACATTGATTGTTAGAGTCCACCCTTAATAAGAGAAGAAAAATGTGTAGGTTTGGAGACAGCTAATAAAGTCCTTACTCCATTATCGGGGAAGTTGGCTATGGAAGAAAAATAGAAAGAGAACCAATGAAAGGGAATGTGACACAAAAGGAGGATTAAAGAAACTGACAGAGAATGGGACTTGGCGAGGCTAAAATAAAAAAGATTCAGGGGGGAAAATTCAAGGTAACATCTGCAAAAACTGTGTGCTGTGGCAAGGATAGGAGTGAGAATATTTTTGCCAAAGTCCAAATAGACCCAGAAATTGAAAATGCTCTTCTGCAAAACAGCACGGCAGACAGTGTTCTCTACCCTTCAGAGGCTAGGTTCTTTTTGACAAGTAAAGTCCTCAAATGGGGGGGGGGGGGATTCTGAGATTTTGGATTCCTAGCATCTTATCTTTGCAAAGAAATATTAACAGACATGAACCCTACTTACAATATTAGTGGCTAAGACACAGACTGGAAGGCGGGAGGTCAGCAGTTCGATTCCCGAGTACTGCAGGATGGAATGAGCTCCCATCTTTGTCCCAGCTCCTGCCAACCTAGCAGTTCGAAAGCAAGAAATTGCGAGTAGATAAATAGGGACCACTTCATTGTGAAGGTAAACAGTGCTCCGGTGTCTAGTCAAGCTTGCCACATGACCACGGAAATATCTGCCGAAGCAGACAGTGCTGGCTCTTCAGCTTTGAAACAGAGATGAGCACTGAACCCTAGAGTCGGCTTTCGAATAAGGGTGACATGTACCTTTACAAAACATTGCAAAAGAAGAATATTTTCTTAACATTTTTTTAATATCTGAGTATAGCATGGCTAGTTTATAATAAGAAAAGTGTAATATAACTGACAAACAACATTATTTTAAGTTTATATTAGTGACAGAGAGTGAAACAGTAAAAAGAACAATGTGAAAGTGTCATATTTAAGAACATTTCAATATACAGTTGTACCTCACTTAAAGAGCATAATTGTTGTTGATATGCTGATGTGAATCACCCTGGGTCCCTTCGGGGAGGAGGGAGATAAACAAATTTAAATAATTAAATAAATAAATATAAATGGCTCTCTAAGCGAGTTTGCTCTTTAAGCGAAACACCATTGTAAGTGACCAATTGTGACTTCTGGGGGGGATTGTGCGCCCCAATTTATTTGTTGTGAGTTTTTGGTTGTTTTTTGTTGTTAAGCAAAGCGACCATTCAGAGAAAATTCTGCTCTTTCAGAGAGTTACTCTCTAAGCGAGGCACTCTTTATGCAAGGTTTTACTGTACATCAATACAGCCTAGCTTGTATTGAAGCCTTGTTTACTTACTCAAAGTAATGAAGAAAGAGTTAATAAGGCTTTTAAGGCACTGTGAGATAAAACATGCTCTTGAAGTCTATAGTCACCAATGCTCACCTGCCCACCTACCATCCAGAAAAAGAAAGCAATGCAAATGCCAGTCTGTAACAGACTAACACCCTTCTCTCACCTTGCCAAGTGAGGCAAAATGGTAGCAGATCACAGGAGAAAGTGAATCTGAGCCTTTGGGGTGTGTGTGTGTGTCCCTGATTGGGGAATGTGGACATTTGATTGGTACTTGAGTTGTCAATCTCTTATGGTTTGGTCTTCCTGGTTCTGTTGAACTACTGTATTACTTTTGTTTCTCCCCTCTCCCAGTGGCTTCCATAGGGCAAAAGTGAACCTTGGAATCTCACCTTATTTTAATGAATTGTATCTGGTATCCAGATCTGGTGTCTAAATCTGGTGTATGCTGGTGTAACTATGGCCACAGGGTTTTGCTCAATGTTCCCTTATGCAAAGTCAATGTTCATGTAAAGTGAAAGTTAAGTTCTGACTGTTGAGAATTCTGAAGGAAGGTGTTTGCTGAGCTGCTGTTGTTACTCTCCTTGCAATAACCATCTCACCGCTTGGAAGGTGTTATAGCTACTTGCTTGTAACCAATTCTTTTCTCTAATAACAGTTATACATTAGTACCCCGGATAACGTTATGACTTGGTTCCACAAGTCCCATCGTTATCTGGTTTTTAATGTTGTGCGATACATTGATCACACAATGTTAAAAAAAGCCCTGTTTCCCTGGAGGCTGCAGCAAGCCAGAACGTTGGGATTTGAATCCTGACATTTTGGCTTGCTGCAGCCTCCAGGGAGGTGGGGGAACTTTGGAAACAGCTTGGATCGGGTCTCCCCACCTCCCTGGACCCGGCCGGGGGGGGGGGGGTCAGAGACCCCAAAATTGTTTTTTTAAAAAGTCATTTTTTTACCAATTTTGGGGGCTCTGACCCCCCCCCCGGGTCTAGGGAGGTGGGGAAACCCGATCCAAGCTGTTTCTGGGCTTCCCCGACGTCCTCAGCCAGTGAAGCAAGCCAGAATGTCAGGGTTCGAACTCTGACGTTTTGGCTTGCTGCATTGGCTGAGGACGTCGGGGAAGCCCAGAAACAGTTTGGATCATGTCCCCTGCCTGCTCCAGAGAGATCAGAGGACCCGATCTACAGCTGCAGGGTGGCTGGGGAAGCTGACAGGGACTCCCTGTCGGCTTCCCTAGCCACCCGCCCTTGCCTCCGCAGCTGTGGGGTGGCTGGGGAAGCCGACAGGGGAGCCCCCCATCAGCTTTCCAGCCTCCCCACCCCTGCCTCCGTAGCTGCAGGGTGGCTGGGAAGCTGAACGGAGAACCCCGTTCAGCTTTTCAGCCACCCTGCTGCTAAGAACGACTGTATCGGATAACGTTAAAAATTGCGTTATTCGATACAAGATTTTTCTGAAAATCTTGTAACGTTATGCGGTTTTCACGCTATACGGTACTCGCGTTATCCGGGGTATTACTGTAATTACATTACAATTACAACTTAATTTGAGACAATATTTGTGATTTAACAGATACCCTTTAGTTACTTTATCATTCTCAGGTAGAGTTGCCATAATTCTGTCCCACAAACCTGGGATGCCTGCCCAGCAATCCAAAAACTGCAACTCGCCCACTCAAGATGTGCATTCTCGAACCCAGTGCATTCTTCCTCAGCCCATCCCCTCCCTAAAAAAAAAAAAAAAAACCACACAGGTTCGATCCCAGCCATCTCTGGAAGAGACTTCCCAAAACCAGTCCTGCCGCCTGCAGCATGCTTCCATGTTTTTCCCTTTGCCAAACCTTGTTGGGTTCTCCACCGCAATACCAAAACCCACCAACCCCAGGGGTTGCCTCCAGAGCTCGACGCAGCCACAATTAATCCACCCAGAGACAGGAGAAGCCATGCCACCCCCATGCCTCAGCTGCCACCACACCCACCTCTCCCTGGCACTCATGGTGCCTCATGGGACACCCTGAGGAAAGAGTACCAAGGTCTTCTTGCAACCAGTGCCACTTGTAGCAAGGATACCCAGAAGCGAACGAGCAAGTGAGTGAGAACTCAAAACAGGGACGGGCTAAGAGGAAGGCACTTCCACCCTCTCTCCATCCATGTGCATCATGTGTGTGGTGTGTTGTGGTGCCACATCACCACAAATCCAGGACTTTAACATGTTTTTTATTGAACCGGCCAGGACAAATTTCCCAACCTTGAATCTAGGACAATCCCAGTTTTCCAGGATGTACGGCAACCTTATTTTCAGGGTGTGACCTGATGGAAGAAGAATTTTATTTCATTTTGATGCTGGTTTGTGCTGCACCTCATGCTTCTAAACAAAAAAGGAAGGATTTTGTGTGTAAAATAATTAAAACTAATTTAAGTTATTTTTGAAAAATTATAATTTTAAAAAATTAACTATAATGGTGATGAACTGCTTTTGGTCCTTATACCTATATATTTTTTAACATAGGGCTGTTTTGTCTTTCCTTAGCAGTTCATTTTCCATCCTCCTCTCCTTTGACCAACAGTGTTGAAAACTGCCAATCTCACTGAATTTCCAGAGAAAAAATGCTTTTGAAAAATGTGCAAAGTAAACAAAAATTTTCTGAAACTTCACAATAGGCCTGCTAACCATGTCATTCCTGTAATGTGTGGTTAACTCCCCTGATTTTATGCAAACCATGTTCTATGGAAAAAGAAGAGATCTTAAAAGGAAGTATTTGTGGCTACAAGTGTAATACTCCTTCTAGTGAAAGAACTTATAACAAACAGGAAAGAAATTCCAATCTGATGTAGTACAGAAACTAATTGCAGGACATTGCAATTGAGAAGAATTCTCAATTCAGATCTTACATTACCCTGGAAGGTAACTTAAACCATGCACTGCTTTTGGTCTGCTTAACTGTTTCAGTTTTCTTCCTTTGTCCCCATTACCTGGGCAGCTTAATATGTGTCTTAATGGATAGTGACTTCTATTTAGCAAATAACTTAAATATCCTGAGAGAAAATATAAAGATGTTATAGGTATAGGGCATCATCCCTGGCATTTGAGTCACAATGCACCTGGGAGAAGATGTCCACCAGCATTTTCTAGAAACATTTCTACCCTCTCTCCAACCCAGAATCCTTTTGGTCCAGGGCATATGGCCTTCTGTCCAGCATTATGGACAGCAGGTTTCCCTTCAACTCCTCACACAGAAGTATTTAGAGGCCTGGAAAGTATATTTTAAAGCTGTGTATACGTTGAACCCATGAGCATGTGAGTCCCACGTTGAAGCTAATATAAATATTAGTGAAAGGAAAATGCAGCACGTAAGTAGTGCCTGTCAACACCCCAGACAGGAACAAATAAGAAAACGGAATGTAAATAAATTTCTCTATTAGTTTTAATGAATGCCCTTGGCAATAAAGTAAAAAAAATTAAATTGCTTCAGCCAGAGAGATCTTTATGTCTATTTTATTAGTCTTCAATCTCATGCCAAATTTGTACTTTCCTACAATTTTCATGGTTTTTACCACAGCCTCCTGGGTCTACTAAGAAGTTTTGTTAATCAACTACCTTCCATTTGGGCAATTTAAAAAAAACTCTACAAAATTGGGTTGTACAGTAGAGCTTACCATAAAGCAGGGTCTTTTTAACCCAAATGCAAATCCTAGTCCTTCTTTCATTGAATATATGCCTTTCTGTTTCTGAAAGACAAGACGCTACTGCAATACCTCATGGCCTTCTCACTTAAACTACAGAAAATCTGAATCAAACCTGTGCAAAGTATAATGTCTATATTCCTACAGATCCCAACTGATAAATTTCTCTCCATGTATTTATATATATTGAAATGGAGTACAAACCTTCATGGAATATTTTTGGCAGGTAACATAATACCAACAAACAATGGCGGTGGTCATTTGTGAAGAAGTTCTAAAATGCCTCACAACAAGTAGGTGTGAATTAATACTAAGAACTAGACCAGGTTCATCTTGGAAGTGCCTAGAAGGCTGATGGGAAAGACTGATGCCACCTAGCAGGAAATACTGATGATTCCCAGGAGAGAACTATCTGGTTATCAAGAGACACAGGGACTTAGCACAAAGTGGCAGCGAAACCCTTGGAGAAGTGGAGACTTGTAAATTGGTTATAACTCACAGGGCATTCTGGTGAGAAATCAAAGTGGATATATATGAGGAACTTCTAGTCTTATGAATGATTCTGGGGAAGGCCTACAAGGACTGGCTGTTGGATGCTGAATCCAAGGGAAGGAGAAAAAGTATAAGAATGGTGTGGACTCAGATCAAAGAGTGACCATGTGCCTTGAGTTACTCTGCCAGTGAGAACTGCTCTTTGTGTAATTTTAGAAATCCCAATTTTTATTTTAGCTCCTCTAAATAAATAGAATAGGCAAGCTAGTTTTCTTATTTTGCGTGTCTTGGTCATTACCTCTTCTTTATCAATGTTTACCATAATCTGGAGTTTCCCTGTTTATTAGAATTGGTTTACACATTTAAAATAACTTTCCTCTTTGTAATTTTGGCTTTCTTTTCTGTTCTTAACTAAAAATAGCATTCTTTTTTTCAGAGTGTAAAAGGAAATGCTGTGGTGTGGTCCTACATTCTTTGCTGGCCACTTGGAATGGCTAAGAACTGGTGTCTTTCTCTTTTCTTCTCCCTTGGAGGGCTGGTGTCAGCTTTGGAAGAAAGGAAGTCACTGGGTTTCTTGGTCTTAGGATGAGAAAAGCAACTGCTGGGAGACATAGGATTTTAGTCTAAGCCTGAGCTGACTATGTACCTGTGGCGCTTTGGAAGTACCCAGTAAGAGTAGCCCCAGAACTTCACTGTTGGGAAAAATCAGATTGAATCCACAACACCTCCTGTTGTTCCATACAATATCAGACCCTACTACAGTTTAAAATGGCACCCAATCCATTTCCCCTAATCTGGATTTTACATATACACTGAAGTTTAAGGTGGTATAGGACTGCCCCATTTCTTTCCTGCCAGATGTCCACCTACCCTTTCTCCACTTCCCCAATTAACCACACATTCATGTCTGATTTCAAGGCTATTTTAATTTAGTAAGGGTGGGAAAAGGCCTTGCTGTTCAGGAGCCATCCTATAGACCAGGGGTGCCCAAACTTTTTGGGCTGCAGGCCAGTCACGTGGTTCGGGGGCGGAGTCACTTTGCCCCGGGGGGGCAGATTTGGCCCCAACACCAATTCATCCAGCCCATGAACCCTCATTGTTCCTGGAAGCATAAGTAAAACACACCTGTATGCGCTCATTTTACTTCCGCTTCCGGGAATGACCAGGGCTTTGCGGACCAAATGAATTAGTGTTGGGGGCCGCATCTGGCCCCTGGGTCATAGTTTGTAGACCCTCCAAGAAGCTCAGGATTCAAGGTTGTGGATTTATTCCTGCCCACCCCTTCTCTACCTCCCCTGTTTGCCACCCCCTCACTCTCCCTCAACCACTGACATAAGATATCTTCATTTTTTCCTCTCTTTTGCACCTCTGTTCACATATGTGGATGTGCAATTCCTTTTTAAAAAATCTGTAATAAAATTGCACAGCCAAAGATGCAAATAAAAACATTTTTTTAAGGAGGGGGCAGAACAAGGCATGATATTCCCATGATGTGTAGCAGCCCTCAACATGCCCACAGTGGAAGTGTATATGCTCACATACATCAGATTAACAGAAAGAAACTGGTGGTGTGACTTAGTCATGTGTTACACGCTCTTTCACACTGATGTGCATATAACATGCAGTAAATCCTTTTTCTGCCTGGAGAGAAAGGCATTAGGGCAGCAGAAGGTGTGGGGCTTCTCTGATCAGGGGAATGGCTAATGGGGAAAGACCCAAAACCCTCCTCTTGCTGTCCTTCCAACAAGACTCCTAAGACTGTTGTTCATTAGCATCACCTGCATAAACTGCCTAGTTTGGCCTTCAGCCACTCCTAGCGCTTGGTGGGCAGGGAGGGGGAAAATAAGTTTATGGTAGCCATGTTTCTTGAGACAGGTTTATAGTATCCATACTCTGCATGGAGTATGCTTTTTTTTTGGGGGGGGGGGTGTTATTTTATTTTATCTGCACAGTGGTTCTAACTGGATGAGAAATCAGCAGCAGGAATGTTAAGCAGCTGTTCTTCCAAGATTACCTCTTGCAGAGATTTGTTCTTATTCCTGGTATTTATTTTAAAAAAATTAAAAAAACACCCTACATAAAACATGTGCATTTTGAAGAGCAAATCTTAAATTCCGTATCCTCCCACCCTTATAGCATACTAGAGATCAGCATGAGGGGAGATGGTTCTGAAATCTGACATAAAAATGGCACCAATATTCCCAATTCCACACTTCCTCTGATCTCATTCTTATTATGTCCTAACATAATCTAACTAGAGGGATACCAAGAACAATTGAGCATCTTAATTCATCTGGGCTGACTAAAAGAGAAATCAAAGTCAGAACCACAGAAAAGCACCTAGAGCAGTGTTTGGTTTCTGGACTTCATTTCCCAGAAACATGTCAAGTCCCCAAATCACTGATCAACCAATGTACTGAGGTTTCTGGGAATTGAAGTCCCCCTGTGGGGCGAGTGCCCCATGCTGGGAACCACTGACCTAGAGCAGTGATAGTGAACCTTTTAGAGACCAAGTGCCCAAACTGCAACCCAAAACCCACTTATTTATTGCAAAGTGCCAACACAGCACTGGGGGGAAGGAAGGAAGCGCTCCTATTGGGCAGCTGGGCAGAGGGGCGGAGTGAACTCTGTGCTGGGTGAGGGAGAAAGTGCTCCCATTGGGCAGAGGGGAGGGGCAAACTCTGTCCTGGGGTGACTGCATGGGTGTCCACATAGAGGGCTCCAAGTGCCACCTCTGACACACGTGCCATAGGTTTGCCACCACTGACCTAGAGACTGAAATTACAGGCATTTTTGGGAGCAAGAAATAAATGTCCTGCTACAAGAAAAGATGTTTTTAATTTAGAAAAAAAGGTGAATTGAATCAACATGGAAAACAAAAAAGGCTTGAGTTATACTTTTCATCATTTATCTAATGCACCAACATCTCTATTTGCTAGGGGCTGGTTTTGCCTTTTGTGTCATGAGCAGGGTAAAGTTCACTATTCCTGTTTCACTTTTCATGGGCAGGGTAAAGTTCACTATTTCTGTTTCACTTTTCATGGGCAGGGTAAAGATCACTATTTCTGTTTCACTTTTCATGGGCATGATAAAGTTCACTATTCCTGTTTCACTTTAGAAACAGTGCACACACCTACTTTAGAGATTATCAGATGTTAGCCCTCTCTTTTGGCAGGCTGCAGCTTCTTGACTCTGAAGCATATAATATTTTATTTCCTCATTTTAAAGTAAAGCAAACTTTTTTAGTTATTAAATTTATATCCTGACTTCTGAGGTGGGTAAGGCACTCAAGGCAGCTTTTAAAAAAGCTAACTAAAAACAGATTTCAAAAGGCATCAGTTTTAAAAAAGACCATATCTAGCCAGTTAATACCTCTTTTTAAAAAATTTAGTTAGCAGGGCATTCCCTTTAGTGGCCATCAATCATGCCTCTGACAATGGTGGAACCAAAAGAAAAGTCTATCCCAAAGTTCATAAAACCTCGGCAAATTTGTACAGTAGACCTTGGTCTTTTGTGTGATATGAAATCTTGCAGGATTATATAAACTATTATATAATACTTTGTATTTTACCCAGAAACAAACAAGAGTCATTGTAACAGCAAAAGCCAAAATCCTATTAGCACAGTAAATGGCACTAAAATCAATGGGGATTTCATGAATCAACTTTTTCATTAGTTCTACTGATTGGACTATTGCAGCTGAATCATAGAGCATGTCCAGACTGCCCCTTATAAAGGGATCTGGGCTCACTCATTTTCAAGTTGCTAGAGATGGGGTGGGTGGGTGGCTAAATTATACTATGCCCACAGTCCCCATCAAAGGGACCAGTGAAGGTGATGGGACTCTGAGAACAGACTTTATAGTAGATCTTAAAGCCAGGGCAAGCTTGTATGGGAGGAGGATATATTCTAGACCCAAGTCGCATAAGGCTTTGTAGCACTTTGAATGGTGCCTCAAAATGAGCCATTAAACTCCACATTTTATTAAACTTGTATTTCAGTTGCCGGATAATTGCTACTGGCAAATAGCCTAGGTTTCTTCTTTTAAGACCATAGCGACCCATAAATTCTCCCACGCACCATTTCCCCTTCTTGGGTTAGGAGAGAATATTGTCAGGAAAGAAGAACAGAGAAAATTGTCCAAACCACAAGGCTCCTTCCAGAGGCAGAGAAGAAGATAATTAGAAAGAAGAGGGATCAGGGGAGGGGAGGAAGATTTCACATGCTTCAACCAATGTTATGAACTGAGGTGATTGGTGATATTGGCTTTCTTTCTTAAAATTGTGACATTTCTCACCCCTGCATGGAGCTCTCTGCACTCAGCCTACCCAGCACTTCAGATGCCATACCAGATCGAAGCTTCCACTTAATATTATCTGTTGCCTATACCTTAAGCAGAGATGCTTAATGCAGAATGGCAGAAAATAATGATTCTGAGGGTTAAAAAAACCTGTTTTGCACAAGAGACCATGAGCGTCTTCAAAATTCAGAATTTGCAGAGAAGATATATATGGTTAAGACTCTGAACTTGAAGACTGGAAGGTCAGCAGATGAGCAGGGCAGCAGTTCTAGATCGGAGTGCTGCATGATGACGTGAGCTCCCATCTCTGTCCCAGCTCCTGCCAACCTAGCAGTTCAAAAGCAAGAAATCTTAAATAGATAAAGAAATATTGCTTTGGTGGGAAGGTAACAGCGTTCTGTGCACGCTGGTGTCCAGATATGCCTGTTACATGACCACAGAAACATCCGCAGACAGTGCTGGCTCTTTGGCTCTAAATGGAGATGAACACCCCACCCTCAAGTTGGATACGACTGGCTTTTGAGCAAGGGCGACCTTTACCTTTATCTAGGTGGGCACAGAGTTTTGTTGACTCTTACCAAGGATCTGCTCTCCTGCAATTGCCAGGCCATCCTGATTGCCAATGCTGTCTCCTACTCATTTGACCTCCTGTAATTGATTATCCTCCTGTAACCCATTAGTAACATTGTTGTGCTAGTAGCAAATTTGAACACTTCCCTGCAATCCAGAAGAGTAGCGTGCCTTGGCTGGGCTCCGTATAAAAATTTGTTTGGGGGGCCTTAGGAAGAATAAAGATTTGTTTTGCTTACGCACATTGGGGGCCCCCGTGGCCCGGGGCCCCCGTATAATTGATACTGCAGATACGGCGGTAGCTACGCCTCTGCTGCAATCACTATCTCTGTGCTTGCTTACAATGCTACCAAAATTTATACTCGACAGTATTATTAACAATTCTTAACGGAATTAGTAGTCAAAATCGTATTGTGAAATGTGATCTCTTGGAAGGAAGATTGCACAAGTGGCTGACACAATTTTTTTGGCTATCTGCTTTGTGTCTGAAAATAGGACCAAAATGCACAATTGAGCACGAAAGCAGAGTTTGGCAGAGCACATGAGAGATAGCTGGCACAACTGAGTAGTCTGGCTACAAGATTTCCAGCTTACAGCCTACCATTACAACAGTATTTTGTTCATTGTTTGTTATCGTCCGTATTTCCTCCAGTCAATGGCAATGCAAATGTTAAGTCCTTAAAACTCATCATAAGCGATGAATATAGTAACAGAATGCCTGTAAACATATAAATGTCCTTCTTTTAAAAAGTTCACCCTTTGTTTTAATAGTCAGACCAGTCATCTTCCACATAGAGATTGGTTGGATATAAGGCATGAAAGTAATCAATGGAAGAATAGTGAACTGAAAAGCAAGGTTGATTTAAAATTGAGAATTTTTTTTTGCTCACTCAAATGATCCAGGACTCAATTCAGGGTCATGTAATCTAGAATTTCTCCCTCCCCAGTAATACCTGTGGGAGCAATTTTCCTCTGAAGAGTTTGTACACTTCTCCTTTTTCTTCAGACATAATTAACCTGATCTCTGCAGCCATAGTAAAGGTAAAGGTTTCCCTTGCTCGAAAGCCAGTTGTATCTGACTCTAGGGTTCAGTGCTCATCTCTGTTTCAAAGCCGAAGAGCCAGTGCTGTCTGCTTCTGCAGATGTTTCCATGGTCATGTGGCAGGCATGACTAGATACCAGAGCACATGGAACACTGTTATCTTCCCACCAAAGTGGTCCCTATTTATCTACTTGCAATTTCTTGCTTTCGAACTGTTAGGTTGGCAAAAGCTGGGACAAAGATGGGAGCTCATTCCATCCTGGAGTACTCGGGAATTGAACTGCTGACGTTCCGCCTCCCAGTCAGCATCTTAGCCACTTGAGCCACTGCAGCCCTAAACTACTGTAAAAGACACCTTTGGAGAAGGGGTTAGTTCTGAGTGGGCATTAGGGTTGCAATACAAATTAAGGAACACATATCCAGTTACCAAGTGCTTGGCACCAACTGTGTTTCTTTTCTAGCGCCCCAGGAAGACATAAGTTTGGAGTGGATTTTTAAAGATGTCTTTATCTGGCTCTGATTGTTTTAATTGCTGGTTGTCTTCTTGCGGATAGTGGTTTTTATAGAAGCCCCATATAAAACTTTTCCCGATAAGCAATATAGAGTGACCTGAAATTTTGTCACTCACAAACAAAATTGAACAATAAATGTATTTTTCAAAAATAGCTAGCATTCTGGCTAAATAATTCAAATGTCTGAATGTTTTATTACAAATGCAGGCATTTCCTATTAACAATAAACCTCCTGTTGATTTTTTCAGAGGCTGCACCAGCATCACCATGAATTCTGCACATTATTTAGTATCAAGGAAGAAAAGATGCCCTTTGGGAAGAGAAGGAAGCAGACATTTGAACTATGTCAAACTAAAAGCACTAGTAAGTCTTTTTAAAATCCTGACGTTTCATTGATATACGAACAAATATTAAAATGTTGTCTAAAGCACTCAGTTTCATCTAATGCAGCCTGAGTCTCTAGAGGAGAAGTTTTGTACTGGCATAAATGTCCTGAGCATCTCAATTAATACTTCATGAAAAGTCAGAAACTGCTGAGGAAATGTCATAAAGAAGGCTGACATACGGGGTATTTACATCCCTGAGGCTTGTTTCTCACTGACGTGATAAATCTATGCTTGGGATGTACCATTTCATATGGCAGGTAGCATGATGACCAAATGCTTCACTCCATAAAATATTTCCTTCCACTCCACATGGAAAACTGTTTGTAGGAGGTTTTATAGCCAGTCTTCTCCCTGCTACTTGCTGTTTGAAATTGTAGATTCCAAAGCTGTGTTGGGTAAATGGAAATCCAAGTTCTTTGTTATATTCTGTCTTTTCGAAACCAGTTTATAGCAACCCTAATAGGGCTTTCAATGTAAGTGGGATATTGAAGGAGCTGTTTTACCTATTCCATTTCCTAGTGAGTTTCAACAGGTTGAGCAGGGCTGATCAAGGATTTGAATTCTGAGTCCTAGTCTGTCACTGTGCCTATTCCATCACTCAGTAAATCTCATGGAAATCCTTAAATTAAGCATAAATCCAGAAAGGGGGGAGGAGGGGGACCTTTGGAAAACATATTTCCAAATCCATGGGTCACATCCGTGAGTCACCTTTTCATGAAGATGTCTTTGGGATAGTACAAAACACATCTAGATACTCTGGTTGCATCAGCTGAAACAAGGGGATATTGACGGTCATCATACAGAAACAACAGTTCAGGCTCCATGATTTTCTGGAAACATGTGCTGTAGGCTACAAGAGATTGGGCCAAATGAAATCTTTTGCTCCTACATCAGTGAAAGGCTTTGATATTGTGTAAGATGAAATCCATTTGGCCCAGTCTCTTGCAGACTACAGCACATGTTAACAGGTGCATGGCACTCTATGAATCAAGTAAATTAGGATGCATCTCAGTGTGACCAAGGTCCTCTTTTCAGCTTTACCAGGCACCCAAGGGCCAACTTCTCAGAATAACAGAATGAATTGCTGCCAGCTGACCCTTCCTTATTCTCTTCCTTCTAGTGGTAGTAGTCATGAGGAAGTCTCCTTCTAGGAAACACCGGAGCAAGGAAAGGACTTGTAGGTCTCTTCTGTAAGTCTTTGTCTCTTCTGGCTTGGATGGTCCTAGTCCTAAGCCTGTGTAGCTGTGTTATTGCCTTTAGGGCTGCATGAGATATTCAGGATCCTGGTTGGGTGGGTGCATGTAATATGACTATGAATTGCAATAAGTTCTATATATCGGTGGCTTAGTGGTTAAGACGCTCAACTTGATGACTGTAAGATTCAAGACCTGAGTACTGCATGACAGAGTGAGTCCCCGTCTCTGTCCTAGCTCCTGTCAACCTAGCAGTTTGAAAGCAAGACACTGCAAGTAGATAAATTGGTACCACTTTGGTGGGAAGGTAAACAGTGTCCCATGCACTCTGGTATCTAGTCATGCCTAGTACATGTCCATGGAAATGTCTGCAAATGCAGACAGCACTGGCTCTTTGGCTATAAACCGAGATGAGTATTGCACCCTAGAGTCAGATATGACTGGCTTTCAAGCAAAGGTGATCTTTACCTGTACCTATATATCTCAGTCATTGGTTCCTAGATGTTCTGGGACCAAGCTCTGCTGTTCCTTGAGTTAAAAGAAGCCATCTTCCTTGCTATATAAACTATCTCTTTAAATGATGTTGGAATGTTTCAAGCGGCAGGAGCATACTCTGTCATTAATTCATCAGTAAGGGACTTCATTTCTGTTCACTGTTCACACTGCTGTTACTAGTACTGTTCCACTCTGCTTTGGCTGATCAAACAAATTCCTTGCCCTTTGTACATCGAGCATCTGCTCTTAGATGGAACATTCTACCCACCACTTCCTCAGCTTCAGGGCACTGTGATCTTCACAGCTTCATTTGTGGCATTGTTGAGTCAGCTTTTTTTCTTCTTCAGAGAACAACAGAAGAATCATCCTCTGCACAGAAGAGCAGAGCATTTCTTCCACTACGGTGTTAATGACAAACATTGTCTAAATATCATGGATAGGTTTGTAATTTAGTCTAAGAGTAGTACCTTTCCCCCCAGGCACACCCTCCTGTCCTAATAGCTTTCCTAAACCTCCAAAACATTTGCTTTTAGGGTTGGCAGGTCTCAGGATGCTGGCAGAAACCTTCAGGAACTGTTATGCTTCCTCAGTCCTCCAGGCAAGGAGACAAATCCCAAGGCAAGCAGAACCAGAAGAAGAGGAGAAAGTTTGATTTTTAAATTCAAGGTGGCTTTAGAGCCTGGATAAGGTGAAGGTCTCCCTTGCTCGGAAGCCAGTTGTCTCCAACTCTAGGTAGTGGTGCTCATCTGCATTTACAAAGAGCCAGCACTGTTTGTGTTTGCAGACATTTCTGTGATCATGTGACAGGTATGACTGTGATCATGTGGCTAGGAACACTGCTACCTTTCTTGCTAAAATGATACCTATTTATCTACTGGCAGTTTCTTGCGTTTGATTTGATTGATTTGATTTATTGGACTTGCATGCTGCCCACTCGACTACACGACTCAGGGTAGCTAACAGCAATCACAACGTATCACAATACATTTAAAATTAAAAACAATAAAAATGCAATATAATACAATGCAGCAAAACAGCAAAATAACAACAAATACATTTTGAATTGCTACGTTGGCAGGAGCTGGGACAGATGATGGGAGTTCACCCGGTCGCACAGCACTTGGGTCTTGAACTGCTGACCTGCCAATCTTCCGGTTGTCATGCTCAGCATTTTAACCACTAACCCACCCACAGCCCCAGAGCCTGGGTACCCGCCTCCAATATGTAGACTATTTCCCGGTTGGTGACAGGGCTCATGAAGCCTTCATAAAGATGTTTGCCTCTTTGTTGACTGGGACAACAGCAGGTTAAGAGGACAGGAACGTCATGAGCCCTCTTCTTGCACAAACTGCCATAGGTAAGATGCTGATCCTGAGGGGAAAAGACTCTGCTTGGGCTGACATTGAGCTTTCTAACAAGTTGCAACAATTGCAGCAGGAGGAGCCCTGGGAAATCTTCCCAAATGCCCGCATGGAATATGAACATTAACAGACAAGAAGCTACTAGGAAATGCATTTTGCAACCTGCTTGACTACCAGCAAAAGTTTTCCCCTTCTGGCTCTGAGATGCCATAAGTACTGTATTCACAAAGAAGAACTGTAGCTACATTAAGCTTGAAAACCTATCAGACAAGAGAGAAAATATTGTGCTGCCTTGATCTCCCAGTTCTAGAAGAAACAAAAAGCAGTTGGTCTTTAAAGTGCTACAGTGTTTTTTATTTTGTTTTCTGATATGCCTGAACCACACACTAACACTGCTACTATTTTAAAAAAAGGCAAATAAATGTATACTTTGCTAGCCAATTAAAATCCAGCAGCTAAATGCCATTCCTTAAAGCGCCTTTTTCATAATGAAAATGAACATTCTACCCCCAGCAGACTGAACAGCAAGTCACCATTAATTTAAAACAATTAAACAAAAACAAGCATTTATTTTCATTTATTTGCACTTTTGTATTATAATCCAGTACAGTGGTGCCTTGCTTAAAGAGCATAATGCGTTCCACAGGATTGCTCTTTAAGAGAGTTTTCTTTTTAAGCGAAACACCATTGTAAGTGACCAATTGTGGGGGGGATTGCGAACCCTGATTTATTTGTTAAGCGAGTTTTTGGTAGGTTTTATTTGTTAAGCGAAGCGAACATTCAGAGAAAATTCTGCTCTTTAAGCGAGTTACTCTTTAAGCGAAATGCTCTTTATGCGAGGTTTGACTGTATTTTGCCCCATTGAAACATACAAAATGGAAAAGATAAAAGTACGTTAAAATCAGTGACTGGTGCCACATCATTTTAACTGCTAAATAAAAAATTATTACTTCTTCTTCTTTCATGCTCTGATCAAACCCTGGACTGCCAAAATGAAGCCACCTTCTTTGTTTTGTCATGGCCCAAATTCAAGTCCTCATTGGTGCAAATCTATGGCAGCAATCGGCAGATCAATGAATAAGCTGGATTCTGTGTCTCTCCACATTCACACTGTGTGATGTTGCCTGCCAACAGTCTACACTTGAGCATGTTGGTCTTGCATTTTGAGACTCCAACCCTCAGTCTATTCAGTCCTTCAAGTGATGTAGAGGAGGTTGAGATCTTCAGGTATATCCTCCTTTAATGTTGTTCCTTGTCCAGTGAGCTCTTTCCTCTATCTTCTAATTTGGTTTTGCTCTTGTGTATCCTCAAGAATGTTTGTTCTTGCCATAAAGCTCTTCCTGGATCTGAGTCAGCGGACTTAAGGCTCATATCAATTCAGAGAGTGTTGAGGGTCATTCTCTTGTTTGGTTCACTCAGCATCTGCTGCTACTTCTTTCCTGATCTTAGGTGGAACAATACCAACAAGAGGTATATTTTCTCAACTGGTGTAGGTTTGAGGCATCCTGACACTATCAACATGGCTTCGTTAACAGCGATGCCAACTTCTTTTGCATCTGTGGGATGCACTCCATACTGGAGCAGCATACTCTGCTGCAGAGACACTCAGGGCCAAAGCCGTTGTGCACAGTGTGGATGGTTGAGTTCCCCATTTATAGTTTGTGAGTTTCCTGATGATGTTGTTCCTTGTACTAACTTTGGCTTTGGTATTCAAGCAGCATTATTGCTAGAGAATATATTGATGGTGGAAGGGCATGTATTCATGATGGTCAACAGTCTTTTCAGATTCAGAATCCACCAATAACTCCCAATACTTTTTTCTAGTGGGTTTTTTTTAGCCATTGGCATTTGCCTGCATCATCACCTCTGTTTACTTTTCCTTTTTTCTTCCTTTAAAAAAACTCATAAAACCTAAAAAGAGGACATGAAGAAGCCGAGTCAAAAACACGATCCTTTTATGTGTGGTGTTTGGAAAACAGTAATATAAAAAATAATGTCACTGTTGCTAAAGTGTAAATCAGTGATGCATCTTCAGAGTGGTGTTGATGGTATTGGTCAGTTCCTTGCTAGGACCTTACCTCCTACTGCCCCCTACTGTCAGATAAGCAACACTGCAAGGTCCCTCCGCTGTCCTAAAGCAGCTGCAGCATCAGGAATTGGTTATAAATTTTGTGGTTAGCCCTGCTGCTATTATGAAGTGCACTTTTCTTCTAAAAGGACAGCGCCCATTCTTCATATGATTGTGATTAGACAGCCTTTAAATAAGCAGAATGTGACAGACGTTGTGAGTCATGCTCAAATGAGCTGTGCTGTAGTTTCTTGGCTGGAATGAAGGTTAAACTGCAGAACATTTGACGTAGGGAAGAGGCACATGCCAAGCAAGGGAGCATGGTGGTGCCTTGCTAGATTGAGCTTTACAAACCTTTCATAATAAAATTAAAAAGCAGGCTAAATTTGAAACAGCACTCCACCAGCCCCCTCAGTCTCTACCCCTGCCACACATACACACACACACCAGGCCTCAGGCTTCTGCTCCCTCATTTACTGCAATTGGGCTTTTGTGTCCCTGGAAGACTGTTTTCCCCTGAAATAGAGGATGTCCACCAAACACTTACTCTATTTGCTGGCGTATAAGACTACTTTTTCCCCCTGAAAAACTTGCCTCCAAGTGGGGGGGGGGGTGTCATCATATACGCCAGGTGCACTTCAGTTGGGATAGACATAGCTGCCCATAGTGGCCTCCTGATGCCCGCCCACCTCATTCTACATACCATCCAATATCGCGCGGTATCCAGCGTGGCTGCAGCGAGCATCAGCAGTGAGACAGGGGTATCAGCCTCTTTGGCGTGACCGGCCCATTCTGCTCGGTGGGAAGCAGTGGTGCTCTGGCCTGCCCCTTGTCTACGCAGAGCTTGCACATGCACACTTGCACACTAGTGCCGGCCACAGGGAGATGTTGAAATCAAATCTGATGTTCTTTTATGTTTTATTTGGTGTGTGGAAGGTGTGTGGAAGAGGGGGTAGTCTTATACGGCGAGTATATAACAAACTCTATATTTTGAGTGGAAATGTTGGGGGTCGTCTTATACGCCCAGTCGTCTTATACGCTGGCAAATATGGTATGTGCTTTTACTCCTCAAACCTCATCATTTTGGAGATTTGTTTAACAATTGCACTGGCTCTTTGGCTGTAAAGGGAGATGAGCAACGAACCCTAGAGATAGAAACGTCTGGCTTTTGAGCAAGAGTGACTTTTACTTTCAGTCTCAGATGGTAAAACATGTTTTGCTTGTCTCTAGGGAAGCCTGCTTTGGCTCTCCCTTTATAGCCACCCTTTAGAGTGAAATTTAAAAGGTTAATTTCTTTTTGACCTTTAGTACTTATGTGTACAAAGGACTGTGGTGGGTTAGTGATTAAGACACTTGACTTGGTGACTGGAAGGTTGGCAGGTCAGCAGTTCAAGACCCGAGTGCTGCATGATAGAGTGAGCTCCTGTCTCTGTCCTAGTTCCTTCCAATCTAGCAGTTTGAAAGCAAGAAGTTGCAAGTAGATAAATAGGTACCACTTCAGTGGGAAAGGTAACAGCATTCTAGTTATGTCTCCCACATGACCATGGAAACATTTGCAGATGCAGAAAGTGCTGGCTCTTTGGCTATAAACCAGTGTTTCCCAATGTTGGGCTCACGCCCCACAGGGGACTTAAATTCCCAGAAACTTAAGTCAGTACATCAGTTGATCAGTGTTTTGGAGAATTGATTTAGGCTTCTGGGAATTGAAGCCCAAAAACCAACGGCTAAGAAACTCTGCTACAAAAGGAGATGAGCACCGAACCCTAGATTCGGATGCAACTGGATTTCGAACAAGGGCTACCTTTACCTTTACCTTAGATATACAGTGAGACTGTATACATAAGCAGTGTAAAAGGATGTTGGAAAAATAACAAGCTCGCATGCACTAACACTGGGTATTAATGGGATTAATGGTAATCTTTTTCCTACTTCAGTCATTGAGGTCAGTCCCTTTTTCCTGTTTACCTGGGATTCCTTTTTATACTGTTGACTGCCTTATTTCCTGACTTCCATGGGAGAAGCACCCGTGTCGGGGCTTCTGAATGCTTGAGATTCCATTTTACACCCTTTTCCTTCTAATTATAATTTCAGGTAACAACTGTGAGTAATATATTGTGTTGGTCCATAAGACTACAATTATTTGCTGTACAGTTGATTACAACTTATGGATATTATTGATGATGATCTATTAAAGGATGGTTATGAATGTACACTGAAATCATTAATGGACCACATGTTTCTGTCCAAGGATGTCCCCTTTGTTCTTCTGGGTTTTTTAAAAAAGTGAAAGACGCAACCTTGCTTGTGAAGTTGAATTAAAACCTTTATGCTAATGTAGTTTAGAGAAGGATTGTGGATTAGTACCCACCAAATCCCTAACAAGTGCAAACATTATGATAACATGTACTATTTGGGAATCTGTATACAGTACTAAGTATCATAAATCTTGCTTTCAAAAAAGAAACTGGTTGACTGAAGTAATTTATGTCCCATCCAATTAGATTTGTGTCCTAGGGGTGAATTGAATGGAAAAATCATTTTCATTTGAACTGGAACTCAATTTGGCCATTCTGCTTCAGGCGTCATGTCATGCAAGTTAGTTGGAATCAGTCCATTTCCATCCAGAATTCTGAGATATGTCCAGATCCAGTTTACACTCGTTGCATTAGTATTGTTTGGTTGGCAAGACTTCAGAATTCACAGTACCTTAACTGAAGAAGAAGGCATGTTACCATGAAGGCATGTTACCATTCTCCAGACAATGTCTGCTCACAGGAATAATCACTGTAATTTAGTCTGGTCACAAACAGATGTTGTGAGACACAAGCCATCTATCTTGCAAGCAATGTGATAACATACAGTGGTACCTCATACAATGATTTTAATCCGTTCTATGGGGCTCATTGTTGTACAAAACAATTGCTATATGATGTGTGCATCATATAGTGATTTCCCCTATGGGATGCATCGTACAACGATTATTATTTTTTTGCTAAGTGGTTTTTCCCATTAAATAATTGTTGTACGATTTTTTCCATAGGGAAAATTGCTATGTGGGACACCATTTTTTTCAAAACCTAATTGTTATGTGATTTTGTTGCTATACAGGGCAATTGTTGTATGAGGTTCCACTGTATACTAATTTTAACTTCATGGTGGGTGACATATGGAACTTTCAAAGAACTGGATCACAGATAAAATACGTGTTGGGTGTATGGGCTCAATTCCCTTGCTGAAAGAGCAGTAAAATGAAAATTTTCCTTTGGGAAACCTGTCAGCTACTTTTGGCAGGGCTGAACAATTGTAATGTATGGCCTTTGCATTCATAAAGCTGGAACTAGCAATATCAGAACAATGGGCTACCTATAAAACTGCAGGAGAGGCCCTGATGAGTCTGTAACTAGAATGAAGCTGGCAGCTGGGATTTCATATTCCTCATTGTGGTCTGAGATGCAGTGTACTGTGGTGGGTAGAATATCCTACTAGAATTTTATTGAGATATGCTCAAATCATGGTTTAACCAGGAACATTCACAGCAGAATAGCAATTAAGCTACTCCTCGAAAGTCTCACATGTATCGAAAGCTGTATTAGAGTCACCATAATTTGAAGTGACTTGATGTCACATAGGATGCATCTGTGTGTACACACACGTGTGCAGAGTGAGAGTGGTGTGGTTTCATCATGCTACTTTTGCACTGATGTTTCTGTTCAGGAACTACATGGAGAGAACAAACAATATTATGATTTGATTTCTGTACCAGCCAGATTTATGACCAATTTTTGAGAGATTCAATATTTACTGTGAAAGTTTTCATCACCTTTCTGCTTGCAAAGAATTTTTGTAGAGTTGTCATAGGGGGTGCAAAAATAGCTGGAAGTAGGTTTATTTTTCAGGAAGCAAAATATTTATGGACCCTCCCTTATCCACCAAAGATCTGCTAGCTTTGGTTCCAGCAATACTTCCATTACATTGTGTCAATGAATGGCTTGTACCTCACAGAAGTCACAGGCATAGTTGATGTAGAGGAGCTGAACATGTCTTTCCTGCCTAGGTAAATGAATAGAAAGGTAGAGTCGCCAGCAATAAATACTAGTTCTAGGAGAGCTCTCTACTATTTCAACCTCCTTTCTCTTCCTGTGGCTAAAGCTGCAATACAGTCCCTTGAAATTAGTGATGGGTAAACTCGCTTGGCTCAGCTTGAAGTCAGAGAAGCAATTTCAAGGTTAATTCAGAGAATGATCCATGGCGAATATGTCTCTTTTTAAGAGTCCTTTATAGGCACATAATTGTTTGTGTATACATTCACTTTCCGGGACAGGTGTGTGGCCTCACAATGTCCCATGAGAAATTCAGTGACAAATTGGGTGAAAGGCACATTGCTTTGGTATGTATAGGGAAGGAATTTTCACCATAAATACACCAATCTCTCTCTTTTTTCTTTGCAACTGTGACATGTCATGGAAGAATATTTTTTCTCTCAGACCAAGAGAGATTTGAATGCCTCATGTTGGAAGAGTGAGCGCAGTCTTGTCTGATTCCCACTTTTCCCATGGGTAAATTATCTGATTGGACCCTCTACGACTATCCTCATCTGGTATCAGGATACACAGAGGCATACTTGACTTTTCTGAACCAGAAAGTTCCTGGATCAATGGATTCCTCAGAATTGAAGCCAGAATAAATTGAATTCCCATCTTTTAAAGTCTGAATCAATCAGCAACATGTTATGTGTAAGTGACAGGTTAAGTAATCAGGTTCTGAACATGGGCCAAAAGTGGCTGTCAGCGCAGAGTGTCTAGTAGTGTCGAATATAGATTGTTCAGACATAAAATATTCTTGATTGAAATTACAAACAGGGGAAGAATTTCAGGATAAGTGAATTATCTCAATATTATATTCAAGCATCACAAGCTGGGGAAATTTGAATTTTGAAGCTATTTTCAAACTTTATTGGCATCAGTCAGACATGCTTTATTTAATGAAATTGCAAACCTACTCTACCTAGTGATAGACTTTCCCAAAATCTTAATGACAAAAGGTTGCTTTTGGCTTCATTCACAGGAATAAAAATAAATAAATTTAAACTTGACATTTAATGGCTAAAATCTTGTTGCTTAGGGTAGTAAATTGCAACTAAAGTAGGCCTTTTGCATCAATGGAACTCACCAAATCCACACTGATTTAATAGGCTTATTCCAGTTGCAGCTTACTACATTAAGTAATAGGATTTCAGTCTCCTTTCTGTTTGGTACATGGTGCTCCTGCTGTGCCAGAACCCCCAAATGCAAAAGCATTGCACTACTATGTTATGGAGTTTGGTCACTCTTTAAAGCATGGGTTCCCAACCTAAGGCCCATGGGCCAGATCCAGCCCATGGCACCATTTCATGTGGCCACCCACCCCTCCAAGGGCATTCAAGAAACAAAATGGCTACCCCTTTGAATCTATTGGGACAAAATGAACAACCCCACCATGCAGGCAGGGCAAAATGGCTGTCTGGCCCTTGAAGCTGACTGAGAGAGTGTGACCTGGCCCCTGGCTTGAAAAGGTTGAGAATTCCTGCTTTAAAGGGTCAATCTTCCATGTCTAGGCCAGAAGTGAAACTGCCAAAATGAAGGCACCTTTTGGTGAGTTCATTCTACATTTGCTTTCACCTGACCTAGTGTGAGAAAGATTAGTCGGCAACACAAGGTTGCTGTTATGAGGGTATGACCAATTGTGGTTCAAAAATATGACAGTCTTCGCGGAGGCTCTTTCTGCATATCCAGCAAAATGCACTAAGTCTCTAAGATCTCACCTAGGTAAGAAGATATATCTCACAAAATTGGCAATTAGTCAACCCTGTCCTGTTCTCTGTATAATTAGACTTTTGCCATCTACATTCGCTGCTGCTTCAGTATTTTGCTGGTGGTACATCTTGACATGAATAAAGAAAGAAAGAATTTTTCCATCAATGTTCACAGATATTGGTAGCCACAGACTATCTATCTCCAGCACTTCTTCTTACAACCCAATCCTATACCTACTCAAAGTTCTGGGGCAGTGACTTGGGCTTCTGGTAACTGAAGTCCAAGAACACCTGGAGTGCCAAGGTTCACCATCACAGTTCTAGGGTGTTCATATGAAATTTGCTCCCAAAGAAGCACATGTACAACTTCAGTCTCAATAGTACAAGCTATGCTGCTGTTTCAGCCTCCTATCTCATGTCAACAACAGGGCATAAACTTGTTGCCTTTCTTTGCCGTAGGGAGCCCTTGCCCTCCTCATCTATTTCCTCAAAGATATATTTGCTATGAAGTGAAAACCCAAAGTTTGCAACCATCAAATGTAAGGTGAAAGGAAATAACCAGAATCCAAGATGAACAATTTCACAGGGCTAAAAGCTCACCATAAAAGTATTTAATGTGTTGAAGCAGTACACTATCATAGGAACCAATCGAGAATTGCTTTGATGTTGTTTAATCATAAGGAAAGCAAAAGAACCAAACAAAAAACAAAACACCTGGAAGGCATATTAAAGGCAACAAGTTTCCCAGTTTCTCCCAGGAAATGCTACCCTTTACTGATAATATTGACAAGAAAGGTACATATCAAATGATTTACTGAAGATCCTATTGGTTCTTGAGATGTAAATTGCAGGTGTCATCTGAGTTAGAAAAATCATTTTTAATATTTACGTCTAAAACATTGTTCAGTGTGAGGAATGAAATAAAATATAATACTAGCATTATTTACTATTAATATCAACAATTTATTATTATTTATGGTATTTATTATTAAAAAACAAATGCAAATATTTATTTATTTAATCACATTTTTACTGCCGCCCTGAGGCGACTCAGGGTGGCTTACACATATAAAAACACCACAGATAAAAACTCTACAAAACAATAGGATAAAAAACATTAAAATGTTAAATTGTTAAAATTTATAAAATACCCTCCCTAGTGCCACATCCTTAAATTTCTAAAACTAACACTAAAAGCTGGAAGCTCGGGTGCCATTCAGATGAGCCAGCCTGGAGCGGCTATCTCCCCAAATGTTCCCCACACCTGTTGCTCCAGCCAGGATTTGAGGTTTTTACGGATGGATAAAAGCTCTGCCTGGAGAGGTAGTTCAGTTGGCAGGAGGGTCCACAGGGCCACAGCAGATACAGAGAAGGCCCTCCTTCTCGTGCTAGAGATAAGAGCCTCTCTAGCTGATGGCACAATTAGAGAGCCCCTCCAGTCTGCTCTAGTGGGATGGGCAGATATCCTTGGGGTGACACGGTCTCTTAAATACACAGGTATTACAATTAACAAAATAACGTAAAATGTGACAAATGTTATGAAATACTATGAAATACAAATGAGATTTGGGCAGCTTTGCTCTGATATTTTCCAGAAAATATCAGAAATGTGCATGACAGAACAGCTGCTTTGGATGTTTAAGAAACAGATACTTTTACTTTTAAAAAAATAAAT
This sequence comes from Furcifer pardalis, assembly GCA_030440675.1. Classification (NCBI taxonomy): domain Eukaryota; kingdom Metazoa; phylum Chordata; class Lepidosauria; order Squamata; family Chamaeleonidae; genus Furcifer; species Furcifer pardalis. The sequence goes on along the minus strand of CP126891.1, from coordinate 144,614,495 downwards.
AAATTGGTATTTAAGGTCCAAGCAAACAGGATAAGTCCTTGTTGCTGAGGTGCATGTAAGCTAAATATCTGCAATGGAGGAGAGAAGGAGCGTTATGGAGGAAGGAAGGGGAAGGTGGATGATTGACGGTATACACAAATAGGTAACAGCGATATCCGACCTATACAGACCTACTCAGGCATAAGTACATTTCAATTCAATCCAGTTTTCTAAGTAAAGGAGTGCAGCCTGCATAGTCATGGGGTTGAGGACGGTGGGCACCAATTTAAGTCAGTGGCATAACTCTATAAGTGCCATCTTTTTATCATAAACATTTACTTAGAGCACTTGAGTGATCATGGGATTTACAAATAAACACCAGAGTGTTAAGATGTTTTCTAGTGGCAAACCCAAAATCTTGACAATTGCTAGCAAATGTTAACAGTGACTACATTTCTGCCATTTACCATGACCCATAGACAAACACTCACACACATACATGCTTACCTACAATTATTTTCAACTTTCTTGGCAAATATTATTTGAAAACAAGTTAGGCATGAGTTAGTTATATAAGTTTCCAAGGTTCTCCATATCTTTCAAGGTGACTGGACGCCCAATTTTCGACTGACCTGCCGAAGCTTCTCATTTTATTTCTCAAGCCTTCAAAACCTGTCAGAAAGGGGGATGTGTTTGTCTGTGTTTAATGTGACTTATCTGAAACAGTTCCTTATTACATCACCATAACCTAATCTTTCAGCAGAAATGGGACAGTTTCTTAACTCTGCCCGTGTAGAAAAACAGATTCAAATCACATCATGTAAAATCATTTGTTTGGAGACTTCTTTTGTTAGCGACCACCCATGACTATTGGCAACGCTTCCCTAGATGATGAGTTTTCCAAACCTTTTTCATTTGGTTAGCAGCTGAGGGGGCTGCTTTCATTTTTAAGCATTTCGACTGGCTTTTTTTGTTGTTGTTGTTAAAAAAATCCTTGGTAGTTTGAATGTTTATTCTTCTTCACCTTGATTCCTAAAAAAGTAGAACATCAGGGCTTTAAAAGAATGCATCATAAATTAGTTAAGCAGACTAGGATAGTTCCATTTTTGTGTTTCTAGCCTTGAATTCTAGTGTCAATTTTTCAAGACCACAAAGATAAACAAATAAACTTGTGAATGAAAATGTCTGTATTTGCCAGCTTCATATATCTGGTGGAAACATAGACTACAGCAAACAGCTTCAGATGAGGGGTTAACATAATAGCCATGTATTTAAAAAAACCACACAATCTCAAAGAGTGTGGTTTTTGTTTATTTGCAAGATAAGTTTAAACTAAATAACAAAACAGCATAATTTGAAATAAAGTAAAGCATTTTCTCCCTTCCACAGTTAATGAAATGTTCCTATTTGTGACTCTGAAGATGTTGGCTTTGAAGTCCAAACCTCCCAAACAGAACCAGGAATTTGCTGGTGATTTATTACTATTTAGACAAGTGGTGAACAGAGAGTTACTATATGGAAATTCTGCATGCCATACCTATCATGGAGCACCACAAAAAACCAATGAGACAGTCTCCCCTTTCTCCTCTAGCCGGGGTCTCCTCTTCTTTTTAATAGGATCCCATGTCTGATATTTTTGTCAGGCCAGGAACTGCCTTCTGAGTCCTCTGGGAATTGGTTGACATTACATGGTTGATGCAGGTGTCTTCACAGGTTGCCTTACTCAAATAAGCAGAAGATGGCTTGACTTATTTATTATTGTCAGTTAAATAAAAGGTACAGAAGGAATGCTATATCCCCTGTGGAATGGGCTAGCAATATAGCACTTGTGAGATTTGCCAGTATAAGAACTAGCTTGGGAGGGTGGGGAAGGTTAATGAGAAAACCTCCATATTCCACTCGACCATTTCAGTGCAGTAGAAAGTGAGAACACAGAAGTGTAGAACTCCAAACACCTGCATCCAAATCCTCACACAGCCATGCAATTCACGGGGAGGTGCTTCTCTCACTCTAACTTATAGACTGATTGTGATGATTCAGATAAAGAAGGGTGTAGTGCCATAAAAATAAATAAAGCACACTGTGATTTTGCATAGATGGATCATTAAAAAGACTTGAAGGATTCTGCTGATCACAGAAACAGGGACGTTTAAAGGGGTCATTTTAGAGATAGACTCCATGACAAGAATAGTTAAATAAGGTTAACTAAGCTGGTCAATGCCTGGATATCTCTGTGTAGACAACCTTATCTGTATATATAAAACTACGGTACTCTATATATGCAAGCCTTGTACTATTCGTCCCTATGTTGTATGAATCCTACGATGAAAAGATTGATTGTAATAATAAATACATAGGTGAGTTCTTACTTCTCAATATCCATATCATTTGGGGCCACTTTGCCTGTGGTAATCCTCTACTTGCTTCAGTCTGGCATATAAAATAAAATTGCGTTGTTGGTTGACCTCTATGTCATCTTTTTAAACCACGCTTTCCAAAACTTCCTTCAAAATGGGGAAACCAAAAGACTATACAGCTGTCCATCTGGGACCTCCACATGACTAAATGCTGAGGAAGGTAATTAATTGTGTATCACATTGGAGTGTTCTCATTTTAAAAAAAGATCTTGTGGGCTTTAAAATGTCTTGCACTGTTTGTTTGTTTTAAACAACAGTGACACAGCTGAAGAACAAGCCATCCTAACTTACTCATACTGTAGGATATAGTGGACTGAGCTACCTACAGAAGACCAATCATCCAGAAGTGACTGGGAGATTTATATATTTTCATCCAACCCTTCCTTTTCTTAATCATCTGCTGAGTCTCCCACCCCAAATCCCACCCCACCCACCCCCCACACACAAACAAACCACCTAGTCCTTTTCTAACTTCCTCTTCCTGACAGGTAACCTTCTGATAGCAGTGATGGGCTGCTACCGGTTTGGACCGGTTCACTCGAACCGGTAGCAGCTTTCCGGAGGGGATCGCGGGGGGGGGGGGTAGTGAACCCCCAGGTGACCGGTTCGGTCGCCTCTCCGGCCGCCCTCCAGATGACAGTTTTGGCCAGCCAAATGGCTGCCCGGAACTGCACATGTGTCAAAACTCAATTTGATGCATGTGGACTGAAAAATAGAAGCGTGCATGCATAAAATTGAGTTTTGATGCATGCGCACTTCTGGGCAGCCATTTTGGGCTGCCCAGAAATGCGGAACACCTGGAGGAGTGGCGGTGGCGGTGGTGGCCTCTCCTCGGTGGACCGCTGGACTGGGCCGGCCCATGCTGCCAGGCTAGGCTGGGCTGGGCTGCTGGACCCGGCCCGGCCCGGCCGGGCTAGTGTGCACCACCACTGGGCCTGCCTCCTGCTGCTCCCCGACCCCAGGGTAAGGTAAGTGATGGGTTTGTGTTTGCGTTGGGTGGGTGGGTTGAGGTGTATGTGTTTTATATACAGTAAAACCTCAGATAACACTAAAACCTGGTTCCACAAGTCTTGGTGTTATATGATTTTTAGTGTTATCTGATCCTCTATGGGATCCATAGAGATACATTGTAACCACACAGGCTTTAGCGGTTGTTATCTGAAGCATCCCATAGGATCTTAATGTTATCTGATGCAATTCTTCCCCCCAGATGCCTTAATGTTATGCGATTTTAGTGTTATTCGATACTAATGTTATATGAGGTATTACTGTAGTTTGTTTTAATGTGTATGTAATTTATGTATTATGTGAATATATTTATGTATTATGTGTATATGTATTTATTTTAATATACTGTATATGTATTTATTTGTATTTATATGTATTTAAATAATGTGTATTTTTATTTAAAAAAATTTTTTACTTTGGCTCCACCCACAATGTCATGATGTCATGATGTTGGCTCCACCAATGACGTCAGCTCTGCCCACGGTGGGGTAGTAAAAATTTTGACAGCCCACCACTGTCTGATAGTATAACCCATTGTCATTTCCTGCAACTTCACTCCTGAAGGATGCAATACATGGAATGGAACAAATAGTGTTGTTGGAGTTAGGCCACTCAGCCTGTTCCAGGGCAATGGGAAGTTCTTCAGGACCAGCCATGCTGTACACATAGATGAGAAAAGTTACTTCTTTGTGGTTAAACTGTCCAGAATACTAGAGGCAGTGGCCTTATTGTCTGAAGGATTCAAGGACTTGTGGTTCAAGAAAACTAACTCTCTAGGAGTCTATGCACAGTGCATGAATATATTACCCATAACACATAGAACAACTCATTAGACTTAAAGTTCCAGCAGTGTTTGATCTCTAGCCATTGTTCAAATAATCCTAACAGGGGGAAAAACTGGCTCTAAATTTTAAAGATTGCTGATGACTAGTGTTCTCTCTCTCTTTCAAATACTGGTAAACAAAATAAGAAGTAGTAGAGGAGGGGGAAGAGTATGGTTGACCAACAAAGCTATCAAGATTCCTTTGGAGCTGTGGTCCAAAAATCCAGATATCCCCTGGGAACTTATCTGGAGATTTATTATCCTTATTCTTCAGTAAGAATGTCAAACTTTCTCTCTTTCTCTCCCTGCACATTTGTGAAAATGCCTATTGCCATCCCACCAAATGGTACTCAAGTTGTTCTAGAGCAGGGATGCAAACTTGGCTCTCCAGGTGTTCCTGATCTTCAATTACCAGAAGCCCAAGTCAGTACACCTGCTAATCAGGACTTCTGGGAACTGAAGTCCAAGAACATCTGGAGAGCCAGGTTTGCTGATCCCTGGTCTACATCAGGGATTGTCAACCTGCGGCCCATGGGCCAGGTGCAGCCCATGCCACCATTTCATGTGGGCCCCCACTGCCTCCAACACACCAGGAGGTGCCATGTGGTGGAGGAAGGGCAAATGGCCATCTGGCCCCTTAAGCTGTCTGAGGGAGTGTGACCCTAGCTTTTCATGACACCAAAGGGTTCCACTGAAACCCAGGTACAGCTTTTAGTATAATAATTTTCCTCTTATATTTTCAAGAAAATTGGAATTCTCGGTTGCGCACTCCCAGGAACCAGAGCTTCTCCATATGAGAATACATGCTACTCAGTACCTGGATGCTGCCATCTAGTGGGGCTGCATTTGCATGGTTTCTATTTCTCAGAAGAGTGGTTTCAAATGGAGTGCTTCTCAGATACAATTTGTTTTAAATACTTCAGCAGACTTACTAGGCCATCATAAGCAAGAATGTTGTAAATAAGTAAAACAAGACAGTAGCATGATTGACATTATTTTAAACTGTAACTCCCATTAATTATGTGTTACATACGGGCCATTTTGGAGAAATGTTTGATGGTACGAAAATAGAGCCAACAGAGAAATCAATAATAATAATTAGAAAAAAAAGTAGTACAGTGGCAAAAGGGAATGCAGTTTGTTGCAGACTTTTTCAGAAGATAAAAGATTACTCCCTAAAAAGAGATACTCTTTTGAATTTTTTTCAAAAATTAAGGTTATCTGGAGGGAGAAAAACTGCAGAAGGCATTTGCCCATGAGTATAAGCTTTTAGTATGTTTTTAGCAACAACAAAAATATTCTTATTAAAGAGATATTTCCTTCTATGCTTTTTGCGTAAGTAGCTTAGAACAACTTTTCTTGTTGCTTACCTAAGCCAATGCTTCTGGAGTAGATGAACTACTCATCCTTTGAATAAGCTTGACCTTGTTCTTCCATTAGCAGACAGCAAGGTTGTTTCAAAAAGTTTACTCAAGATGCCTTGAAATAAATTTCTCATGGCAAAAATATTTCCCCAAAATGACCAAGAAAGAATTAATTTTTCCCACATTTACAGCCTTTTTTGTTTCTGGCTTTTCCATGGGTGTTTTATTTTGTTTTTTTATCCCCCTCCATCAAAGAAGGGGCTGTGTGCAATGGTGGGTTGTCAAAATTTCTGCTACCCCACAATGACATCATTATGTCGTGGGCGTAGCTGACATCATGATGTCATGACGTCATGATGTCGTGGGCGGAGCAAATTTTTTTAAAAAATTAAAAATGTCTGTGCGTGCATCAAACCTCCATTTGACACATGCACAGTTCTTTTTTTAGTGTGCATGTGTCAAACCTATATTTGATGCATGCACACTAAAAAAAGAACTGCACATGCATCCAACAGAGGTATGACGCATGCACAGTTCCGGGCAGCCATTTTTTGCTGCCCAGAAATACATTCCCCCCCCCCGGCGACCCCTCCTGATGGGGTGCTACCGGTTCAGGCGAACCGGTCCGAACCGGTAACATCCCTTCACTAGCTGTGTGTCACTTTTAATGTTCACTGGTCACTCCCGTTATGTTTTGAATGGTTGATTTTCCTGTTTGGTTGATTTATTTTAAAATTGTCATTTGATCAATCTACTGTGTGTTTATTCTCTTAAAGGTGTCCATCTTGGTGGGGATTTTTAAGAGCATTCTGTTTGCCTCTTTTTGGGTGGGTGGGAAGAGAAGGTATTGTTAAATGATTTGTTAGGGCTTTTGAAATTCCAGAAAACACAAATGAGAAATGATTGACTAAAAATAAGCTTTCTCCTTGTGCTTTACAAAGTGCACAAAGAACACAAAACAAGAAAGATGAAAAAACCCCCCCCAAAAAAAGGAACTAAAATGAAAAGAAACATAACATTTTGCTGCCAACATGTCTAATTACTAACAAGTATGATTAACAGAAATGTAGCAAATACTAGCTTTATGTTTTGGCAAATGTCTGCCCATTTGTGGCCATTTCTAGGTAAATTCCCATCTGAAATCTGAAAAAAAGCAATAAAATTATCCTGCTTTCCCAGTCTTATAATGGTTGCTGTAGTGCTATTTCCTCTTAGCCATCAGAATACTAGCATCATTAGCTTGTCCTACACATATGCAGAAGGCTTTGGAATAAAAACATGGTGGGCTGGGGAAGCACCTGCTTTTCACTGCTTAATAAAACAAAGCTCCCTTATTTCCTGCTCATCTGTTTACTCTTGCACAAATTATTTTTTATACTCCATTGACTAAGATAAATGGTGGGATTAATATATATTGGAGAAATCCTCGCGAACAGTTTGCAAGCAGAGAGAAAGGATTGCTATTATTTCCCTCAGGTAACATAGCCCAGACAAACTGGATTAAGACTCATTTGCTGCAGGGCTTAGATGTGATCATGCACTATTAGTGAGGCACCATATAGGGAAATTGGTTTTTTTTCTTTCCTGAAATGAAAATGAGACTAACTTTCAGTACCTTGCTTAGGCCAAACAGGGCTGCTGCAACAACAACAACCCTGAATGGGACTGCAAATTTCTGAAAATGATACAGGAACAAAATCTATCATCTGTGTTTCTAACAAACTTTAGTGACAATGACATTTCATTCTCTAAATTTTGTTGACTGAAAGCCAATAGTAAGTCAAGGCTAGAGCAGGACCATTGAATCAGTAGAATTTACAAAAGTTGACACACCAAATCCCCACTTTCAATTTGATTGCCACCTCCTTATTACAAATACAATTCAATTCAATTTTATTTCAAATACACTCTGATAAATAGACTGTGGTCTCTAGCCATGATTTACCTAAATTTTCTCCAGGGGTTTTTTTCAGATGGAGACCATGTATGGCTAGAGCTTGACGGATGGATTCAGGAGATGTGATCCAAAAGAACAGCTTTTCCAAGGGGCAATAGGTTGTATCAATCATGGTTTTTTCTGCAGTGACATCATGTTTTCCTCTGTAATGTATTTGTTTTAGAGAGAAAGAAACAAGATTGGAAAACAATAGGAAGAAATGGGAAGACTATAAAGAGGAATTGATAGTATCTGGAGAACTATGTCCAACCCCAATTCTATGGAGAGAAGTATGTTGCATTAAAAATAGCTCTGTGTTCATATTTAACCTTTCATCTGCACCACGTACGATCACATCCTAGACAAACAGCACTAAGACTGCAGGCCTTAGCTCAGATGTAATAGAAAAGCAGCATCTATTATCTTAAAATAGACACATAAGACTCATCACCACCTCTTGCCTGGGATATCATAAACATTTGAGGTTGGGCGTGAAATTTGCTACTAACTGTATCCTGTCCCTGTTTCTTTGGAGTTTATTCAGCTTTGGCTAAGCTATTTTTATCATTTGGTAAGCTATTGCAATAAGCATAAAGGTTGGACCCAGGAGTGCCTTTCTGTAAAACCTGTCGATAGAAAAAAGAGAACTGCAATCCAGCAGTCATGAGTCTGTTGCTGCAATATGTTGTATTAGCTCTTGAAGGTCTTTTGCAACATCTAAAGATGTGTGGTCTGATGAGTTGGCTCCATATACAGAGTCTAATGAGCAGTGAAATGTGCTCGCTTCGGCAGCACCAGTGGTGGGCTTTTTTAAAAATTACTACCACTCTGTGGGTGTGGCCAACTCTGTGGGTGTGGTCAACTCTGTTGGCATGGCCAGGTGACTGGGTGGGTGTGGTTAAACTGCTGTATTTTAATGTGAGCTTTTGTGGATCGAGTCCACTTCGTCAGACCATTAGTTAGCAATTAGACTTTAATGCTCTAATTTTCCTTTAAAGAGCAACTGCAGCAGAGTAACTGCTGGCTCAGCTTCACCCCACTCCAAGCACCTGGACCCCACTCCAAGCACCTGGATGTTGGAGTTGCATTTGGAATGGGGTGAGAGGAAGAGGAGGAGGTGGGCAGGGCAGGGAGTGGTGGGGTGGGGCAGGGCAGGGCAGTAGGCGGGGCAGCCAGTTTTACTACTGGTTCTCCTGAACCTTTCCGAACCTGCTGGAGCCCACCACTGAGCAGCACATATACTAAAATTGGAATGATAGAGAGAAGATTGCCATGGCCCCTGTGCAGTGAGACTAACCTTTTCATAGACTACTGGGGCAATTTCTAAGAAGCAGTGTGACTTCATCTTCCTTCTTCATCTTAGTAGAAACACATGGAAAGGAGGACAATCTGGAAGTAGAACAACATTACTTGAACAACTGAGTTGGAAGAGGTCTATGAGGCTGCGTAGTGCAAGACAGGAATCCAAATTAAAGCAGATCTGACAGATGGTTTTCTACTTTTCTCTTGAATGTCTCCAACTCTGGAAAGTTTTGTCCTCTCCCAGTCCTGGAATTCTACCTGGGGGATTTTTGCTGATTTCTGGGGCTAGCATTCCCTAAAATCTTTACATTTCATCCTTAATGCTAGGGTGACTTATTGTGGGCATCATCAGTGTTCCTTTGCCAGCTAATTATAAGGATTTTATGATACAGCATGTGCAAATGGATGATGAAATAGATTTGGCAAATTGGGTTTCTGTGCATGCGCAGTTTATTGGAGCCATTTCGGCTCCGTTTCTCTTTAACTGCCTGCCGGTCGGAGAGAAACCGGGGCTTCCGTGATGCAACGGGGGAGGTCCGGTACCATTTTCGAAACAAAGGTAAGTCGAAATTCCCCCTCCCTAAATGGGATTGCCGCGCAGACTGCGGGATGGTTGGCCGCCCTAAAATAGATGGCTTTTTAAAGAAATGCCAAACTGCTGGATAGCTCAGTGATTTAGGTAACTGGCTTCAAAGCCATAGATTGATAGTACATATGTGAAGGCCTGGTGGTGGGAAAGGACCAGTGGCGTAGGGTGAGGGGGCAGGGGCAGCCCACCCTGGGCGGCAGTTTTTGGGCTATGGGTTTTCTTGGACTACAATTCTCAGAAGCCCTAGTGGGAGCAGGTGCCAGCGTCCACCAGGGGGCGGCAAATTTGGCTTATGTCCCCAGCAACTGAAATCAACGCTACACTCCTGGAAGGGACAGAAAAATTCAGAGGAAATTTTTTCTGGTTTTTTTTCCCCCTACAAAAATGAAAAAAGGAAGAAATTTGATTATGGAATGTTTATTTTAGCTTGCTGAATAAAACATCTAAGACAAGTAGTTTATATATTCTCCAAATAATTTCTAAAAATGATGTACAGTATAGCTCAGAAAATGATTCTAATTAAATTTCATGCCTATTCATTGAATCTTAGTCCTTTCCACAAACTCTCTCTCCCCCTCAGTCCTTTTCATGGGAATGGTTGCTTCATGTCCATTTGATATGTGGAGAGGAAATATAAAGAATTTTCATTGTTAGTAATGTTGATGGGTTTTTTTATTATCTGCACCAGATAAACTAGCCAAACCAAAGAGGTTCCATCCATACAGTTCAGGAGATTGTTGCTCCATTTGTTACAATTACAAAGATTTTTTTTAAAAAATAAAATAAAAGTAAATTCCATTTTTAATAATTGTTTGAATACACTGGATTTTAATATACTGTCCTTCCATCTCGCCCGGAGATGGACAGAGCTGTGGGCGGTGAGGCGCTGATTCCGCCCTCCCTCCGGGAGCCTTCCACCTCTGCCCGGAGGCTGATAAAAGAACAAGCGACGGTGGGCAGCGAGAGGATGCTCCTGCCCTCTCTCCAGGCTCCTTCCATCTCACCCGGAGATGGACACAGCTTTGGGTGGTGTGGAGCTGCCCCCGCCCTCCCTCCGGGACCCTTCCACCTCGGCCCAGAGGCTGATAAAAGAACAGCTGGCGGTGGGCATACGTTGTATTTATGACATTTGACTATATTAATTGTAATGCTGGATTGAATTTTTTGTAATGCTGGATTGAATTTTTTGTCATTATATTGTTATATTTTTATATTGTATGCTATTTTGTACTTTGGGATCGTATTTCTACACTGTATTTCTGGTTTGTACAGTTATATTGTTGCTTCATTGTGTTGCCACATTGTTGCTGTTACACTGTGTGGTGTCCTATCATTGCATTGTTTGCCTTATTGTTGTACGTTATTGGTTGATTATATGCTATTTGTCTTGTACACCGCCCTGAGTTGGTCGCACCAAGTAGGGCGGTATAGAAATCCAATAAATAAATAAAATAAAATAAATAATTTGTGATAATTTTATGCTAAATCGAATTGTACATAGTCATATTTTGTGACCCTAAAGTAAAAGAGTGGCTTTCAGCCTCTAAAAAAAAGTGCTAGTATTGCAGTTTTAATTCCCCCCCCCCCCGAAAATGTCCAGGTTTTTTAAAAAAACTGAAAAACCTCTCCACTTTGTCTCCTTGACAGCGGCTGGATTCAATGAGTCATAGGTCTCCTTCCAGCTCTGTAGTTCTAAGGTTATTATAATATCATTATAATGTTTATAAGATACTTACCTGATATTCTCTAGCATGGCTATCTTTTTTGGCACAGGGAGCATAAACTAACCCTTATACTAGAGATGTGCACGTACTGTCTGATCCAATTTCTATCTGAATATTTGCTGCAGAGTTCGTTACAGACCTTAAATTGGTTTGGACGGTCGGCAGATTGGTAGTTTGAGACCTAAGTGCTCCACCATGGAGTGAACTTCCATCTCTGTCCCAGCTCCTCCCAACCTAGCGGTTTGAAAGCAAGAAGTCACAAGTAGATACACTAGTACCTCGGATAACGATAAGACTTGGTTCCACAAGTCTTATCGTCATCCGGTTTTTAACGTTGTGCGATGCATACATTGCACAATGTTAAAAAAAACCCAGTTCCCTTTCTGAAGAGGAAAGGGAACAGGGGGGACGATCCACTTGCCTCTTTGGAAAGAGCAGCAGTTAGACTTGCTGCTTGCATTTCTCATAGTGCACTAGTCATGTGGCTTGGTTATGATAAGGAATACAGACAGTGACTTTTTAGCTAGACACAACTTGCTGCTGTGATTTATGCAATGGCACTTACACTGTTGTACACAAGCAATATGACTTTGAACAACCTGTTTTGTATTTGCATAGGAAGTTTTGGAAAGAAAACAGGAGGGAAAGCAGTTCTGCGGTACATTTATTACACCAAGAAGGAAGGGGGAGACACTATTTCACAGAAATACGATTTGTACATGGATTAAGTTAACCACGGGTGCTATGCTACTATCTGCATATGGAACTGATTTTTTTCCCCTAGAAATTGAATTTTTACTCTCTGTTTTAATTTAAAACAGAAAAACAAAATGTCAGCATCTCAGTGTCTGGATGCCACAATATTTTCTAGCCAGCTCTTCCAATCTCCTAGCTTACATTCAGATTTCATTTCTGCAGCTCTGGTTTTCATAAAGTTTATATGTCAACAGTGGTTTCCATTTGAAGTTCTGAAACTGTTAGATGTTGCTGCTGTCCCTGACCTTTATGGTGAGCCCTGGCTTCATTCCACTCTTTTATTACTTAGCTATGAATCCAAGCCTCTTTTTGCCTATTCCTGGAATGTTTGTCCATTTCCTCTCCTTACCACAGTCTTCACAGGAAGAAAGGCCTAATGATTCACATACCACTTAGAAGCTGGTTCAGGGAAAATGAGTATTGGCACTGAAATGTTGGCATTAAATAGAACATTGACATTAATGTTAATTCTTTAAGTGAAAACTATAAACTTAGTTCACTATATTAACTATATTAATGACCCGGGACCTTTTAAATGTTAAAAATAATAATTGACATGACTAGAAATGGCCCCAAATGACCAACCAACTCAACACACACACACCCTCCAAAGTAACCAATTAAAAAATGTAAAATGCTGATCACGGCACAAACTATTAATGTTTCTGGCCAGAATCCTATCTGTTAGCTGTGTCAGAACAAGCATAATGGTGCAAATTGCAGTGGCAAGTTGCTGCTAATTAACAAGCTGCCATTATGTATCTCTAGCCATGCACCAGTTGATTGAGTTGGTGCCAGTGAGTGGTATAAGCAGCTACTTGTTAACCAGTGACAATAATTAGGGATAATGAATCAATTTTTGCTAAAAGGAAGGAAATAAACAGTGAGGTTGATTACCGTATATACTTGACTATTAATCATTCCAAATATAAGTTGAGGTACCTAATTTGGACCTCTAAAACTAGATTGACCCGAGTATAAGTTGGGAGTGGAAAATGCAGCAGCTGCTAGTGAGTTTCAATAATTAAAATACATGAAAATATGGTAAAATTAATTAATTTAGACATTTGTGTGGGTATGTTTTTGAGTGCTTACGTTGACCCAAGTATAAGTTGAGTCCCATTTTTGGACCTCATTTTGGGGACTAAAAAACCTGACGTATACTTGAGTATATACAGTACATGCTTCTACCTTTTCCATTGGCGTTTAAACGTCCTCATGCCGTGCTGACATGTTTTAAGAGTGAAGCAGAAATTAAGAAATGATCCTCCTTGCCCTAATTCTGCTTAACCATCAATCCTTTCCTGCTAAAATGAAAGCAAAAAGGTTTGGCTACATTAAAGATGCAAGATTTATTTCATCAGGGGCTTTTGTGGATTCCAGTTTACTTCTTCAGACATGGTACAGTCACTTGTTCCTAATGAAGTAGATTGGTATCCATCAAAATAAAGTTGTTCATCTTTCATGTGCCATGGCCTGATTCAGATAAACACAGCTACTTCACAGAAAGCCATCTGTGTGTTTCCTCTCCTTGTGGAGATGTTTCAAGCAGCTAATAGAATTTAATATATAGTCAGAATTAAAGTCAGAACAATTATTGTAATTACAGTTATAAAATAGATAACAATGTCTACAGGTTGCACTTTTAAAAAGTAAGCCAGTTAGGAATGATATTTAAAGAGCAAGTAACCTAAAAGAGAAGCCTTTAGGCACACCCAGTATAGCAGTAGTTATTGGAACATGGAAATCACCATGAAAGTTGGAGCATAGAGAAGACACTCTTGTGTAATATCCAAATGACAAGGAAATGTGTTTTTGTCTCTTTTCCCACCAATTTGAGGAAGCTGTAAGTGCTTCTGCAGCGGCTGAGGATGAGAAGTTATGTGTTCTTCTCTTCCTCTCATGGCAACCCAAAACAGATTCCCAACGGAGGTAGAAAATAAAGTGGTGCCCCTGCCCCACAGTTTCAAAGTGCACCCTGTGCAAAGTTAACCACTTTGCTCAGTGGTGGGATGTCAAAAATTTTACTACCCCACCATGATGTCATCACAGTGTGGGCGGAGCTAACATCATGACATCATGACATTGTGGGTGGAGCCAAATAAAATAAAAATAAGCACACACACACACACACCTCCACCCACCCACAACACAAGGACAGCAAGGAGGACAGCAAGGAGGCTTGGTGTGCATGCGCAGTGGGGGAACCATTGAAAAACTAAGCCCCAAAGGTGGTTCCCCCCAAAAGCTGCTACCAGTTCTCCGGGACACCGGGAAAAGTTACTACCGGTTCTGGAGAACTGGTGAGAACCTGTTACATCACATCACTGACTTTGCTTTTTGCACATGTGATACAGCACCTCACAAATGCCTTGCTTGGCAGTACATCTGCAGGCATACCAGATTAAATAATTAACACATTTCTGTTATTTCAGGACCCTCAATATCTGCTGCCAGAGACAGCTGCCCCTCTCTGACATGGTAAGACGAATGCTCTACCTGCTTGTTTCCACTACAGCCAGGATTACATGTGGGGACAAGCACATCATGCCTCTCATTATATATGGAAGTATGTATTTAAAAACCCTCACAAAAGTACCTCTAAATTGTATTTGAGCATTTTGTAAAATTTCTCTCCTCACTTGACATGTTCATGTACAGTAAAACCTCGCATAAAGAGCATCTCACTTAGAGAGTAACTCGCTTAAAGAGCAGAATTTTCTCTGAATGGCTGTCTCACTTAACAAATAAATCAGGGTTTGCAGTCCCCCCTCCCCCCGAGGTCACAATTGGTCATTTACAGTGGTGTTTCGCTTAAAGAGCAAACTCGCTTAAAGAGCAATCCCGTGGAACACATTATGCTCTTTAAGCGAGGTACCACTGTATATCCATATATGGTACAGCACAAACATGTCTTATTATCATACTAGATCTGCTGGGAAATTCACCTTTTGCTCCCAAAACAAAAAGTTTGCCTTGAAAAAAGGGAGGATGGGATTCAATGGCAGATGGAGCATAGGAATAGCAATTACAGTGCACTTATCTATCGCCCCATAGCGCTTAGGGCATACTCTCGGCTGTTCCCAAGGTAATTAGCATTTCTGCCCACAACACACTGGGTACTGATTTAACCAATTTTAGAAGGACGGAAGGCTGAGTCAACCTGGATCCCCATCAGGATCAAACTCACAATGTCAGCAATTTTAGATGCAGTAATAAAGTTTTAACCAGTATGCCACAAGGGCTCCTCTTGGGATGGAAAATAAATTTCCTTTGTTTGCTTTTATCTATTGAAATAATCATTTTTTTTTGCAGCTCTGGAAGGTAACAATGGGATAAAAAGTAACTTGCCATGTTTTGCACACTTACAAAGTGTTTTCATGAAAAAGCTGTACCAGTGTACCTCAGAACAAAAATTCAAAAATTAAAATATTTGTACAATGTGTAAAATGTGTACAGTATACAACAGGGAAGAAAATATTTGTATAATATAGAATGTATGTTTTTAGAGTTAATTTTTGAGAAAGACTTCAGCTTCCAGGATGGTCATAATGCTTATGAGATTCTGGAAATTTAGATTCCAAAATGGAACTTTTACACACACACACTTTTTAATCTGTGCAAAAAAAATGGCACTCAAATGTATGTACACTGCCCAAAGTGGGAAATTTCCCAAATGGGCAGTATAAAAATGTAATAAATAAACAAACAAATAAATAAATGCACTAAAATGTTTTTAACATGTGCTTGAATTTCCAAAAAAGGAATTTTAAAAAGTCCCAGAGTCCAGTTACAGTACTGGAATTGGATGAGAAATCTGGTGACATTATCAGAAACAAAAATAACAGCTTTTTGTATCCCTATAGGAATACATCCTGGAACTAGCTGGAAAACTGAGTAAGTTGGGTTCCAGTCTGTAGAGACAGAGATCAGGGAATTGGTTCCCTGTCTAATTTCATTCTAAATTTTGATCATTATAGTAGGCCCAGGGACTGCCGGAACTGGTTTTTATCTAGAGTATCACTGAATGTTCTCCAGAGAGGCTACAGCTCCTCTTACCATTCTGAGAATGATAAGACCAAAGCACCAAAATGGTTCAAATTCAAGGAGGCTGTTTGTAAGAAAAGTGGGCGAGGTGAGAGATTTTTCATGAAGTGCTAGATTAGTGTGGGAGGGGTATGTCATTACTAACTGATCCTGCAGGATTGGGGGCAATAGGAGAGATAAAATTTCAAGAGGGGCTGAAATGATAAAACAACAGAATTGTAATAATATGGGTCCTAACTTGCCTGGCAACCAATTTATGGATCAGGACTGATCCTGTATATTGTTTTTAAGGAACATGATTTCATTTTGACATCATTATTCATCTAGTTCTGCCTCGTTTTGTCCACTTGGTGGCTCCATAGAACTATTTGTGCTCATATTATATTAGATTGCCAGTTGTACACTGATATTAGATCTAAATACCTTGCATTCCTATTGGAAAAAACAACTTTTTGGGACTCAAAAAACAAACTGTCTTATCTCCTTCTGGGCTCTTATATCCACGTTGTGTGTAGAACTGCCAAGTTTATAATTAAGGCATCAGCTAAAAGAATCGAATATGTCAATCAAATTGGGGTATCCTGCAAGGGAGATTCACTTATCTGACTATCAATATGCATGAATTAATTGTATTTAGGGACCTTCTCCAGTTTACATTCTTTAAAAGTAGTTCAGGTATGTATATATTGTATTTATTGTATTTTTATTGTATTTGTATTGTATTTTATCGCACTTTATTGCATTGTACAGATTTTAAACTCTTATATTATTGATAAGGTCGAAAGACTAATCAATTAATAAATATTCATTCATAGAACTATTTGTGCATTTTTGCTGAGAAGCAAAAAAAAACACACACACCGACAACAACACTAACAACAGCAAGAAGAAGAAGTGGCAGTGGTGGTGATGGTGGAAACATAAGAAAAAGAGAAGCTTTTGCTGCCTTTCGGATATCATTTTGGTCTCTGAGCATCTGTAATTATACTGAGTGCAAGCAGTTGTAAAATTAGTATGAGCGCCAGTCAGGAACAGGATGCTGGGTGTGGGGACTGGGTTGTAAATCTCTCCTAATTATAAAGTTCAGTGGCTGGTCTCATTCTCTGCCTACTGGTTCTTTTTTTCAGGTTTATTTCTGGTGGGGATAATATCAGTTAATCTCAAAAGCTAGCAGCTTCCCTGGTGGCTTAGTGGTTAAGATGCTGAACTTGGAGAATGGAAGGTCGGGTTTCAATACCTAAGGGCTGCACTGGGACATAGAAGGAGCCTCATTCAGGCATCCCCTGAGTGGAGTTTCTCCAGAAAAAAATCCTTTCGACTGAGAGTAATCTATGATACAAAATTATTATTATTATCCCAAATGCTGTTCTCGAGAGGGTCAAATCAAATCCTTAATTAATTTATTACTTCAAAGTGCACAGAAAGACAGTGCATTGCGGTAATGCCTGCTGCTCACATGAATTATCCAAATGTATCACACTATATTGCAGTGGTTCAAGTGGCTAAGACACTGGCTGGAAGGCGGCAGGTCAGCAGTTTGATTCCCGAGTACTGCCAGACGGAATGACCTCCCGCCTTTGTACCAGCTTCTGCCAACCTAGCAGTTTGAAAGCAAGAACTTACAAGCAGATAAACAGGGACCACTTCGGTGGGAAGGTAAACAGCATTCAGTGCGCTCTGGTGTCTAGTCATGCTTGCCACATGACCATGGAAACATCTGCAGAAGCAGACAGCGGTGGCTCTTTGGCTATGAAACAGAGATGAGCACTGAACCCTAGAGTCTGAAATGACTGGCTTTTGAGCAAGGGTGACCTTTACCTTTATCACACTATATAACTCACCCCCCAACACACACATAGCAATTACTTCTGGAATGAAGAAACTTTAGTTCTTTAGAGGTTTTAGACTACAATTCCCATGATCCTTCCATTAGGCTTGTTCACTGGGGCTTCTGCATAATTGACGTCTAGTAGCATCCAGTAGGATCAGGAGTGCTGTGCCTTTGAGTTAGCATAAAACTTTGATGCTATAATCATATTATGATCCTTTCTCTAGATAAGATTTGTAACTTTAGATAGAAAATTATTTGTATGGCTTTTAAAATACAGTAAAACCCCAATTTACGAAATTAATCCATTCTGAGACTTTTCCCTTAAGTCAGTTTTTTCCTTAAATTGAAGCACATTTCCCCATAGAATTGCACTGATAATTTTAAAAACATTCCTGACCTCCCCAAAAAATAATGAAAAAATAAAGAAATGCAGAACACACAGTGAAAGGGAATGGAAAAGATGCAGCTAAGCTCCCTACCTTTTCCACCACTTGAGAAATGGTCTACTAGCACCACTTGCCTGGGCTCCAGTGGTTTTTACTGATGGTCAGTGTCAGGCGCGCCTTCCTCACCAATGTCTGCCAAGTGGGGCTGTCCACATCCTGGGCTCTCTTGCTGAACAAGCCGCCAGCTCCTCCTCCTGCTGGATCAACATCGGGGCATGTGGCTGGACAAAAGTCCAGATGCAATGCTACTGTCCATCTGTGTTGAAGGCTGTCCATGTTGACCTGGCGACTATGACTTGGTGACAAAGTTCACCCGGTGGAAGGAGGAGCATCTCCTCTTGCCCACTGGCAGCTTCCTCATCAAAAATCTCACTCAAATCTTCAAGAGATGACTCTTTACGCCACCCACACTCTCTAAAATGGTGTGGGACCAGCACTATAACCCTCCCAGACGTAATACGCTCTGGGAAAACCTGTTCTATATCTCAATTTTTTTTTCTTTAACTTGCGACGTCATTTCCTCAGGATTTCCTTCTGTAGGTCGAGTTTTCCTTTACTCGAGGCTTCTGTAACTTGGGGTTTTACTGTATAGAACTGTGCAAGGAACTCTTAATTAAAACAAAAAATGGCTGCGTGAAACAGTCCATTAACTGGACAGCTGGAATAGAGGCAAAGGCATTGAAAATTTGCAAGGTTCTTGCCCTGCTACAGAAAAGCATATGCCAACATCTTCTTTGTTTCATGTTGTTTGAATTTTTTTGTATATCTATGCAGTGTGAGGCCCAGGTCAGATGGTTTTGCAATAGGGATACGTGGCATTACAGGGTTTCCAAAACATACTGTTTCTTTTGCGGCATTAATGCTGCTTGCTCCTCAGTGTTCTGATTTATGAACAATTTTCCAGGGCTCTTTCATTGGCAAGGAAACAAAATTCTGTAATTACGCCCTGGACCACATCACTACATAAGAATTTGGGGATCATGTGACAGGATGTGCCACCCACTGTTTATATTTGTTTTATGTGCATATAGAGAATAAAGTGAGAAGAGAGTTTGCGGAGAGAATCTCCAAATCACAGCAGATATTGAATGAATAAACTGAATCCTAATAGGGCATCAGGCGTAATATGCTTTACAAAGAACATACCAATAGTTGTGACACTAGCTGCCAAGTTTACCTCCCTAAATTAGAGTATTTTCCCATTTCACTGTATGCTAGCACTATTGTAACTAAGACAGCTGTACCAATGGGGAACCATAAAGGCTTTCTGAGCCTCCAGCATTACTAGTCCAGTAATGTTACAAGCTTTTCATACTTGCTGCTGAATTACCATTGCAATGATTTCCCACCACTCAAAAACACCAGCAAATATCTGTTATAATCCCTTGATCTACTTCTAATCCACAATAATTGCTTTAGGGCTTAATAGGACAACTAGAGGTTCTAGCTGCAGGACTGGTAATTCTTAAAAGATGTGGGTACAGACACCTTTGCAATCTGCGTTTAGTTTTTCATCATGTGCTCTATGTTGTTATTTGTGCAATGCTGCCAAGGCTTTGATAAAGGGGGCAAAGGAGAATGAGTAGATTTATGTTGAATGTTACAACTTCATTTCAATAAGTTTTCCCCTTAAATTATCTCAGGCAAATTTGAATCTAGGTGATTCTCCCTTCTGTTCATAATTATTTTATTGTGTATAAAATAATAGTCTTAAATGTGAAGAAGGCTTTCCCCCCAATTTTAACTGCAGCATCTGATACTGGTTGAAATCTGGGGGAAGACTTTGGGGATAGCAGGATGGGATCGGGAGTTTTAAATGTTCAAAAATCACCACCGTTGGTCTCACCACAGCTGACAACAGTATTTGTTATGCTTATACAGTACAGTATTTCACTTTTCTCCCAATGAACTCAAGCCAGTCTACATGGTTCTCCTTCTCTCTACTTCATCATCATAACAGCTTGTAAGGTAAGTCAGGCTGAGAACACACAGTAATGACCCAGTGACCTTCAGAATCAGAGGGATTTGGATCTGTGCCTTCTCCAGTTTTTTGAATACTACACACCATGCTGGCTTCCGGGTTTCATCTCTGTTTTACACAGGTCATACACCACTCATTGCTTTTGGGTGTAGTGAATTGCTTGCAACTGTCCCACCCTTTTGCCTTCCAGATGGGTAGAAGGATAATAGCTATGCTTGGTGGAAATTATTGGAGATGAAATCCAGAAGATCTGGGAGGCAATGGGGGGAGATAATCCTGCTTCAAAACACTGAGTAGGTGCCTGGTATGCTATAGTATTCAATCAATGAATCAATCAATATCCAGTTAGAACAGCTGATGAACAAGGGAATTGATTATGTTTAGTTTCATTGTTTGAAATCCTGTTCTGTGGCTCCATCTGCACAGCAAGAATAGTGCCACTGGCAATTAAAGGCTTCCTTTTGCAACTTCTAGCTGTATACAGCTTTCATCAAAGTCAAATGCACCATTAAATTGTTAAGTTATTTGTAGCAGCTGAACAACAAAGCAGAGCAGGTTTTAGGCAATTTTATGTTTGGATGCAAGTCTCCCGGTTCACCCCTTTTTAGCCCAGGTAATAAACACACTTGGATTAGATACTTGAGAGAAAGAAAAAAAGTCCATTTACTCAAACAATTATGTCACAAGATACATGTGCTCAGCAGTGGTGTAGGGTGGGGGAGGCCAGGGGGAGGCCCACCCCGGGCGGCACTTTTTGAGCTATGGGTGTTCTTGGACTACAATTCCCAGGGGGTGGCAAATTTGGCTTATGCCCCGGGCAGCTGAAATCAACACTACACTATTGGTGCTCAGGAGTCTTGATGAAGTTGATTTATAAAGAAGTACTGTACAGTAAAGTCTTTCTTCCAGCCATGTGACCTTTCATATTTCAAGGAAGAAAACAAGAGAGAGAAGGCCAAGGCAAACAAAGGCCTTAAGACATGCAAATATTTACAGGACAGGCTAGTCTTTCCTATCTCTCTGGTTACTGCATGCTGGAAGGAAGGCTATCTTGGGGACATGAAAGGAGCCTTATTAGGATGTCCCCTGAGCGGATTTTCTCCAGTTTAAATCCTTTCAACCCAGAATAATTTTGGACACAAAATCGTCGTCGTCGTCGTCGTCGTCGTCGTCGTCGTCGTCGTCGTCGTCGTCGTCGTCATCATCATCATCACCATCATCATCATCATCATCATCATCATCATCACCATCATCATCATCATCATCATCATCATCATCATCAAGGCTACTCACAAACAAAAGTGTCTGCATCTCTCCATCTGAAACTTGGCAGATTTCACAGTCTCAAAAGAGGCAAATATGATCTCAAAATGGACAAATGTTTGATAATTTTCTTTTAAAAAATCCAAAATGCAATGAACTGTAACATAAAAGCTTCTGTACATAATGGCCAAAAACCCTATTATCTTTTACATAGGTGGTGTAAATTTCAATAGTGAATACCTGCAAGATAAGAAATCACTGACGACTTATTTTGTGACCGCTGCAATTTATGCTGACCATGTTAAAGTGAGGAGTGTAACCCACAGGATTTTGGCCACTGTCTGAAATTTGGTAGACATAATCCTTATCTAAATTGGTTACTATGTCTACTATTTTCATTGGATTCTGACAATCAGAAAAAGTTGCAGATATTTGTTAATTTTCAATGAGAAGCATGAAGAGTTGGGTTTTTCGAATTGAGGTTCCTTATTTGAATTGAGATAATTGGGTGGGTTTTAATCAATCTGACAAAAAACAGGCTGTTTCCCAAATCATCACAAAAACCTGAATCTTGTGCCCAGGGGACATCTCTGGTGTTCTCATAGGTCTCAAAACTCCCATACAAGAGTACAAGAGAACTGGTGTGTGCTCCTAGTATAAAGTCATTGAGCTGGCCAGCCTTATACTACGAAGACAGCCGTCAGGTTTGTCAACAGGGCAACATGTTGCATGTCAAAAGTGTTGAAATAGTTAGAATTTTACTTGTGTTTTGGTTTTGGATTATTATTTTTTTAAAGGACTTTCCACACACACACACACACACAAGCCACAGTTTTTCTATATATAGAATGGAAAGAACTTGACATTTTCTTTAAAATATATAAATGTTGAAGAAATTACACTAGTAGGTTCATTCCAGTAACGAGCAGATGCTCCATTCAAGCACAGATTGAGAACAGCTGCCCAAAATCTCTTGCCCAGCTTGCACAATCATTCCAGCTGCACGCAGAAGTATGTTCTGTATATTTGGTGAATTTTTCACATTGAAACTTCAATATTATGAAGTATTCAGACCACACACACACACACACACACACTTCCTAATTAGTTACAGAGCTATTTAAGAGGACCAGCCCTGCATCTGGATAGAGTGAAAAGGTTGCCTCAGGTATCACATGCAGGCATATAACCAGTGGTGGGTTGTCAAAATTCCCGCTACCCCACCATGATGTCATTGACGTCGTGGGCATAGCTGACGTCATGATGTCATGACGTAATGACGTTGTGGGCAGAGCAAAAAAAATTTTTTTTAAATGTCTGTGCATGCATCAAACCTCTGTTTGACGCATACAAAGTTCTTTTTTTAGTGTGTATGCATCAAACCTCTATTTGATGCATGCACACTAAAAAAATAGAACTGCACATGCATCAAATGGAGGTTTGACGAATGCACAGTTCCAGGAAATACATTTTTGGAGGCGGCCAGAGAGACGACCGAACTGGTCGCCCAGGGGTTTACCACCACCCAGGCATGCTGATGGCATGCTACTTGTTCGGACAAACTGGTCGGAACCGGTAACATCCCATCACTGGATATAACAGTGCTACATGGCTTGCAGTTTGCCTCTTCCATCCCCACACACTAGCTTACTTTCTTACATTGTGGTGAAGGGGGTTCTCCTACCACCAGTGTTCAAGAAAATTCAGCTCCCTTCCCTGGAGGAAGTCCTTCCTATATGGACCAGTTATGAAGAGTGCAGAGTGAAAAGACAGAAATGACGAACCTTCTCCACTGTCAAAAAAACAGTACTTGTATTTCTTCCATTTTCTGTCATGCTAGAGTGAGATAGATGGAGAGGGAAGGGGGAGAGAGAGGAAGATAGGGGTACATTTTTGGTGATACAATTTTTTGTGATATAGTCCAAAGTCAGATGGAAAAAATGACATGGAAGGACAAAAGGACACTAACAGTTTAAAGGTCCTTTTTCTTTTAGCTAAGCAGCATGTACTTTCATGCTCCACATTTTCCTTTGGAAAGCTTCCCATAATTATTAGCTATCATGAAGGGTTGCTGGGGCTCTGCTTTTTGTCAGTGTATCTTGGGAAAATCCCAAGAAATATGAAAATGCAGAGCGACAGAATGCAAAAATATATAGTATTATTTATGGATCTATGTTTAATTTGTCTTTGCTTCTGATGAAGAGGACAGTATAAAAAGGACTGGCATTAAAACAAACAACAATGGGACACAATTTTCTTAGGCAAATGGTTTGTTCGTTTGAGCAGTCCACCTGCGCTCTGGTTGCAGGGTCATGTCTTGATGCCATTTTAAGTCTATGGGACTTTTGCCAAGGATTTCAATGGAAGTAATATCGGGGTCATTGTCAGTGCGCATTCATATCAAAACAATATTCTGAAAGTGTCTTGACTAATCCTATCACAATGACAGTGATGATTTTCATCTAAATAATGAGACCAGAAGGACTATTCCGCAACCAAATAAGCAGTCAAATAACTAACGACAATTGCAAGATCAGTTAACATATTAATTCTTCTGTTAGTTTTTTTAAATACAGAAAAAGCTTCAAGGGGAATAGGAAATTTCACATGAATCGCCCTGTTGACATGTATAGGAAAACTCTTTAAGAACAAGCTGTTCAATAAGTCCATCAACGTCTTAAGCATGAAATGAATTCAGTAGAAACATGCAAAGCAAGATGAGACCCTCACAATGTCTTGAGAGCTGTGAGACTGCAGTAGAAGGAGGAAAGAATTGTTGTCCCCATCCTTTCTCCCTTCCCTGGAAACATTCTTCAGCAAAAGCTGCTTCTAAGAATAGGTCTGCCTTTGACAGTTGACTTCATTGATCTCATCCTAGCCAAGCAACCATTTATAAGATTGACTATCCCCACTGTATGAGATGAAAAGGATAACTACAGGTAAGGGGCATCTTTGTGTCATCTCTGCATATCTTTCTCCCCCCCCCTTTTTTTTTACCATTTTAGGTACTGAAGTATATCTCTGTATATACCTGCAGATAATTGTTCCCTGTATGTATATTGAAAAGTATTAGACATAAATTACTTTCATAGAGAAATGTAAAAAAAAGTCCCCCAAAAAAGGACATGTCAAGGTGAGTCAATAATGCAACATGGCAGCAAAAAAGGCCAACATCATTTTGTTGTTGTTGCTGTTCAGTCGCACAGTCAATTCTGACCCCCTGCGACCTCATGCATGCCAGGCATCCCTATCCTCCACCATCCTCCTCAACCCGCCTAATTCTGAGCCCATTGCATCTACAATACCATCTAGCCATCTCATTTTCTGCTGCCCCCTTCTTCTTTTGCCCTCGACCTTTCCCAGCATCAAGGCTTTCTCAAGTGAATCCTCTCTTCTCATTTGATGTCCAAAGTACTTTACCTTCATCTTCACTATTTGACCTTCCAAAGAGCAGTCTGGGTTGATTTCATCTAAGATTGACCTATTTGTTCTCCTCACTGGCCAGTGTACTCTCCAGACTCTCCTCCAACACCACATTTCAAAGGCATCTATTCTTCTGCATCATTTTTGGTTGCATTAACAGAAGTATAGTCTCCAAAACCTGTGAGGTACTAGTCCCCCTCTATATAGCACTAGGTAGACCACATCTAGAGTATTGTCTCCAATTTTGGGCACCATACTTTAAGAAAGATGCAAACAAACTAAAACAGGTGCAGAAAAGGGCAACAAGGATGGTCAGAGGGCTGCAAGCCAAGCCAAATGAGGAAAGACTGAAGGAAATAGGTTTGTT
Organism: Furcifer pardalis; assembly: GCA_030440675.1. Classification (NCBI taxonomy): domain Eukaryota; kingdom Metazoa; phylum Chordata; class Lepidosauria; order Squamata; family Chamaeleonidae; genus Furcifer; species Furcifer pardalis. The sequence continues at coordinate 144,589,239 of CP126891.1, read as the reverse complement.
TAGCCTTGAGAAAAGGGGACTGGGAGGGGATATGATAGCACTCTTCAAATAACTGGAAGTTAATCATGAAGAGGAAGGGAAGGATCGGTTCTCCTTCATCCCCAAATGCAAGATGTATAATAACATGCTGAAACTACAGAAAGCCAGATATATTCTCTGAATAAATTAAATTGTTTGTTTTTTAAAGGAAATGTTTAAAAAATTGGAAGAAATATGGAAGGGGTTTGTAAAAGCTGCAGGGCTTTTAATATGGCAATGAAAAATAAATAAATATATCAAATCCTATCAGAAATTAGAAAAGTAATCATGTTACAGTTTTGAATAGAATGATAAAGAAGACTGATTTTAGAGATGTTTGGAGTTTGATAAAAGGACGTGAAAAGAAATGTACTTTTTATTCTTCAGTTCACAAGTTACTCTAGGATTGATTATACTTTACAGGGTGTGCCAATAGTCATCGTACATAACATCAGATGTCTTCGAATGCATAATCACCATGAGTGGGGGAGATGACGTGCGTGCGTGCGTGCGTGCGTGCGTGCGTGCGTGCGTGTGTGTGTGTGTGTGTGTGTGTGTGTGTGTGTGTGTGTGTGTGTGTGTGTGTGTGTAGAAAGAGGTGACCAACAAGTGGAGAATATTTTGTAAATATTTTGAAAGATCTTGTAATAAATATTTTGTCAACAAAGGTACATTTAGCTACAATTTTCTAGTTCCCCTATGTATGGCGGCTTTTGGAACACCCTGTATATTTGTATCAAAAACCTGATTTCAAGAGGAGTTCTTCCTTGTCTAGGCCAGGTGGGAAACTGTCAAAATGAAGCCATTTTTTGGAGAGTTCATTCAGTAGTTCCTTTCACCTGACCTAGTGTGAGAAAGAGTAGCCAGTACAAGGTGGCCATTTCCCAGGGTATCCCCGGTTGTGGTTCAAAAACACCACAATCTTCATGGAGGCTCTTTCTGTGTACTCCATTTCAAGAGTGATTAATACAGATGTGGGTATTAATAAAGTAACTGATTATGCTTTAGTGAATATGGATACTAAAAATAAATGTGATTATAGAGGAACTAAAAGAAGGAGGGTAGATACTGGTTTGTTCAGCAAAAGAATATAGTAGATAATTATAGGAGAAGAAAATATGAAAACATGGGGAATTAATGATAGAGTGGGTTGCAATAAGAATATTATGAGAGACACTACAATAACAATTGTAACAGGAATTAATAATAGAGAATCCAGTAATTTAAAAAGACAATGTGAAAAACATGTGGAAATGGTTGAGGAAAAAATAACATTTTTGGAAAGGGGTTAAAAATTATTAGAATTGCATGCAAAAAGGAACAAATTAGAGAATATGGAAATGGAAAAAGTCAGAAAATGTAACATATGTGAAAAGAGAATGTTTGCCAAAACTTATACACAGTACTGGATGGAAGCTTTTTTCTTGAAGAATTAGATAATATATTGAGAAAAACTTGGGGAATTGGCTTCAGGTGTGGGTAGGGAATTAATGGAGCAAACAATCAGAAAGGAAGAGACCCGGAGTCTTTCCCACATTTTTTGTTAATAATTCTATCAAATACTTTTGATAGAGAAAGTCAGCAAAATGTATTGACTACTGGATCAGTCCTGTAATAAATTACAGTACAGTACAGTACTTCAATTCAGAGATGGGGAAATCAGTGACGAAGGGTTAACATGTTACCTTATATTGCTAATACTCTTTCTAACATAATTTTTATTTTATGCTGAAAGGAAAATTTTTAAAATAATGAATTTTAAATTTGCATTCCTGATATGTTGCTACACTGAGAAGCAGACTGAAGATGAAAAATTCCATCTGTGGTATTGCTCCTTTTCATTGACTTAAGTTTCTCTTACTCTTTCAACATCCTTCCCCAGCAGCCCTGGTAAAATTATTCACTGTAATTAGACACTAGAATTGCCAATCACAAATCTAACTCCTCCTTCCCCACTTCTGTAGTCCCAATCTGCTGTTTTCCCCACATATGTAGTTTAAGATGTAGCCATACATAGTCTGTATATGTCTTCTTTGAATCCAAACACTAATAAACCTTTAGAATTGCTTAGAGCAGGGATCAGCAAACTTGGCTCTCCAGGTATTCTTGAATTTCAATTACCAGAAGCCCAAATCAGTACATCAGGGTTTCTGGGAATTGAAGTTTAAGAACATCTGGAGAGCCAAGTTTGCTGACCCCTAGCTTAGAGGAGCCCCATTTTCATCCAGACACCCCTCAATTGATTACACAAAAAGTCCCTGCAGCCTGGTTCACCTTGTGTTCCCCAGATGGTAAAAAAGCAGGCCTGCCCATCCAGGGAGGTATGCAAATATTGCTAAGTGAGACTCACACCATAAACGTTGCCTGTAAAAGGAGTTGCATTGTTTCTCTGCCTTCATGGCATTTGGAAAATCCACTGTTGTAACATGATACTACCTGGCCAGCTGCAGCGTTTCCCCTTTGGGACATGTAGCAGGAGGTTGGGAAAGCTCTGGAGGGGGCTTTGGTGGACACAGCTGCAAGGGGACTTTGAACCTAAGAGGCACAAAGGGTGCTTTCAGAGCAGATACATTGTTCTAGGTTTTCAACGGGTGGCATAGGAGGTGAAAGCACAAGGGCAGTTACATCTCACAGCTGTTCCTATGTCTTTTTTAAAAAAGGGGACAACCATAATATCCATTGTCATGAAAAGATGCATGAGTTCCATTGATACGCAACCCAAAGAACCCTTCTGAGTCATGTTGACAAGATATAAATGAGATCTATTATATGAATATATGAATGGTTAACACCTGCACGCCTTGGCTGAGTCATTTCATTATAAGTGCCTACTCCCAGAAAGGTTTTTGGATGCACACCTGTGCACTTCCAGATCTTATTTATGGCTGTGAATTTGTTATTCAGGATAACATTTTAATGTTCATTGTCCTAAATCTGTAACTGTTCAAATGTTCAACATAACATCTTAGAAGGAGATTGAATCAGTGTGTGTGTGTGTGCAATTGTGACTATTTATACTAGCAATGGTATTCCCTATGGCAATGTATGGTTGTGAGAACTGGACCATTAGGAAAGCTGAGCACAGAAGAATAGATGCCTTTGAGATGTGGTGTTGGAGGAGAGTTTTGAGAGTCCCCTGGACAGTGAGGAGAACAAATAGGTCAATCTTAGAAGAAATCAACCCTGACTGCTCCGTAGAAGGGCAAATAGTAAAGATGAAGCTAAAGTACTTTGGACATCAAATGAGAAGAGAAGACTCACTTGAGAAAGCCTTGATGCTCGCAAAGGGTTGGAATCGACTGTGCGACTGAACAACAACAAAAATACTAGCATTCCTTGCAGTTATAAAACCACAATCGGGTGTACCTTGAGTAGCGATAACCTTGTTGTGCCAGCTAATCTTTCTCACACTAGGTCAGGAGAAAGGAACTTTGGAATAAATTTACCAAAAGAAGGCTTCATTTTGGCCAGTGGCATCGCGTACAGTGCGCTAGGGGGCCGGCCGGCCCTGGGCAGCCCTTTTTGGGCTATGTGTGTTCTTGGACTACAATTCTAAGGAGCCCTAGCGGGAGTGGGTGCCAACATCCACCAAGGGGCGGCAAATTTGCCTTCAGCCCCGGGCAGCTGAAATCCACACGACATTACTGGTTTTGGGAGTTTAACACCTAGACATGGAAAAAGAAGAGATATTCAGAATCAGCACTTCGAAGCAACCAGTTACAAGCAACATAACTGCAACCAGTTACAGAGAATGATGTAATCTGTAATAACTTTTGTTATGTTTTGATGCAATGAGTAACATCTAGTTTCTTCAGGGAGTTGCTTTCTAAGGGTGTTTTGAGGGATGTTTTTAACAGTGTGGCCAGAATCTTCAAGTGTTGTATCATTCTGTTATTACTCCTAAGTGGCAAGACAAAACAAATACTTTGCCTTTTGTATTTCTACAAATATTTCCAAGATACAATTGGAATTGGTTAGTAGAGACAACCACAGAGTATTTCCCTATATATTGAGAGAGGCTGCTGGTAAGACAACTTGCGGGTGGTGGTGGTGGGTAGTAACAGTAACTATAAAAGGCAATCTGGATACAGTACTAAGCAGCAAGGAGGAATTATGGAGTTCCTTTTAAAATGTGAATGTTCCAAACTCTTTTTGGGAAGTGATGGTACTATTGTACAACTGAATCCGAAGGATGGATTATGGCACAACTAAACTCAGGGCCTACTAAATCTTATATGAGGTGCGGAACACTTATTGCTTAGATTCTTCTCTCTAATGCATATTACTTGCAGATCCCCACCAATCATTAAAGTTCAGTGTGTGTTAACAAGAGGCTTGAAATATATGTCACAAGGAGGTCTCACAATCTGGTTGCAAGATCAGTTAACATGACTAATTAGTTTAAAGGTAGTTAATGCTCTTAGATTGAAGCTCCATCTTTAAGAACAATGCATATTTCTTTCTTTGAAGCAAACACAACTTCTTCCACAGACCCAAACCAATGTGCCCAGTTTTCTTTTGGATTGTAATGCCTCAGATATGGATAACTAATTATTCTTTGAAGACCAGAGAGTTGCCTGCAAAGGAGTAATCCATAATATCACTGATCACTTGAGCATGAAGGAAGGAGATGCCTTTCATATTCCCACTAGTACATACTGAGGATCTGCACCAATTAGGCATAGATTCAGTGTTATTTGGTGAAATAGGGTCTCCCAAGAATACAGAAATGTCATTCCATTTGGAAAATTTAGAGAAACAGCTTGCTTTCCTCCACTGCCACTCCTTCCCATCCACAAGCCTGACACTCTCCACATATACAATTATTTGCATAGTGCCAGAAAATAAAAATTATTTCATAAACGTCAGACCTGTTTGATATTTTGAGTCTTCAAACCCAGTGAAATGGCATTGTGCAATTATGCTGTGCTTAATACTCAGATTATGGAACAATGAAAGATGTATGTTTGCATTTTGTAAAATTAAACTGTATGCAGTTATTTATCTTTCACCTTAATTGTTTGAGCTTGTTTCTAATGTAAACTGTTGTAATTTTAAATAAATATAATAGAAAAACTTTCCTAGGTATCGGAAATCCAGAGCAAATTTACTTTGCAAATAGGCTTTGTAAGTCTGCTCTATGTTGAGAATCTTAGACTGACACTTCCATTCAAAAAATACTTTGAATAACTTGACTGTACTGCAAACAGCTTCTTGGAAGAGTTGACTACTGATTTTTGACAAAGAATTGCATGCAAATTCAACTTACTCCAGAGCTAAAATCAAAATCAACTTTGAAATATTTCTGATTCCACTCATTTAAGCTTAGGCAAATTGACTGTGCATTTGAATTTACCAGTGAAATTCATAGCTTGTAAAAGTGTTTCATTTTGGCTGGAACAATCCCAAAACTCGCATCCGTTGTTTACCAAATTCAACCAGGAGAGAATCCCATTAGAGAGGTGACTAGATTTATCTTTTTGCTGCAAAATGTTGGACATTGAAATGAAGCTGACTTTCTTCTTTGCATCCCTTATTCTTCTTGTCCACCTCTTTCTCTTTTCCTTCTATCTCCTTTCATTTTCTTCTATCTGTCAAAATTTCCCACTTAAGCTATTAGGAGAAGACCTGATCTTTTTATATCATTTTCAAAAGTACCGTCTACACTAAGGACACTAAGTATGTATGTATTTATAATGCCATGTATAAATCTAATGAACAAGCATTGGCCAGTAGGGAACAGGTTTTATTCTGGTCTGCCTGTGAAGCATTTAAAGGGCAGGATGTGCCTGGAACAATGAGTCTGTTGTAGACCTTCTTTTATTCATTCTCCAAGTGGTTTATTTGCAGTTATGGTTGTTAAGGAAGAGATTATGAATGCATAATCCATCTCTTGTCAATGATGGTAGGCTGGGACTAAAACTCACCAAAGTTTCCTCCATCGGATCCCTCGGGCAAGGTGAAAGTGGAAGGCACATGTCATGGTCCGCCTAGCCAGTGGGTGACGTGATATCAAAATGGCGGAAAAAAAACCGCACGCAGATGGGTTTGGTTTCTCAAGTCAGTTTGCATGTGCGTAGATGTCTACCAATGCACGGACTCCTCACTGAATGATGACTCCAAGGTATCCAAGATATCAAGGTATGGTTGTTAAGGAAGGGATTATGAATGCATCTATCAGAACACACACACATGTAAACTCAGATATACATGCTACTTGATTTAAGCAAAAGGAGGTATTATTAAATGTGACCAACAACAGCCTCAGATATAGAATAAAAAGGAGAAGAAAGAAGAAATATTAAACCAAAAGGGAAAGAAAACAAAATGGAATAGCAAAGATGATGTTATGTAAAGAGAATTACATAAAGAGATCTGAAAAATAAAGGAAGTAAAAAAAAAAATCTTAATATGATCAATAGACAGAAAAACAGAAATACAAGTTCATATTTATGCCTGCTTCACTGCAAGAAATCCTTTGACAAAAAAACTAATGTAGTTGTTGACAAAGGTCTTCATTTAAGAAGTACAGTTAAACCTGGCATAAAGAGCACTTCACTTAAAGAGTAACTTGCTTAAAGAGCAGAATTTTCTCTGAATGGTCGCTTCGCTTAACAAATAAAACCAACCAAAAACTCACTTAACAACTAAATCGGGGTTCGCAATCCCCCCCCCCTTCGTCATTTACAATGGTGTTTCGCTTAAAGAGCAAACTCACTTAAAGAGCAATCCTGTGGAACGCATTATGCTCTTTAAACGAGGTACAACTGTAGTGGTATAAGTGGCACCTTGTACTAGCAATAAAAACATGCATGGAAAGTTAGAAATCAGAGGATAGAGATGAAAAGGTATATAACAGTTTGTTTTCAAAGAATTTTTTTCAGAAGCATTTGCTAGTTTATCATCTTAAATGGAGAGGTTATCAAAGAATCTAATATGGAGACCAAAATAGTATTATTAACCGAGTGTTTAGACAGTCTATAATCATTGCTTGAGAAAGTTAGTGATGAGCACAGCCTAGAAATAAATGAGTGAAAAACAAGCAGCTGAGAAAAGAAAGTTAAAATCTAAGATGAAAGTGTAGTACATTTGACAAATTTAAGTATTTTGAAATTTGGTTGAATGGGATGGAAACTTAAAAACAGCACTAAGAATGCATATTGTATGGTGCAATATATACTTGGTTCTGCTATATTTCATGGATTCTTGGGCTTTAGCCTAGGCTACTATAAAAAGTGGACTACAGTGGCTTAGTGGTTAAGATGCTAAACCTGATGACTGGAAAGCTGGCAGGTCAGCAGTTGGAGACCCAAGTGCTGCATGACGGAGTGAGTTCCCGTCTCTGTCCCAGCTCCTGCCAACCTAGCAGTTTGAAAATAAGAAATTGCAAATAGATAAATACGTACCACTTTGGTGGGAAGGTAAACTGTGTCCCATAAACTCCAATGTCTAGTCATGCCTGCCACATGTCCACAGAAACATCTGCAGAAGCAGACAGCGGTGGCTCTTTGGCTATAAACAGAGATGAGCACTGAACCCTAGAGTTGGATACGACTAGCTTTCGAGCAAAAACAGCCTTTACCTTTACCTTTACCTTTACCTTTACCATAAAAAAGTGAGATGTATAGTATTTGAAATGTAGGTGACTCACTTCGGATGTGAAGAATTTAGCAAAGTAGGTGGTTGAAAATTAGCTGTATGGCATGGGGAGTCACAGACTTTTTGTTGTTCAGTCGCACAGTCGATTCTGACCCTTTGCGACCCCATGGACCACTGTCTGCCAGGCACTTTTGTCCTCCACCATCCTCCTCAACTTGCTCAGTTCTGTGCCCATTGTCTCTACAATACCATCTGTTCTGTGCGCTCCGGTGTCTAGTCATGCCTGCCACATGTCCATGGAAATATCTGCAGAAGCAGACAGTGCTGGCTCTTCGGCTTAGAAACAGAGATGAGCATTGACCCCTACAGTCAGATACGACTGATTTTCAAGCAAGGGAAACCTTTACCTTTACCATGTCATTTTTGGCCACCCCCTTCTTCTATTGCCCTCCACCTTTCCCAGCATCAAGGCTTTCTCAAGTGAATCCTCTCTTCTCATTTGATGTCCAAAGTACTTTAGCTTCATCTTTACTATTTGACCTTCAAAGGAGCAGTCAGGGTTGATTTCTTCTAAGATTGACCTATTTGTTCACCTCGCTGTCCAGGGGAATCTCAAAACTTTTACTTTGTATTGTATTGCACTTTGTACTGTATTTTATTTAAACAAACACAAGATAGAATCTTATAATATATTTATGACAGCATAACTTCACTGATGTAAATTCCAGGGGTGAATTTCTGTGAGTTGAATACGCATCATAGGCATGCTACTTAGTTTTACAGTTGAGCGGGATGGCCTTAAAAACTAGAGGAGAAGAAATACATGTCTCAACTGCTGGATTGTGTTGTTGTACCTTATGTTCTGTTGCAGGTATTGAGGCAACCTTGAAATAGACAGAAGGATTGTGTGTTTTGCAAATTTCGATGTTTATTAAAAATAACTAAAATAATCATTTGTCTTCCTTTGGGGAAAGGAAATACCTGATTTATTTTTAAAAACAAACTATTGGTGATATAACTAAACTGATTATTTCTGAAAAATGGTTTTTGAAATGATGCCTTTAGTAAGTTTCCTTATAGTATGTTTGCTCCATAAATTTTCTGTTATATTCCTCAGTTGCCTATTTATCTGAAATTGCTGTGAAAGACTTTGGCTTGTATTTTGGTTGAATTAACTTTGCCTCTTGGAGCCGCTTTGCAGTCCACTGGATTAAGGGACAGAAGACATAGAAATAAAATTGTCCATTAACAGTGTGGAGTCTTTATTTATCTTATTTATTTATTTTGTCACACTTATACCCCCCTCCCCCTCTCTCAACCAAAGACTCAGGGTGGCTTACAAAATTAAAAACACAGTTAAAAATACATTGATTACATTTTAAAATTTAAAAGTTAAAAGGGTTAAAAAGTTTAAAATATCATGGAGAGAGGTGGGGATTAATCAAAAGAGCCAGCTGGCTGAACTGACTGTCCGGCCCGCTCCCCACACATGCCCCATCAGCCAGGTCTTTACCCCCCCCCCTTTCTGAAGGGCAGCAGCTCTGTCTAGAGGTGCAGTTCACTTGGCAGGAGGTTCCATAGGGCTGGGCAGACACAGAAAAGGCTCTCCTTCTAGTGCTAGAGAGGTGAGCCTCTCCAGCTGATGGCACAATGAAAGAGCCTCTCCGGTCCGCTCTGGTGGGACGGACAGATGTCCTCGGGGCAATGCGGTCTCTTAAGTATCCTGGCCCACTACCATGTAGGGCTTTAAAGGTAATAACCAGCACCTTAAATGAGACTGGGTTCAATGACCAAGCAGAACCTTAGCATTTTCTCTTTCCCTTCCCAATACTCTTAGTACCAACCCTCTGTCCTATACTAACTCTCATTCCTATCCCATTTTATTCCTCCCGGGTGGTTCCCACTCCAACTACGTTCAAATATGAATAACAAGGCAAGCAGGCCATGGCATGACTTTCCAGCTGTGATCGGAAATCTTAAAAACCAAGGACTTTACTCATGGGCAGAATATACTAAGCACGTGACAACGTCAAATACAATGCGAGAGCCCATCTATCATCATGCCATGTGCAATTCAAATTGTTTCACTTAGGAAGAATATCTTTATTTCTTCCCCCTGTTTTAAAGGCTTTCCACACTAAGCCAGCAGTGTTGAGCAAAGAAGCAAGCAGAGCTGTTGACACAGCCCAAAGGGGTTGTTATAAAAATGAGTCTGTTTATTCTGCCAGTAATAAAACACAAGAGGCAAATAGAGAAAAGTACATTGGTATGAAAGGTAATTGAAGTGATTAATGACACATACATACTCAGCACAGTTTCTTTCCCTTGGGGTGGTCTCACTACTGCAAAGTTGAGCAAGAGAGGAAAGGGTGGATGGCAGTCTCCCATGCACTTGATGCCCCCCAGAAGCACTGGAATGCAATTCCCATTAACCCTCCCCTCCCATAGAGACACTTACATTGCCATTGTGACTAGGGAAATAAGAATGTATACTAATAGGTGTAATTTTAAAATTCTGAAAAGAAATCGGGAAGAGAGAGACTTGAAATTAAAGAGTTTCCTTTCACTCTTTAGAAAACCACCTGCCTACTAATGATGTTTTTGTTTTTAACGTTTTAGATTTGGTGGTTTAACTCTGCATACAAACAGGTCGTGAGAATGATTGCATTCATCCTGGTCTACCTGATCGAATGCAAAATGCAATGTGTCTGGTCTGTATGGCACTTGAATGCTGCAGGGACAAGAGAGAAGGGGGTGCAGAGGCACAGTGAGTCTTCTACAGATTTTCTGTTAGTGGGGACTGGATTTGCCAAAAACCCAGCTCAACAGTATTCCTATTAGAAGAAACCCAAACCCTACAGATGTGTGCAAATGTCCAGATTCTCCTGAACTTGGTGTATGATTACATTGTTTTGTACTGTGGAGTGTTTCCATCCCAAATCCCTTGTCATATATGCAGGGCCCTAGCCAGGGGGATCGGAGGGGGGGACCCTCTTGAGCTAACAGCCCACCCACCCCTGGATGCCAATGTTATATATGTGTGTGAGATCTTGCTGCCCCTCCTGAAAACCTCCCCCCCACACACACACACACATCTAGAATCCTGGCTACTGGCCCTGCGTATATGCAACTCTGCAATAATCTTGGTTGTGAATGGTGAACTTGTATCTTCTGACTCAACATTATTTTGTGGGACTGTAGAGGTGGAGTCAGTGGCTGTAGCAAACTGACCTGGTGTCTTAGCGCTTGCCAAATCTCATCCATCTGCAATATTAAAGCACAATTTTTAAAAAGTCTGAGTTTTCACAGCACAGTGGTTAAACCTTAGTACTGCAGCCACAACTGCTCATGTTGTGAGTTCAAACCTAACAGACACAAGGTTGGCTCAGTCTTCTATCCTTCCAAGGTCATTAAAATGAGTACCCAGCATGCTGGGGGCAAAAACTCTAATTACCTTGTCAACTGGCCAGAGAGTGCACTAAGCACTATAGGGTGCTGTACAAGTTTAACTGCTATTGCTATAAGCCTGGGTTGTATTTGACATCCTGATAAAGCTTGGACTATAGTTCATCCAATGCCCTACCCATGTCGGTGAAAAAGAACCATTTTTCCAAGCTCTTATCTCGATATAAAAATTTTAACTGAGCTTTCCCCTTTGAGCAGCAACTCATTACCACACCATGAGAGATAATGTGCATGACCACCATATTTTCTGTTGTGTCGTATCTCTAAATTTTGCACTGATGTATACAGATACATCCAGAATAATTCAGTGTTATAGTTAACTGTCTGCAGAATCAAAGACTGGAGTTTGATATCCCACTCTAATTTTTTTTTTAATAATAGCTTTGTTTGTCTGTGTTTCCGACATAACAGTTAGTCTTCAAATTGCTACAACATTTTTGTTCTGTTTTGTCTGTTCTCTGATTTCTCAATGTGGCTTCTACTTTTTCATGTCCCAATCAAACCCTGGTCTGTCAAAATGAAGCCACTTTCTTTGCTTTGTTGTTGCTGAAACCCAAGTCCTCATCGGTGCAAATCTATGGCAGCCATTGGCAGACCAATAAATGAGTCAGATTCTGTGTCTCTCCACAGTCATACTGTGTGATGTTGCCTGCCAGCAGTCCCCACTTGAGCATGTTGGTCTTGCATTTTGGGACTCCTACCCTCAGTCAATTCAGGGTCCTCCAAGTGACGTCGGGGAGATTCAGCTCTTCAGCTATATCCTCCTTTAATGATGTTCCTTGCCCAGTGAGCTCCTTTCTCCATCTTTTAATTTGGTTTTGCTCTTGTGTACACTAAAGAATGTTTGTTCTTGCCATCAAGTTCTTCCTGAATCTGAGCCAGCAGACTAGAGGCTCATATCCATTCAGAGGGTGTTGAGAGCCATTCTCTTGCTTGGTTCTCTCAGCATCTGCTGCTACTTCTCTCCTGATCTTAGGTGGAACAATACCAAGAAGAGGGTATATTTTCTCACCTGGTGTAGGTTTGAGGCATCATGTCACTATCCATATGGCTTCATTAACAGTGATGTCAACTTCTTGTGTGTGTGTAGATGTGCTCCATACTGGAGCAGCATACTCTGCTACAGAGATGATCAGGGCCAAAGCTGGTGTGAACAGTGTGGACGGTTGAGTTCCCCATTTATAGCTTGTGAGCTTCCTGATGATGTTCCTAGTACTAACTTTGCCTTTGGTATTCAGGCAGTGCTGCTTAACAGAGAGTGTCTAGTCAAACATCACACCAAGGTATTTTGGTGAACAGTGCTGTAACATTCAACTTAACCCTTGCCTCTCAGTTTGGACAGTGGAAAGAACACACTTGAGTCTTGCTTGGATTAGGCTTCAAATGGTTGATGTTGTAATCCTGTCCTAATTCTTAAAGTGCTCCAGTAAACTTTCCAGCTACCTCATCAAAGCTTAATCCTTGAACAGCCAGTGCCATGTCATCCAAATAGATTAACAGTTTTGTATTGTGAGGAATTGGTTGATCATTTGTAGATATATTATACAGGACTGGAGACAATACACTTCCTTGGGGCAGTCCATTCTTCTGTAACCTCAATCTGCTATTCTTTCCACTCATTGTCACATAGAGTATCCAGTTCTGGAGGAAGCTGCCAATCCTATGATTGACAGTATCTTATGCTGCAGTTAAGTCAATGAAAGCCACTCCCATAATTTGCTTTATTTCAAAGCCATCCTCAATGTGTTGTGTAAGGTTAATGATTTGACCACAACATGATCTCCCTGGCCTGGAGCCTGCTTGCTCTTTCATGATCTTTCCATCAATAAATTTGGATATACGATTGTGAATCATCCATTCTAGTGCCTTATGAAGATGGAAAAGGAGAGATACTGGTTTGTAGTTGTTGGGGTTTTTTTTTTTTTGGGGGGGGGGGTCATCTGGGTCTTTGCCAGGTTTCAATAAAGCAACAACTCTAGCCTGTCTTCACAATTTAGGAACCTTAAGTTTATCTATGCTGTTGTTCATTAATTGCAGTAGCCATTCCAAAGTGCGGAGACCAAACTGCTTTATCTGATCTGTTCTTACATCATCAATACCTGCTGATTTATTCAGTTTCATGCTGTTTATACCTTCCTCCAATTCAGATGCCACTGCGGCTCCTGGGGCTGGGGAAGTGAGTTTTTTTTAGTTACAGACAAGCTGACTAGTCCCAGGGCGTCTCTAGAATAAAGGAATGCCAAACCACTCCTTTGTATACTCTATTGAGGAAAGCCTGGAAAGGGTGATCATGTCAGAATTGGCATGGCGGCACACAGATATTATTATTAATATACACAGAATATTTAGGGATTATACAGTCTGTAACAGATTTCTGAAAGTTGTAGATCATCAAAATACTGATGCGAACACTGGCAATCCCTCAATGATTTTGGAGAATAACTAAAGACTCCAAAGAGGCTGAAAGCATTCACTAAAGTATTTTAATTGCCTGCCTGCCTGCCTGTTTACACATATATGGCTATAGAAAAATGAAAGGAGCCTCATTTGGGCATCACCTGAGCAGAGTTTCACCAGCAAAAATACTTTCAACCCAGAATAATTTCTGACATGAAATTACTGCTGCTGCTGCTGCTGCTGCTATTGCTGCTGCTGCTGCTGCTGCTGCTGCTGCTACTACTACTACTACTACTACTACTACTGACATTCTCATCTGAATGCCAATATCTGCCATATTTCAGACATACATTATAGCATATAAATCTTGACAAATGTGTTGGTTTCAAAATGTGGAGAAACTGTAAGACTGGGGAAAAGTGTACAACCAGAACAAAGATTGAAAAGATATTAAAGCATAAAGCAAATCTATCTGAAATGGCCACAACTGTATCACTTCCTCTCCTTTAGATGGCACCATTCCACCATCTTGCAGCTTTCAGTATGCCCTGTCTCCCCCCCCCCCCTCAGCAATTAGTATTCACTGTACAAAGAGAAGAAAATTCCTTTGTTATACCAAGGCCCAGAAAACACCCAGAGAATTGAAATGGTGTCAGCATTTCCATTAGAAATAATATTTTTCATGGAGTGGCTGTTATATCCTTGTTAATAAGTGATTCTGAAGCCACAACAAGTCTTCAAAGACACAGTATTCCCATATCTGCTGCTATATGAGAAATGTTAGTTTTGACGAGAAACCTATAAAACAACAAAGGTATATTCTCAAAACATATATAATGTACAACTATCTCCATCAAAGCTTAGCAGAAGTCAATGGAAGGAAGCTGAGCATATGGTCATGTCTCTAAGATCTGATTCATGCACACATGTACATCACTTATCATTTTGTCACTGTGTAATGGACATTACCATCCTCTGTGTGAACTCTTCCCTGATATGAAAAGAATATTCCTTTTGAAGTAGGACAAGGAGAATCTTCTGCCTATGTTCTGCCACTTCTGTTTAAATTAAATTAGACAATTCAGTGTTATGAGGCTTAATGGAAACACCCCACTTGAGGGCTCACTTCCAATTCAGGTTATGATACTGAATAGAAGTCAACTTTCAAGTCAATGGGTTCACCCCCAACTTGTTTTATTTGTTTGTTTGTTTTAACCCACCCTAATTATCATTGAACACTACCATAGGCAGTTCACACTAAACAGCACAATCTAAATGCACAAAGTATAATAACATAGCAATACACCATATAACACACAACCCCCTCCCCCGTAAACAACAACAACTTTAGTGGCACCCAAATCATGCAAGTTAGTTCTAAAATTAATTTAGAATTAATTGTGTGGAGAGACCAAGGAGTGAATATATCTGAACTTGTATTTTTTAAGCTAACACAGTAGGAGTACACAGAAGGAGCCTCCTCGAAGATTGTGGTATTTTTAAACCACAATCAGATGTACCCTGGAAAGAGCCACCTTGTGTTGCCAGCTAATCTTTCTCACACTGGGTCAGGTGAAAGAAACTGCAGAATGGACTAAAAAAAATTACAGAATAAGCCCTGGCCGTTATTCTGTTAAATATTACCCATAACACCAAGTATATAACACTATCGCCTCTGTTTTGCTACACTGTAGAAAGAATGTTATTATCCCCTTATTATCATAGCCCCATGCACTATGTTACTTCAAGCTCTGTTCTGTAGGCAAAGTGAATGCTCAAAAACCATGCCATGGCTTAATTCTAGCACAGTAAACTGAGTTTGTAAACAAAGTGAAAACAGAATAGGAGTAGAGGATGAAAGTAGACTGAAATGAATGTTTCCCCAAATTCTCCTGTGCAAATTTTGCTGGGAGACAGAACCTGAGAAGTAGAGTACATATTTGTATGTATAAGTTCTGAGGTTCCACTCCCAGTTATTTCAGGTTATAAAGAGAAGGTAGAAAATGGGAAAGCTATTTCCCCCCTGACAACCTGAAGAGCCCTCACCTGTCAGAATAGGTAATACCTGGCTAGAGGAAGGAATAATCTGATCCAAGGGCAGGCAGTTTCTTTTGTTTCAGTCTTCACTGACTATCCTCTGAATATTTACCAGATATTTTCTAAACTTTTAACAACATTTGATACTGGAAAGGCAACTGTATTTTTTTGCTATTCAGTATTTCATAGCTCGCAAAGCAATGGCATTTAGGCTTTGGAAGTCAAATTCCTGTTTGACATTTGTCCAAAAGCAAAATAATCAAGAGACCCAAACAGTTTTAAAGTGTACATTATTGCCAAATTTTACGAATCCAGATGTAACAGGTTACAGGTTTTGAATGATGCTGTCTTAAATGTATGAAGAGTAAAGAAGTGAATGGGACGGATATGTTCAGTATTTCCACTTCTCAAGGTTTTTGTTGTGCTGTAAATGAATCTTAAATATTTATAACTGCAAAGCTTAAGATTTCTTTTTACTTTTAAATCATTGCTTTTAAGAATTTATAACATATTGTAGCACAAAGAAGTCATTCCTTCTTATGATATCTCTGTAGGTTGATTCCTATCACAAAGAAAAAGCCCTCATAGCAATTCTGGAAAAATATGTAAGTGTTTGTTTGGTTTCCACCAACAAGAGAAAATTGAACATTCAACTATCGATGCACAATTTCCCCTCCTTGTTTTCAAGATTTGATGTAAATGAGTTTAACTAGCATTGGACTATAAATCCCAGAGTCCTCCAGAAAGCATAGTCACAAAAAACTTCCATGGGAAATTCTGGAGGCAGATTTTTTTCCCCCATACTATGTTTATAAGAAATATCTTGTATGTATTGATCTCTCATATTAAATTGAATTTGGTGCCTGACTTTTACACTCATCTAAAAGGAAACAGCTAATGTTTTGTTGCTTTCAGGACTAGTCATTACAAATTAAAGAAAGTAGTTTCTTCCATTACTTTATTTATATAAATTTAGTTAAGGCTTATATTCCATCGTGTCATTAACTTAATTAATTAGCAATCTTCTTTCACAGTAGTAAATGGAGAAAAATGTGCCATCCCCTAAAAAAATGATATCCTCAGATACTAAAATGTTTTGATGTATTTAAATCTTGTGCTCATTTTCTATGTATCTGTTGTATATGTTGAAAAATATAAAAATAGAAATACAAATTCTGAAGTCTAAAAATACCAATGGTGTTTTTAAAAATGAATATCAGACTTTAAAGGCAAAATTAAGTGTACCGTTATTACATACATCCTGGCATGCTTCTTTGGAAAGACAGCAGAGAGGTATATCTAACATGACAATAAATTTGCTTACACCTTTCTTACCTTACCTCAGTACAATGTGATCTTATACAGCTCTGAACAACAGGAAGCCCTTATTAGTTCAGTGGGGTTCAGTTGCAATTTTCTTTTGTTTTTCTAACCAAGCTTTGATGCTGAAAATAAGCTGGTCTACTGGAAAACAGCTAATCGCATTCAAGAGCCAGGACATAAGTTAAAAGAGGTGGATATTTTGCTCCTTTCTTTCACATGCATATTTTATATCAGATTTAGGCATCCCACAGAAACATAACAATCATGTTCAGATCATTGCAAGTTTAATAAACACAAATCATTTAGTCTGACCCTAGAGATATATTGATTTCCCAAAGGCTGATAATGGCACATTTATGGCAGTGAAAGACCTAAGACCTGGGACTTGCACAGAATGAAACTGCCGCTTCACTTCAGTCTCCTTAGAAATAGTAGGAAGGCAATATGGACTTTGCAGGGTTTCCACATTTTGATTGTTTTTATAGATTATGCATAGCAGGACATGAGAGGCAAACCCATACCAATGACTTGAGTCAGTGGCGTCGCGCAGCGTTGAGCCGCCTGGGGCGAAGAAGAAAATCGCTGCCCGCCCCCCCCCCGCTCGCTGCCCCCCCCCCCACCGCTCGCCCCCCCCCCAGGCAGAAGGCGCTCCCTCCCCTGCTGAATAGTGGGCACCCCCCCCTGCCAGCCCGCCGCCAGAAGTTCGAAAAAGGTAAAGATCGCGGCTCGACTGCGGGGGTTAGCTGGGATCCCGAGGGTTCCCCCCATCCTCGCCTAATCCCCGCAGAGCCGTCCGCGTGCACGCCCGAGGATTCAAAAGGGTAGGAATACCCTTTCGAATCCTCGGGCGTGCGCGTGGGCAGCTCTGCGGGGGTTAGGCGACGATGGGGAAAACCCTCGGGATCCCAGCTAACCCCCGCAGTCGAGCCGCGATCTTTACCTTTTTCGAACTTCTGGCGGCGGGCTGGCAGGGGGGGGTGCCGACCCACCCACCCAGCCAGCTTGCTTGCCGTCAGACTGGGCGCTCGTCGGGGGGGGGGGGTGGCGCCATAGCGGGGAGCCCCTGGCTGCTGGCTGGGTGGCTGGGGGGGAGGAGGTGGGCAGCGCGCGCGTGCAGGACTTCCCAGGTGGAGGGCGAGCCTTTTGCTGGTGATCGCTGCTCGCCTCCGTGGCCGTCCCATTGGCTTGGGTACTCCTTTAACCGGCCTCGGTCGCCAGCAACCGAGGCCGGTTAAAGGAGTACCCTAGCCAATGGGACAGAGGCGAGCAGCGCTCGCCAGCAAAAGGCTCGCCCTCCACACACCTGGGAAGTCCTGCACGCGCGCGCTGCCCACCTCCTCCCGCCCAGCCACCCAGCCAGCAGCCAGGGGCTCCCCGCTATGGCGCCACCCCCCCCGACGAGCGCCCATTCTGACGGCAAGCTGGCTGGGTGGCTAGGGGTGGGGGGGAGGAGGTGGGCAGCGCGCGCGCGCGCGTGCAGGACTTCCCAGGTGTGTGGAGGGCGAGCCTTTTGCTGGCGAGCGCTGCTCGCCTCCGTCCCATTGGCTAGGGTACTCCTTTAACCGGCCTCGGTTGCTGGCGACCGAGGCCGGTTAAATGAGTACCCAAGCCAATGGGACGGAGGCGAGCAGCGCTCACCAGCAAAAGGGCCGCCCTCCGCCTGGGAAGTCCTGCTTCCTTCCTAAGCCCAGGCAGAGGGAGGAGGCCAAAGTGGTGAGGACATTTTGCCGCCCCCTGAAAGCCGCTGCCCGGGGCATCCGCCCCCCCCCGCCCCCCCCACGCTACGCCACTGACTTGAGTCCACTCCCACTTTGAAACTTACTTGTAACAAAGTAACCTAGCATGCATGTCTCATCATGATTTTTGTTTAATCTCAACGTGGTTTTCAGTACCATCCACAGCTCTGTTCTATCCCAAAAGCTAAGTTATGTTTTTGATTTTCCCCCAGTTGTCTAATTAAGGCATCACTCACCTTTACCATCAGATTGAGTGCAAAGACCATACACTTGCCCCCACTAACCTTGCAATGTGGCCTCACCTACTGTTGGCATGTGACACCCCCCACCACTACCCCCAATAGAAAATAGGCCCTCTGTTTCCAGATTTAGAAGGATGGAGGAGACAAAGTAAAGTCAGTGCGGGAACAGTAAGCCATGAAGGACTTCCTGGTGTGAACCGCCAATTACAACAGTCCAAAGAAGGAGAGGTAAACCCTGTCAAATAACCTTGGAGAAGCTGGGATTTCCCTTATTTACCTATTTTGGAATGAAGAGCAGGAGACCACGATTGCCGTTTTCAAGGTTTTTTCCTTGCCTAAACCACAAACAACTAAGAATTAAGCTCCTAGGTTTATGTTAGTATGACTTCTCACCAAATATATCTGAGAATGAGTTATAGCAGTCCAAGATGCCTTCTTCACCAATAGTATTCAAGGAACTGGAGTCATCAGAGGAGCTGAAACATAGCCTTTGAAAAGTAATTAGTTGTGTTTCTCTCTGCTGGGTGGGATGAATATGACATGTCAGGCAAGTGAA
This sequence comes from Furcifer pardalis, assembly GCA_030440675.1. Lineage (NCBI taxonomy): Eukaryota > Metazoa > Chordata > Lepidosauria > Squamata > Chamaeleonidae > Furcifer > Furcifer pardalis. The sequence continues at coordinate 144,569,866 of CP126891.1, read as the reverse complement.
TTTGTGGAAATTTGGGTTTCCCAAACTATAAGACAGGATATGGGATGACAGAATGGTTTGGAGGAGGAAAGGGAGTAAGACAAGACTGCATTTTGTCACCCTGCTTATTTAACTTATATACTGAACACATAATGCTCAATGCAGGGCTGGATGAATCAAAAGTTGGAATTAAAATTGCTGGGAGAAACATCAATAATTTGAGATATGCAGATGATAATACCCTGATGGCAAAAAGTGGTGGCAGAAAGATTTAAGGAAGTGCTTGCTTAGGTTGAAAGAAGAGAGCACAAAAGCTCGCCTGAGACGTCAAGAAAACCAAGATAATGGCAATAAGGATCCAAGATCACTGCAGATGGAGATTGCAGCCATGAAATAAAAAAGGTGACTGATTCTTGGGAGACAAGCTATGAGAAACCTGGGGAACATAGTCAAAAATAAAGACATCACCTTGCAAACAAAAGTCTGCATAGTCAAAGCAATGGTATTTCTGGTAGTAATGTATGGGTGTGAGTGCTGGACCATAAAGAAAGCTGAGTGCAGAAGAATAGATGCCTTTGAAATGTGGTGTTGGAGGAGAATTTTGAGACTATGCTGGACAGCAAAGAGAACAAATAGGTCAATCTTAAAGGAAATCAACCCTGACTTCTCCTTGGAAGGTCAAATAGTGAAGATGAAGCTATAGTACTTTGGTCATCAAATGAGAAGAGAGGATTCACTTTGGAAAGCCTTGATGTTGGGAAAGGTAGAGGGCACTTCCTAATCCTGGGTCCTACCTGCCCAGGGAAGGATAAGACTAACATCCTCTGGCTGGGAAGAGGAATGGATTTTAGCTGTTTTTGCTGTGTGTGTGTTTTTTTTCCTGACTGTAAACCGCCCTGAGTTGCCATGGCGAGTGGGCGGTGATATAAATCTAAATAAATAAATAATAAATACCGGTAAATACAATAAAATAAAAGAAGAAGGGGGCGGCAGAGAATGAGATGGTTACATGGTATTGTTGACACAGTGGGCACAAAAACTGGGTGGGTTGAGGAGGATGGTAGAGGATAGGGGTGACTGGCATGCAGTGGTCCGTGGTGTCGCAAAGGGTTGGAGTTGACTATGTGACTGAACAACAACAAACTATAGGAGTTGCTCAGTTTCATTAGCCTAGAAAAATCTAGAATGGATAGAAACAGGCATGTGCTGGTAAATTGGGCAATCGGGCTTTGTCCCACCCTGCCTTTGCCTCTGGTGGGGTGCCAATAATAATATTATTATATTATCCGCCCGGCATCCAGCACATTTGTTCCAAGCTCCCTCCTTCAGCTTGGAGCAACGGTTTATTCTAAAGTGCCAGATGATGGGTGGAGCTAGCAAGGGATGGCAACCAAGCAGTTTCTGGGGGCATCCTTCTCCCCCAGCCCTTTGGTTGCTGCCCCTCACTTGCTCTGCTTACACTGCACTTTAGATTAAACCATTGCTCCAAGCTGAAGGAGGGAGCTTGGAGCAATGGTTTATTCTAAAGTGCTGGACATTGGGTGGAGCTAGCAAGGGACAGTGACCAAGCAGTTCCTGCAGCCTTCTCCCCCGTTCTCTTGGTGGCCGCCCCTCACTTGGTCCACTCGACGCAGCACACAGCAACGTATGGGATTCCTCCCCAACCTCAACCCTCAAATCTGCACCCCCACCACTCCCTGTCGAGCACCTTCCCGTGGTGCCCAGCACACCCCTGGATAGAAATCTGTTTGTGCAAGATGGAGCCATTTGGAAAAGTCACATGAGAAGCGTTCCTCTACATCCAACTACATCTGGCCTAGCATCTTGTCTCCAACAGCAAAGCCCAGGCCTACTATTAAACAGAGTGAAGCTGTCAATTCAGGTGGGTGATACTACACTGGTATGCAATGGTGATGAGATATGCAGGATAGAATTACTGTATTTAGATTATGTTATGTGCCCTGGACTACACCACAAGCTAGCCTTCTGCCCTAAGAAAAGTAGCAGCATAAACTCTGCTGTCAAAATAAGATTTTACTTTCAGTCCCACCAGCTTCTTTAAGTGGAATGGGAAATGTCATTTTTTCTGTAGTCTCAGGCAGCAAAATATGTTGGTCCTGCAATAGCAACAGGGAACAAGATGTCTCCAAGGAGCTTACAAAAGAGAATGAAGGCAGCAGCCTTCTCCCCCTCCCCCTGTATCACCAAATTAAAATACTTAGTAGTATGCTACTTATGCAAGTAAAGATTCAATATATTTATCCATACACCTGCTTTTCCATGACTGTTTTTAATTCATCTTTACAAACCATCTAAAATATTTTGCCTATGCACGTGCTGGAAAATAGAGATAGAAAGTTTATGTGGCAGACCACAGGTGGGAAATGTATTATAAAAATTCTCTTAAAGCAATAGGAATCATATTGAAGAAGACTCTCTCATGCTCAGACGTCCTTGCTTGCTCTGTTAGTTTTCTAGTGGCAGGGGATTTTGATCATGAGGATGCACTCAAATAAGACATCTCTTACGTTATCAGTTTTTTGTGTCAAGCTATTTCCACCAGGTTTTCTTCCCCTTTACAAAACCAGAACAGAACAGAACAGAACAACACTGCCAATGGAGAAAGCATTGCAATGTGAGTTACAGTTCTTAGGTCCTTGGTTAGGTCTTGAGCTGTTAATTTTATAACAGTCTTTGACTGTTAATATAATAATAATAATAGTAAAGGTAAAGGTTTCCCTTGCTCAAAAGCCAGTCGTATCCGACTCTAGGGTTCAGTGCTCATCTCTGTTTCAAAGCCAAAGAGCCAGCGCTGTCTGCTTCTGCAGACATTTCCATGGTCATGTGGCATGCATGACTAGACACCGGAGTGCACGGAACGCTATTACCTTCCCACCGAAGTGGTCCCTATTTATCTACTTGCAATTTCTTGCTTTCAAACTGCTAGGTTGGCAGGAGCTGGGACTGAGACGGGAGCTCATTCCGTCCTGCAGTACTCGGGAATCGAACTGCTGACCTGCCACCTTCTAGTCAGCATCTTAGCCACTTGAGCCACTGCAGTCAATAATAATAATAATAATAATAATAATAATAATAATAATAATAATAATAATAATAATAATAATAATAATAATAATAATAATAATAATAATAATAATAGTAGTAGTAGTAGTAGTAGTAGTTGTTGTTGTTGTTGTTGTTGTTGTTGTTGTTGTTGTTGTTGTTGTTGTTGTTTATCTATTTAAACTGTGTCCCTTAAGAAAATTCTGTGGTAATGATAATTTTACTATAATTTATGAGAAGACCTTGGATGAAATAGTCATTCTATCCCACCCATACTACACTGGTGAAATAATACCGTCTCTTCACTCATGGACTTCATGCCTGATTTAGGAAACATAATGCTATGTGATGGCACTTTGTTCTTTGTCTCCTGAGACTTAGGATGTAGGTGGCTGTTGATTTCCTGTCACAGACTAGTAGAAAAGCTTTGGAAAAGGCAGTTCAGACCAAGCTCAATTTGAAAAAGCTTTGCTTAGGTAATAATTTTGAATTATGTGTCTGAAGGTCAAGTGATGCACTCAGGTTTGGTCAGGGATGCTACATTTGTACGTGATTGATTTGCTGTTACAACTTATCACGTGCAAAATCATTTTACATGCTGAGGAAGCAAAGATGTCTGTAGCTATGGAAGGGGACATAGCTGCCTAGAGTTGGGTTCACCTGAGTAGGGTGGCATATAAATTTGAAGAAATAAATGAATAAATAAATATTGCTGTTAAACTGAATTTGAGCAGAATTATTTGGGGCCCAGCATGAGAGGAAATGAATTGGTTGGATAGATTGGTGAGTTAGATCTCTGGCTCCAGAGCCAGATGTTGGAAGTTTGATTTCTTACTTTGTCTGTGGTGGGAAGAACCAACCTGTATATCCTTGAGCAAGTTATGCAATCCCAGGACAATCACAGAAGAAGGCAATGGCAACCCACTTCTGAGTATGCTATACCTAGAAAACCCTGGAAAGCTTCTCCATAAATCAGAATTGACTTTGTATTTGTATTTGTATTTTCGACTTATATGCCGCCCCACTCGCATAGCGACTCTGGGCGGCTTACAGAAGAAACAGTTACAATTACATAGCACATTCCATAGGATAAAAACAATTACAAATATAGCATAGTAAATTACAAATATCACAAAGCAGGAATAACATCAAAAAACATATCAAAATATATCCCCCCAAAAATAATCTCTAATAACAATTGTAATTACAAAACATCAGGACATCCTTGAGGGCAGATGACAATAACAACAATAGCGATAATGACGATGACAACAACAACATCTCATCCCCAAGGCCTCTTCACAACTTCACAACTTCTGTCCTCAGCAATCTGTCCCTGGCTATTCTTATCCATGTTGGCCCAACATTTTTCTTGAGAAAACCTTCCTATCTGCAAGATGGTCTTCCCCTAGGTCAGTGATAGCAAACCTTGGCACTCCTGCTGATCAGGTCTTCTGGGAACTGAAGTTCAAGAACATCTGGAGTGCCAAGGTCTGCCATCACTGCCCTAGGTCTTTTGTGATCTTTCAGGTAACAATTCATTATTCTGGCACTCCATCTATTGTCACTTGTGTATGCAACATGGCCAGACTACCTTAATTAGTTCATCAGGTATTCTGTTACTATGTCTTTTAGCAGTGATCTACCAAGCTAGTAGTTCAAAAGCAAGAAGTTGCAAGGAGATAAATAGGTACCATTTCGGTTTGAACGGTAACAGCATTCCATGTGCACTGACACCTGGTTATGCCTGCCACACAACTCTGGAAACATCTGCATATGCAGAAAGCACTGGCTCTTTGGCTGTAAACGGAGATGAGTGCCACTCCCTAGAGTTGAATATGACTGACTTTCAAGCAAGAGAGACCTTGACTTTTACCTATATTAATACCAAGACCTTGAATCAGGCACAACAGCCTACTTGACTGCTATTTGGGTGTATCCTTTTCTTTCATCATCTGTCATCTTTTTGACAACACACATCCTTTCGTACATGGGAAATGTCTCTATATGCAGCTAGCTTCAACTAACATTATTTACTTAAATCTCCTGGATACAATGCAACATATTATTATTATTATTATTATTATTATTATTATTATTATTATTATTATTATTATTATTATTATTATTATTATTATTATTATTATTATTATTATTATTATTATTATTATCCATATAGGATTGTCCTGGACTCTGAAGGGGAAGCACAAGTGCTGGTTGTTCCTCCTAGTTTCCCCACCATGATTTGAAAACATACCCTTTTTATTCTTTGCAATAGACCTGCTGGCATGAGTATTTCTGGACTTCCCTTTAGAAGAGGCAACATGCTCCTTGTGCTTTTTTATTTTATTTTATTTCTTTGCTGGTTTTAAATTTATTTCTTCCTGGATAAAAACAAAAGAGGCTATGATTAATGATGAAACATGAAATAGAATCAAAGTTATTTTGTCTTTATGGCTTGTTTCTCATGCTTCTTTCTCTTAAAAATCCACTGGGTCTGACCCAACCCATGCCACTGGAAAGAAAGTGGAATCCAGTGATGGGATGTTACCGGTTCGGACCGGTTCGCCTGAACCGATAGCACCCCATCAGGAGGGGTCACCGGGTGTGTGTGTGTAAAACCCCGAGTGACCAGTTTGGTCGCCGCTCCGGCCCCCTCCAAAAATGTTTTTCCGGGCAGACATTTGGCTGCCCGGAACTGCACATGAGTCAAACCTCCATTTGACGCATGCACAGATCTATTTTTTAGTGTGCATGCATCAAATAGAGGTTTGACACATGCACACTAAAAAAAGAACTGCACATACATCAAACAGAGGTTTGACGCATGCGCAGACATTTATTATTATTTTTTATTTTTTTATTTTTGCTCTGTCCATGATGTCATGATGTCATGACGTCAGCTATGCCCATGACGTCTATGACATCACGGTGGGATAGTGAAGATTTTGACAACCCACCACTGGTGGAATCTCACCTATCAGCCATCTGTCAAGAAAGGAAAAACAAGAACTGGTGCTTTGTGTCTTCTGATTTTGAGGTATTGCTTAGCTGGACTGCAACATTTTCAGCAGGGCCCCCATACATAGAACTGATGTATGATTCCCTGTCCAGCTGAAGAAGTGCACGTCTGAGTTTGCTTTCCTGCAGTCATGGTCTCAAGCATTATAAGGGTGATCATTAGTCCCTTCTTTTGTAATTGGTGTCAATGAGTCAGAGGATAGCCATAGCAAGCTGCATTTTTTGAAAAGTCAACTTCCCTAAAAAGAACAGTCTTGAAACATTACAATAAAAATGATACACCATGAGATTTAGTGTTTGTTTGTTTTCGTTCTAATCATCGTAGCCATCACCATCAGCATATGTGACAGCTTTCTGAACTATGTATGTTTATTTCTGGCAGAAAAAACAGCTAGATAATCGTAATGTCTCTTTAACGACCACTGAAGTTATTACAACATAAACCTTCATGAGCCCAGTAAAAAATAATTATTACAAGCACAATTTTTTTTTTAAAGTGTCTAAGGCCAGGATCCTGTTCTACTCATGCAGTGGTCTACTTCATAAATACTGTAGTTTGATTCTTGTGAAGCTTGTTTAAGGTGGCAATCCAGCACCACCTCGCAAAAATTGAAGTGCTGTTAATGCAAGTGGGTACTCTCCACATTCTCTGTTTTCACAATGAAGACTGGAGGAACTGTCCTGGTGGAATGCAACATTCCATCAACATTCAACAGGATTTTAGCCTAGATCAGGGTTTCTCAACTTTAGACCCCCAGATGTTCTTGGACTTCAATTCCCAGAAGTTCTGATCAGCAGGTATGCTGACTTGGGTTTCTGGTAATTGAAGTCCAAGAACACCTGGAGGCCCAAGTTTGAGAAACCCTGGCCTAGAAGACCATACAATGATACCACATCACAACTGCAAGACAGCTCTATTGTAAGTAAATCCCTATTGTAATTAATCAACATTGTAAAAATGTAGTTAAATGTTAAATACAGGTATTTTTAAACAACACTAATTACAGTGCTACTTTAAGGTCTGGCCATGTTATGGCCAAGTTAAGGAAATTATGATCCACTAACCCCAGGCTCTAGGTTTCCCCCTTCTAGTCATTGAATTAGTACTTTAGCAACAAAATGAGAAGAGAGGACTCACTCGAGAAGGCCTTAATGCTGGGAAAGATCAAGGGCAAAAGGAAGAGGGGGCGGCAGAGGATGAGATGGCTAGATGGCATTGTTGACAAAATGGGTGTAGAGCTGAGCACAGTGGTGGACATCAGCAGGTTTGCACCAGTTTGCCAGAACTGGTAGCAGAAATTCTGGCTGGCTGTGTCCATCCAAGTCTTGAAATAAAGTAGTCCTAATTTGGGTGCAATTCAAGGCTTTCCTCCGGCCACGGCCACCATACCACACCCACAGAGTAGGTAGTAATTTTTTTGGGAGCCCACCACTGGCTGAGCGGGCTGTGGAGGATGGGGTGCCTGGTGTGCAATGGTCCATGGGGTCGCAAGGGGTCAGATTCGACTATGCAACTGAACAACGACAAAAAAGTCATTGAATTTTGAAAGAGTTTAGCTTGGACTGGATCATTCATCTGTAAAATTATCGATGGATTTGAAACCTATAACTACAAAAGCAGATGTCACTATCTTGTTGGGCTCCTAATTAATGAAACTGTTCCTGAGGTAAGCCCTTTCTTTTCACGATAGCACATTTCATTCTGGAGTTTATCACGACGATTTCGTCCTGGCGCCCCTGCTGTCTAACCCTGTTTGCTAAGCTACCCAGGGTTTACTGACAAGTTCTACTTGAGTAAATTGTATTTAGACAACAATATATTTCATTCAGGCCTCTTCCAGTGACTGGGCCAAGGTCAGTTTTATATTCTGCTGAAATCATAAAGTGACACTCGAGATAAACAGAATGTTTACTCTCTCCATGTGAGCTGGAGCTGATATGTAAATTTATCCTTATTCTTTCATCAAATTTGCATTTACCCTCTTAGTCAAACACTACAGGGCTCCAAATCAAACAGTTTTAATGGTGGTCAGCTCTTTATGACCGATTGCCCAAATGGCAAGAAAAGAAGCTGCAATTTAGATTAAACCGCAAAGAATAACACGACATAGCTAATGTCATCCGGTTTGCAATAACTGGATAAACTCTCCATAGTAGTGAATGGGGGTTTGCATGCTTAGTTGCCTGTATTCTGTGGTGTTCCTGTAAACAGTTGCTGGATTGTGAGGTGCAGGGTTGTGTTGTGTTTTATTATGCACTCTTTATCAGCTACAAACAGGCTACACTCACCTGTCATTGTTATTTTGGTTCTGATCAAACAAGTCAAGTGCTACTAAGCAAATTCCTTTTGCTCCAGCCTCTTTGAGATGTGCATGAAAGAAACACACTTCTGTCTATGATGGAAATGATCTATACCTCTCTATCTGTTGTGCTCAGGATACAACAGTATTGTGAAAGAAAGCCTCAAAAAGAGAAAGAGGCAGGTTATTGTTTTCAGTGCAGCTTAAATGATCAGCATATGCTGGCTCACAGATGAACAAAGACCGAATATTTTCTCAGGCAGTGGGTTAGTCGCTCACTTTGTAACTTATGGCTGGAGAGAGATAATCATTCCTACGTGAGTGGTTCGTAAGAGATAATTTGCTTCCCATCATGCAGTTACATACATTTTTGTTTGCATTTCTTTTGTTCCACCATTGTCTGCAGTCCAGCAAGTTTCACATGATGTTTGAAACAACAACAACAACATTAATAATAATAATAATAATGATGATGATGATGATGATGATGATGATGATGATGATGATGATGATGATGATGATGATGATGATAGATAGATAGATAAAGGTTGCCCTTGCTCAAAAGCTAGTCGTATCCGACTCTAGGGTTCAGTGCTCATCTCTGTTTCAATGCCGAAGAGCCAGCACTGTCTGCTTCTGCAGACGTTTCCGTTGTAATGTGGCAGGCATGACTAGACACCGGAGCACACAGGAGCATGACAGACCACACCAGAGTGGTCCCTATTTATCTACTTGCAATTTCTTGTTTTTGAACTGCTAGGTTGGCAGGAGCTGGGACAAAGACGGGAGCTCATTCTGTCCTGCAGTACTCGGGAATCGAACTGCTGACCTTCCACCTCCCAGTCAGCATCTTAGCCACTTGAGCCACTGCAGTTCCATCATCATCATCATCATCATCATCATCATCATCATCATCATCATCACCACCACCACAAGCATCCATATCCTCTTCACATTGTTTTCAGTCCTTTTTTAAAAAAATAACATCAAATTTAACTCCATCTCCAAACAGAAAGAGCCAACCAGATAACACAGAAATTGGGCATTAGGTAGATTGCACAAACTTGAAACTGCAGGGCAGAAGAGAATTCAAGTGTTTGTTCTTGAACAAAGACCTGTGTTCACACAAAACAGCCTTGGAACTGATCTGACAGGATGCAAGAATTAATTACATCTCTAACCCTTCTTTCCAGACTTATTCCAGCAGTAAAGGAAAACATTTCAGGGCTAACATGTCCGTGAACGTTAGTTCAGTGCAGTGGTCAATAGCTAATCTAAAATTTGAAGCCTTTTATAGGAAGTACTTCTTGATACAGTATGGGATTTATTTGTGGACCTTATCGTGACAGAATGGAATGGGTGGTGGTGAAGATGGTGGTTACTAAGCTTACAATGGCTGCTGAAGCATTTTATTTAGCCAAATAAACCCTTTAAGTTTTATTGTATTTTATTTTTGCTTTAAGAAGATATGTGTCACCCAGTCACCCCAAAAACATTTTCAGGGCAACATACATAAAAATTTAAAATGTAGTACCATAGAACAGTACAATAAACAACCTAATTCTATTCTCATTTCTATTCTCAAGTAAAGAAATACAGTTTTAGGTGCCTCAAAGAAAAGTAAAGAAATATTTATGAAGAAATCACTGTTTCCCAACATTTGGTTTTTGGACTTCCAGTTCCCCAAAGCACTGATCAGCCAATCTATTGACTTAGGCTTCTGGGAATTGAAGTTCCCCTGTGGGGCATGGACCCCACATTGGGAACCACTGATCTATATGGATATTAGCCTACATTTTGGGAGATGATGTACCTCTGAAAATTTTCAGAGGAAACAAAATGCTAAACTAATTAGGATTTTTCTTTGAGCCAGCTAAAGCTCCCAATGTGATATATGAAATCCTTGGACCAAATCTCCCTTTATTCATGAACTTGCTAAGTAAGCAACTTTTCTCTGGGTATCTGAAAAAGACAGAGGTAATAGCCTCTTAGAACTGCTTATGAGATCATTTCTCCTTCACTGTCATGGTGGCTGTTCACACTCCTCACTTTTGTGTGTGTGTGTTTTAAAGCGAACTTTTATGCCGCCCTCCTCATAAAGACCCAGGGCGGCTAACACAACTCTCAATACCTAAAAAACAATAAAAACATAATATAAAATCAAGATTTAAAGATTTAAAAAAATTAAAAAAGGCTCCGAGGGAGTCTCCTTCCCTGTCTCTCTGTAAGATAACTGAAATAGCATTGATGTGGACTGCTTCCATGCACCATTGGCATATATAAAATCTGATTACTTTTTTTTTTAATTTTGTTTTGATGATGATGTGGGTGGTGACTGAAAACTTGAAGGGTGCATTAGACAAAGGACCAGTGGTGGGTTGTCAAAATTCCTGCTACCCCACCATGACGTCATGGACGTCTTGGGCATAGCCGACATCATGACATTGTGGGCAGAGCAAAATAAAAAATAATAAATAACAAAATGTCTGCTCATGAGTCAAACCTCCGTTTGACGCATGCACAGTACTTTTTTTTAGTGTGCATGTGTCAAACCTCTATTTAATGCATGCACACTAAAAAATAGAACTGTGCATGCATCAAATGGAGGTTTGATGCATGCGCAGTTCCAGGCAGCCAAAATGGAGAGGGCTGGAGAGGTGACCGAACCGGTCGCCTGGGGGTTACCACCACCCTGGTGACCCCTCCTGATGGGGTGCTACCATTTCAAGCGAACCGGTCTGAACCGGTAACATCCCATCACTGCAAAGAACCACATACCTCATTCACTAGTAGTCCAAGTGAATCACCTGAAATTGAAAACAAGCTTTAATATGCAAGCAGAATTTTTCTTTGCAAACAATGATGGGAACGCATAGTGCAAGGACTGCATAGAGAACAAAGAGTGAATGAGTGAAAATGAAGAATGGTTGAGGGTAGCCATATTTGCGTTTTAGCAAGGTAGAAAAGTGAAGACCCAGATCTAGCTATACACACAGGCAGTGATCTACATGTTAATATAAGTACATGTGGTCCTTGACTATGGATGTTCTGTATCCCCTTAAATTTGAAAACACATCTGGGCAATTCAGTAGGTTTCAGGAAAACAATACAAGGAGGAGAATGTCCATCTATTTCAGTAATATTTGCAAATGGCTGCTTTCACAGGTATGTATTCAGTGGTGGGATTCAAAAAAAATTACTACCTACTCTTTGGGTGTGGTATGTTGGCTGTGGCCAGGGGGAAAGCCCTGTGTTGCATCTGAATTAGGACTATTTTATTTCAAAACTTGGATGGGTGGGGCCAGCCGGAACTTGGAGTTGAAAATTAAAAGCATTCGATCGGACTGAAGAATCTGAGACAAGGAAATCTAAAAAAAGAGGAATATCAAAAATAGCCTGATAACAAAGTATGAGTTGGGCAACAAGGGAATTGCAGTTATAATTGAAGAGTTGAAACAAAAAGTTGTGGCCATTGCAAAAAAAAAAAAAAACAGCAAAATTCACAGTTTCAAGTTAACCAACATTATTTTTACAAGACCCTTGAATTTGGGCATGAATCCACCAAAAGTGAAAAGCCTGACAGAGAAAGCACTCTGAAGTTTTGGAGAAGCTTGTGGGAAAACAATAAGGAACATAGTGAAAATCCAATATGGATCAAGCAGGTTGAAAATATACCAAAAGCATCCAAAATGGAAGATTTTCAGATTACAAAAGAAGCCATACAAGAACAGGCTAAGAAGGTCAAAAACTGGAGTGCTCCTGGCGTAGATGAACTCCACGGATTCTGGTTAAAGCCAACAAACTTACATGCAAGATTGGCACACCAGATGAATCAGGCTTTGGAAACACCAGCAGATGAAAAATGGTTAACTGGAAGGACACCCCTAAGTCGAGCATTTTTGTAGGAAGAAATCTGTTGTTCTCATAGTGATCAGAGCCCTTGGAGCAATACCTAAAGGACTCCCTAGATATTTGGAAATTTTGGACTTATTGGACTTGAACATCCCAAGTCTCCAAAAAAAAAAAAAACCCGACTCTACTAGGATCTGCATATACATTCAGACGTTACCTTAACAGTTCTTAGGTCCATCATTAGGGCTTGAACTGTTAATTTTATTCCAAGTCCTGAAATGTGAATCAGATGGTTGATTTGTATCCAATAATAATAATAATAATAATAATAATAATAATAATAATAATAATAATAATAATAATAATAATAATAATAATAATAATAATAATAATAATAATAATAATAATAATAATACAACCCAGTCCAGCATTCTCCCTTCCAGAATGGCCTGTCAAATGGTATCTAATAGTGGCAGGACTGTAGTGGAGAGATATCTGCCTTTCTCCGGAGCCTGCAAGTATTCCTGCCATTCACAAAGGCAAAGGGATGCCACCCACATGGTGTTTGCTCAACATGAGCAAACAGATTGTAAACTGGCTGATAATTTTTGTCCTGACAATGTCATTTACTGCTGTCAGCCTTTTGTCTGCCATGTTTGCTTTATTCAAATATGAACCAAGTGGACCTCCCTTCCAGCGCTTTCTTCTGCATTAAAATCACATCAATTCCCTTCCATTCTCTCTTATCTAAAATTCATTGGAGGCCAATCACTTGGATGAATGCTTTGGTGTTTCCATGGAGGCTAGAAGTCTAGTGTGGACTTCAGGGGATTAGGAAGTTTCACATTTAAATCCTTGAAGTGCGCAATTATTTTTTTGTTTTGTTTTGTGTTTTTCCCCTTCCACTCAGTTCTTTCTTTGATTAATGGTGGCACAGGAAAATGAAACCGGTGTTGGAATATAATCCCCCCCCCCAAAAAAAAAAGTGCAATTTCATGGCAAAAATTCTCCTCCTGCTGTGTATGTATATGAGAGGACAGAGAGAGAGATAGAAAGAAAAGAAAGGAGTGATCATAAGACTAAATACAATTTATGCCTCGCTTCTTACAGTCCATACTGACAGAGAGCTGTATCGGAATGCATTCCTCTGCCTTGTCTTTAACAGCAATTTCCCCCTGTATAATAAATTCTAGCACATCTTCAATAAGCTTGACTCAGATCCAGCTGCTTCCCAGGGTGCTTGTCCGCAGGTCTTGAAGCATCTCCCTTTGTTAATAGAGGTCATGGCACTTTGTGTTAAATAATTCACATCAGACATGTCTGTGTGTAGTCTGAAAGGGGCTGCAGATGTTGCCAGTGTTGTTAGACAGTTGAAAGCAGAACTTTAAATGTGAGGATTCCAGGCAGCAATCTTACAAGTATAAAAGAATGTGGAGGTAGATTTTATTTTCCACATTAGCTTTTATAAATCTGACCATCTTTTCCCCTATCTCTGATGTAAACGTATCCAGACTTTTTTCCTGTGTAGGTATAGATTTTACTAGATCAATGCTGATTTACAGCAGTTCTAAATGTGAGTTTTATAATTTTCATATTTTTGATCTGGAATATACAAACAAGAAGGGGGAAATAATCTTCATGAAGTACTGCATGGAAAACTTCCTCCCCCGTGATGTACATCTAAATAGACAAAAAGATAGATACAGATACAGTTTGGAATTTAAATAACTATCAAAACATACAAAATATAGGTGCTTTCTTTTTATTCTGCGTATTTTGATTTAGCTATTATTGCTCACTCCAATTTCTTTAGGAAAGATACAGATTGGAACCTTGAACCAACAAAATAATATCAGTAACACACCAGGATAAATAATTACACCATCTGTCCCAACAGAGTACATTTAGAGTAGATAAACAACAATATATGTGGTTTTCTTCACTGTATTTTCATACAGTTGGATCAAATTGGTAAATTATGTGGACAGAACTCATCTGTATTTCCACAGCAAGCTTGACTCCCTCTAACACACAATTTATTTCACACATGTATAGTCTCTGCCAAAATAATCAGGGAAAATAAAAAAGCTGCAGAGAAGGAGGAAGGGAGATGGGGGAAGCAGGAGAAAAGATCTTTGTGAACCCTACATAGTTCTCCCTAAAAACAGAGTCATGACCCTTTGACCTAAGGTGAGTCTTAGTAGAAACCTCACTAACAAGTTTTGGTTTGGGTCTTAAATAACAGGCTAATATGAAGGAAGCAAGAAAAAAATAAAAAAAGGTTGAAGAGAGAAAGGGTAAAAACGAAAATGGATTAGTTAGAAGGAGAACAACTTTGTCTTAATAACTCAAGAATCACACAAAATTGTCATTCACTCACTTTTTACTGAGAATCAAGGTAACAGATCTGCTAACTAATTGAACACCAACATTAGTTGTAGTTCCTTCCTCATTTTTTAAAACCTGATCTGTAGAATAAACCTCTACTTGGACTTTTTAGGGTATCTGTTTTATTTTATTTAATATTTACATACATCTTCACATTCAAATATAACACTCAAAATAGCTTTTAATAAAAAATATTATGTTATCACAAAACAGTAAAATGGTCTTACAGGGAAAAAAGGTTTTAAAAATAACTTTAAAAGTCAGAATTAACATACCAAGAGACACCAGTTCTAAAATTATAGCAATGGACAATCTGATCCATCAAATTATGGAAAATAGGGGAGTTTCATGAATCTTATTCCTGCCACTAAGAAAGCTCTGTGCCTTCAGCCCACCCAGCTGATATGAAAGGGAAAAACAACAGAACTTCAGAAACCTATTTTAGAGAGTATGTTCAAGCAGATCATTTCTGGTGACTTTCAAGACCTACCATTGTAAGCTACTGTCCAGACTGTCACATTGCTTCCTGATTTCTATGACATTAGTAACGAATATCTATTTAATCAGTCAATAAGAAGATTGGGTTGGGGAGATAATAACTGTTTTCTCCTCCTGCTGATGCTTCTTTCTATCTCTCTCTGACTGTAAAGTACAGTAGAACATCATATAACAAAAATAATTGGTTCCACAAGGCACTTCATTATACAATTTTTTTCATTGTATGATGCATGAATTGTACAACAAAAATCCCTATGGGAAAAATCGTACAATGAAAATCCCTATGGAAAAAATCATACAACAAAATCTCTATGGGAAAAATCGTATAAAGGAAATTTTCATTGTACGATTTTTCCCCATATATATTTTTGTTGTATTATGCACCCATTTGTTCCAAAATCTTCTTCGTTGTGTAATTTTTTCATTGTACAGTAAATCCCTGACTTACATATGCCTTGAGTTACATAAAATTCAACTTACATAATGATTTTGTGCTAAAACCATGTCCTGATTTACACGATTTCCTATGGGTTTGTTTCGAGTTACATAAATATTCTTTTTCCTATGGGTTTGCTTCGATTTACATAACATTTTCATTTTTCCTGTGTGTTTGCTTCGAGTTACATAAAAAAACGATTTAAGCAAAAGCCTATGGAATTGACTTTTTTTTTTTTGTAAGTAGGGATTTTACTGTATGATGCATTCGTTATCCAAGGTTCCACTGTACCTTGTAGGGTGGCTGTGGATAGCTGGCCTCTTTACTGCTTCAATTTTTGTTGGGTTGGGGTTTGGGGGTGACTTATGAATTGATTTTTAGTTCTAATTTTAAATGTGTTGTATTTATTGCTATCTGTTTGGAACTTATTTTAAACAAGAATTAACTAACAATCTAACATGCAGATGGGAGATGGGACTTGAATGATGCAAGGACTGTTTAGGGACAACTGGTCCTTAATGCCACGTTGCACTTAACAGGAACCAGTTCAAAGCAGAAACTACTCAGAGGAAATTGAAAATTGAAGTTAGAGGAGACTTTGCCAAAAGGGATCATAATGGTGGGGGAGGGGGTATGGTTGCCTACCAATACAATACTTTTGTTAATGGTTGTGGAAAACAAATAACAACATAGTTCAAGATTCCTAATCTATATTACTTTTGAAGCTTATTCATAATATGTAATAATATAATAATTATCCATTGCTAATATAATAAAATCTCTACACAACTGAAATGATACAAATAGTTTAAAAGTAAAATTGAAAATATAAGTTAAAAATATAAGCAGCCAGAGGTTTTTATACATTGTCTTCATAGCAGTAGCAGGAATGTAAGAAGCTTAAAGATGCAAGACTGCTAGCGCTAAACAAAGAACTGGTGCCTTGCCAAGGCCATAATGTTGAGACTCACCTTTTGCCTCCAGTGGACCTTGAAAAGATATTATGTGTTTCTCACCAAGGAAAGGGAAGTGATACCCCCATGATGGCAAACCTTGGCACTCCAGATGTTCTTGGACTTCAATGCCAGAAGCCCAAGCTCCCGTGAATCCACACAAATGAATTTACTATGACTTATCAGACCAGCACTGCCCTCGTCACTCCTGGAAGGGAAAGTAAAATGTACTGGCGCATTTTACTTCCGTTTCTAGGAGCGATGAGGGTGATGTGGGCCAGATGAGTTGCAGTAAAGGGGCTTGGGCTTCTGGGAATTGAAGTCCAAGAACATCTGGAGTGCTAAGGTGATACCATCTCAGTGTCTCTCTCAGGAGTTTTTGGGTGTGCTAGGAGATTGGTATGTCTTAACTGTTCGTGATGATGTGCTAAAAACATAAAATGCCTTGATTAAGGCTAGCATTTTCCTTGAGATTTGTTTTCTCCTTGGACACACTGATTCACATGACCAATTGGAAGCAAAATTATGATTCTTCATAATTTGATGATATATTTCTCTTTGGCCATGGTTCTACTGAGCTTGTGTTGAACTGGAAGCAGGGCCATAACTAGGGTGGAGCAACTGATGCTTTGTTCCAGGTCACCTCTTCCCCAGACTTTAGTGACTGTTACGCTGGTTTGGTCTACCACAGTAGGAAAAGGTATGTGGAGCTAGGCCTTAGGACAGACTGATTTTTCAGTAAGCTACCAAGGGGTGAAGAAAACAGAGGATTGATAATAGATCATGCCTTATGGAGGGAACCAGACAAATCTACCCAAGGCTTGGAATACAGACCTCTGAAGTTGAAAGCAGTTTCCAGATAGACATTTTGATCAAAAGTTGAACATGCCTCCCCTGTTGGATGACAGAACTATCCAGGTTTCCTGGACATGAAGGAACAAGAGATGACAGCATCCAGATGTAGGACTAGTCTGCCCAAACCCTGGGTTAATCAGATACCCATCATCACTGGGCAGATTTGCATAAGGTTCAGTAGACAGAGCCTCTAGCCCAGAAGCAAAGAAGAATGTCACTGATTACAAAGTTGATGAAGGGGCACAGTTTGTGATGCTTCCCATGGTGCCAAGTCTGCTAGTTATAGCTTTGACTGAAAGTTTTGCCGGTGTAGTACCATGGAATTGTGCATACCCATAGTTTAAATCACTCCTTCCATCATCTATTGCCTGAGCACTTTGACACAACAGATGTTTTGCCTTTGTCTGTAGACTTGTTATTGCCAGTAACCATCAGTTGAATTCAAGCCTACTGTTCTGTAAGTAGAAGTGATCTTTTTGTCTGCAGGAATACTGCTTAGATGAAAGTCTGTTTCTATTTAGTGAAACCATGTTCCAGTTTTCTAGTAGATAATTGCATTAGTTTTCTAACAGAAGTATTGTACTTTTGCTTTTTCCCTTATGAATGACACAACAGACTAGTGAAACAATACTATTGAAGTGAAAAGACACCAACACACACAAAACAAAATTAACAAGAAAACAAACCATGAAAGAGTTTTATGTTAGAAATAGGTTTCACTAGTCTGACCCACTGACAGCATGATTTAATTCTATGAGTTTTATACTGTTGACATGACAACTGTTCAATATGTCATAAATATCCTTGCAAGAGACATGAATAGTATGTTTGCATTGCCAGTTTTGTATTGTGTGACACATAGCTGTGCTCTCTGTTACTCCGAGCACTATTCCATGCCAGATTTTTTTTCCTCCAAAAGGTGCTTCCCTTTCATTCCAAAATTCTCTGCGGTCACCATCACTGCCTTAGAAACATAGCTTGAAAAAGCCCACTTTTCTTCCTAGAACTAGCAGGATCCAGCCACTACTTTGCTTAATTAATCTTCATTCATCAGCAATAGTGAAGGAACTGCCTAAGAAAATTGTCTGTAGCCTCATGATGCTAAAATACTAATGATTACATTGATTTAAGTGGAAAATTATCACAGTTGATTTCAGCTCTATCAGGAACAGCCAAATAGATGAGAAGTTAGACATGACTTCGATTTATGTCTTTTTAAAGCACAGGGAGACTTTTGCTTGTTGCATTTTTTAAAGCATCATACAATTTTGTGAAAAACTCAGTAACACACGTATTCATGTTTTCCCCCAGAAGTTACAAAGTACAGTAAAACCTCATATAACACTAAAACCTGGTTCCACAAGTCTTGGTGTTATATGATTTTTAATGTTATCTGATGCATGTTAAAATCCTATGGGATCCATAGAGATACATTGTAACCACACAGGCTTTAGCGGTTGTTATCTGAAGCATCCCATAGGATCTTAATGTTATCTGATGCAATTCTTCCCCCCTGATTCCTTAATGTTATGCGATTTTAGTGTTATTCGATACTAATGTTATATGAGGTATTACTGTACAACTTTTTCAATGGAATTAACAAAAGAAAAATGTGACTCAATATCATGTTGTTTGTTGTTATGTGCTGTCAACACACCCCACAGTTATGGGAAATCTGTGAATGAATAAACCTGTGAATGAATGACATACTGTACTATCATCATTTTCATGTAAATGAAAATCTTCTCTGGAGATTATTCTTGCATATAAAATATACATGTAATAAGACGTGGATTGGGGTTGAAACACCTCCCACCGTCAGGCAATAGTTATCATATAATAGATCATCTAATGAATTGACACTAAATATCCAACCAAGTCTCTTGTTCAGCAGAAAAGCAGAGCTGTATCATTTCAGCTAATCAGAAGCAACATGCATGCAGCATTTTTCACTTTATCATCAATTCTTCAGGCAGTTAATATGCATTGTCTTAATAAATGAGAGAGACATACATTATGGGCTGGTGATCTTTTCCAGTTTCCGGTGAAACTGTAATGGTGGGGGTGGGTCAAATTATTTTGCTTATTTTCTTTTGCTTCCATTGAGTCACCAAGTAAATGTAGAATTTGGCACTTGATTGTGAGACTTTCCTTTTCAAAAACAGATAAATGAAAACACCTCCTGAGAAATTTCAGTAAACTTCACAAATTCTTTTCACTACTTCAAGCTGCCCCAAATACTTTACTTGGAAAGGCCCTTCCAAAGTCACTAACAGGGGTGAACAATGCCTTTATAAGCCAGTAAAATCACAAATATGGTCAAGCATTCCAAATTAATTGTAATATTTTCTTCAGCCAAAATCTGATAACAGTTAAGGATATAAAAACCATCAGAATATTCCTTTCAAAAATATTTTTCTTGTTTTACTGAAAAGTTTTTGAAGCTTTTTGTCATGTCTCACCAGCGGAGAAAATCTCAAATTTGTTTCTGCTTTTCTCCGAAGCAAACCCTAGTCCACTCCAAGACCCAACCATGGACATTGTAATGGATCAGAAGTCCATTTCACTAGTTTGAGGAAAGCTGCGGATTGAGAGGGAATGCTTACATTTCTACTTCCTACATGCCAAAATGCCCTCTCCCAGTTATAAAAAAAAATAATTCCACCACATCCATGGGAGCTTTCTTCCAAGCCAATTGTACAAATAGTGTCAGTCTGCCCATGTGTATTTCTGTCTGTCTCTTTGGTGGTGGTGAAGCCAAGGTCGAAGCATTAAAATGATTTAACAATGAGAGATGTCATTATTATCAACTGGTGATGTGCATTAAGATGAGTGGAGTACAGGACATGGTCTTCAAAGATAGTGTCAACTGCATCTTGTTAGCTAGCCAACCTTCTCCTTTTCACAGTGAAAAATCATCTTATACCATTCCCAAGTTTGTTGGGAGGAGAATTGGAGGTTACAAAGGTAATGCCTTGACTGTCCAAACAGCAGAATCAACTCATAATCTCTCTTCTCTAGCTTCACTTTTGCCTTTGAGCTATGTTGCAGTTCCCTAGCAATAGTATTGCCCCCATTTTCCAAAACAAAACAATAAACAATGTGTGAAGATGGGCTGGCTTACTCTTAAGTGAGCAATTAGGATTCATCAGCTTCACAAACTTACATCTGTGGCTTTCATTTTTTGAATCTCCATAGAATACATGGTTGTAACATGCTGAATACCTGAACCACTAATGTACCAGTGCAGCAGAAATTCAGGAAGAGTGTGTGTTATATGTCAGAATATCAGACAGTAAATAAAACAAAGGAAAGAAAAAAATAAATGCACCTTAAAGTCTAACTCTTATATTTTAATGTTAGGAAGTAGACTTGATCCACAAAAGCTAGCAATAAAATATAGCCATCTTTAAGGTGCCACAACATTTTTGTCTTTTGTTTGTTATGCTTCCACAGACTAACATGGCAACCAC
Source organism: Furcifer pardalis (assembly GCA_030440675.1). Taxonomy (NCBI): domain Eukaryota; kingdom Metazoa; phylum Chordata; class Lepidosauria; order Squamata; family Chamaeleonidae; genus Furcifer; species Furcifer pardalis. Next base: position 144,549,048 of record CP126891.1, on the reverse strand, counting down.
TTCAAAAATTTCAAATACAGTTGTACCTCGCTTAAAGAGCATAATGCGTTCCATGGGATTGCTCTTTAAGTGAGTTTGTTCTTTAAGTGAAACACCATTTTAAGTGACCAATTGTGACTTCTGGCGGAGGGATTGTGAACCCCAATTTATTTGTTAAGCAAGTTTTTGGTTGGTTTTATTTGTTAAGCAAAGCAAACATTCTGAGAAAATTCTGCTCTTTAAGTGAGTTACTCTTTAAGCGAGGCACTCTTTATGCGAGGTTTGACTGTGGGAATGGATATGTTTGCATCTTATCTGTGGATGCATATGGATGTGTGCATGTGTAGTTCTGTGAGTGAGAGTAACCATTACTGGCAAAAGGCCCTATAAGTTTCTCCAGAAGGTAATTAGGTCCTGAATTGGACTGGAAACTTTCACCACGTCTATCTGAAGTTTGCAATGTCTGCTGAGACTTTGCAAGTGACAGAAGAAAAGTCTCCAGCACCCAGGTTGGAAAACTGGGAAATGAACAGGTACCACCAGAAGCTAGCCAGTAGCTGACAAAAGGACATATCCATTCTCTCTTCTCATTCTCTCTCTCATGTACAAAAATCTTGTGCCATAACTTTGGAAGCTCCAGAAAGACCTCTTCAGTTCTGGTCAGTGCTTGGAACGTCCTGCTGGGCTCTCATGGCTCTCTGTTTCCAGCTTAGAAAGCACCTGCTTCACTTACTTGTGTGGACGGAACAATTTTACTGTGCTGAAGCCAAGACAGGAGGAAGGCAGCAATGAGAGTGGGAATCCTCTAAGCAGTCTTTTATGCTTCATCCATCTCAGTCCAATGATTTTCAAATGCAGGCATAGGAAGTGTCCAGGAAGGCACAAGGCACACATATGTTGTGTGTGGTGGGTACTGGTGGAAGTCCAGAAGCAGGAGCTGAGGAACTTGGGGTTCAATCAGACAATCCCAAAACAGACCCATGGCTCCGGCAGTTAGACTGCCAGAAGGCTACATGAGCCAGACATAACAGACATCAATTTGTAAGCTGCCACCTCATTGAAGACTGGCCTGGCAAGTTGCCCTGTTTGAAGATTCAGGTCTCTGTAGTAGGGCTTGTTGCCGAAGAATCTGGAGCTGATGTTAGTTCTTACCTCAACAAAATAGGAAAATGGATGTAAGTGTCATATTACACCAAGAAGTCAATTTGACAGATAGACTGGTAGTCACACATAACAATAGTCAGAAGAGATGGACTCCTTACTGGAGCTCATTCTAATAGCAAAACCTCTTGCTACAACAGCAGAACTTTTGCTGGCAGGCTTATTGCAGTATTTCCAGCAGCAGGTACAAAAAAAAATAATAACCATGGAACACAAGCTATCCTTTCTGCATCAACCCCATATTTTAGACCATCTTTCCCTGAAGAACAGGTCTACAAATCTCGAAAGCTTGCCCTGTCTTAAAGCAGGGGTTCCCAACCTATGGCCCATGGGCCGGACCCAGCCCATGATGCCATTCCATCTGGCCCGTTGCCACCTCCACCACACCCAGAAGTGGGAGAGGGCGTGTTTACATCAGCCATAAAATGCACTCGTGCATGCACAAATGCTCCCACGGCTGTCATAAACATGGAAGTGGGCACATTTTTGATAGCCATAAATGTGCCCGCTTCTGCTTCAAGGGTGTATGGTCCAACCCATTCAGCTGTCCGGGGGCAGGATCAGACCCATGGCATAAAAAGGTTGGCTACCCCTGTCTTAAAGTCTTTGATGATTCAAAACAGCCTCTACCTTTCCACAAATCTTAAACATCTCAAGCTACTCTTTGGCAATTTGAAAGTCAAGATAGCTGGGGATCTATCAGTGGACATAGGTGATAATGATATGCCTTTAGATTCGTACTTTAGAATATCCTTTAAAATCCTCTGGTTTTTATTTAGCCCATTGTGACTTTCAGAAAGCAAAGTTACCCTTAATGTGCCAGTGCTGAACTGTCTAGAGGCAATAAGAAACAAGAAGCTCTGACTATGAAGAGAGCCTGCAAATGTGAACGGAAAATGTCCCACCCCAGCAGGGTTTCCTCAGCAGTTTCCTTTGTGTCCTGGCAAAGGGCACAGAGAGAGGATCACTGACCCCATGGCAGCCCTGTTGACTTAGGGAACAATCAGCAATGTATGAATAGTAATGACACCTTCTGACCGTGACTAATTGAATCACAGCATGCCGAGAAAAGGATGAGATGGCTTTGCTGGCTGCTAGTCTATCAATGTTATTTTCCAGCCCACAACAGACAATGACTGATGGGGGCATCTGCATTTTCAAGCAAGCTGATTTAAATAATGCAGCATGAGCATTTAAGGAGCTGTAATTTTCTTTCATGATATAATCCTGAAACAAGAAATGCAGTGAAACACTGGTTCCTATCTAAGTTGACAAGTGATGCCTTCTTCTCTTTCCCAGGCTGGCCCTTTGGGCAGTGCTTTCATTCCCACAATGCCTCTCTCTTAATGTCTTTCAGAAGCAGTGTGGTGAGCTGAAAAAGTAGCTCATCTAGAGATGAGGAAAGTTATTTTTTTCAGACTATAATTTCCAGAAACCCACATCCAATGGGATTACTAGCTGGGGGATTCTGGGAGACATAATACAAAATTCATAGCCTCTGAGTGCACTGACAGATGAGGGAGAGATATGTTGACCAGGTTGTCTATTCTGTGTACTATTTATGACAAGAGTTCTCAATGTTTTTAAGGCAGGGGCCAGGTCATGCTCCCTCAGACAGCTTCAGGGGCTGGATAGACATTTTGCCCTTCCTACACATTGCACTTCCTAGAATGCCATAGGATGGCAACATTTTAGAATAATCCAGCAAAGTCCAAGTCTCTCAGCCATCCATCAGATGTGTTGGGCAGGGTACATCAAGATAGAATCCAGTTCAGTTCAATTCCAGCCCTGTTGGCATCATCCATCCTCCCATGGGTCATTGTTCCCCTTAGGGATAGTGTTCTGCCAATAAGAGCCTTTTCAGGAGTCCATTAGGGAACCAATTTGGGGTCTCAAAACCTCTGATTTATATAGGCAAAATGAGTAGTTACCTATCCCCAGGAATGCATTACATAATGGGATTACATAATGGGATTACATAATGGGACGTTCCCACTCCACAGGTGTTCCCTCTTCCCTCTAGAATTCAATGACATCATGGGAAGGCACCTGACCCATGGAATGTGTTTACCTCATGGAAAAGCACATGGGCTCCCATGGGAATTCAATGTGTTTACCTTATGGAAAAGCACCTGGGCTCCCATGGGAATGATGGGATTGACCTGTTCCCTCTGTCCTCTGATGTCATGTCTAGCTTGACAGACACCTGGTGTTGACCTAATCTCTGTGGAATCTGAGATACATATAAACAAAAGAAAGAATGCAGACAGCTGTGTCACAGTTTGACCAGCTCTAGCAAAGCAAGAATCTATGGTGACCCTAGGATCATGACAGGGTCCCCCTAAAAATCAAAGGGGAAAGGTTTAAAAGGAAGAACAGAAAGAAGCAGATAGATTGTACAATCCAAAATGGAAGGTGCCAGGAGCTCAGCAGCACACAGTAATCTTACCCACAAGGAACAACTAGAGCAAACAAAACTCCTCATTTGGTTCCAAACAATCAAGGCCATTTTACAGATTCAAAAAAAAAAAACCTCCTAGACACTCTGCTTAGCTTCTGACAGCATCCCTCAAGTCACAATCAGAGGACATTTTTCCTGGTTTTTTGACAAAGTGAAAGAAAAATTACATGAAAAGTACACTCATCTTCTGTAAGCATTGTGTTTTAGAGGTTTTATTTTAACAATCATTGGTTCCATGTTCATTTCATTGTGGGGTACCCCAGGGGTCTATCATCTCCCCAATGTTATTTGATATCTATGCAAAGCCATCAGCAAGATCATCTGAAGATTTGGACTTCAGCAGCACATGGAGAGAGAATTACCAGAAGTGGACACTGGGTTCCGATGAGGCAGGGGAACTAGAGACCACATTGCCAACATATGTTGGATCATGGAGAAAACAAAGGAATATTATTTATTTATTATTTATTTTTTTATTTTATTGAATTTATTACCCCGCCCCACTCGGGAAAACCCGACTCTGGGCGGCTTACACGCCTACTTCTGTTTCATTGACTACACCAAGGCCTTTGACTGTGTGGACCACAATAAAATGTGGCAAGTAACTAAAGAGATGGGAATATCAGAACACCTTATATGCCTCATTAGAAATCTGTACAAGAGTCAAGAAGCAAGAGTTAGGACAGAATACGGAATGACAGAGTGATTTGGAATAGGAAAAGGAGTGAGACAAGGCTGCATTTTGTCACCCTGCTTATTCAACTTATACACAGAGCACATAATGGACAATGCAGGGTTGGACGAATCACAATTTGGGATCAAAATTGCAGGGAGAAACATCAACAACTTGAGATATGCAGATGATACCACCCTAATGGCAGAATGTGAGGAAGACCTAAAGAAACTGCTGCATAGGTTGGAAGAAGAGGGTGCAAAAGCTGGCTTAAGAGTCAATATAAAAAAAAAACCCAAAGATAATGGCAACAGGCCCTATCAGTCCCTGGAGAATAGATGGGGAAGAAGTAGAAGCAGTGACAGATTTTACATTCTTAGGATCAAAGATCACTGCAGATGGTGATTGCAGCCATGAAATAAAAAAGCAACTGATGCTTGAGAGACAAGCTATGAGAAACCTGAGGAACATAGTTAAAAGTAGACACATCACCTTGCAAACAAATATTCATATAGTCAAAGCAATGGTATTCCTGGTGGTAATGTATGGTTGTGAGAGCTGGACCATTAGGAAAGCTGAGTGCAGAAGAATAGATGCCTTTGAGATGTGGTGTTGGAGGAGAGTTTTGAGAGACCCCTGGACAGCGAGGAGAACAAATAGGTCAATCTTAGAAGAAATTAACCCTGACTGCTCCTTAGAAGGTCAAATAGTAAAGATGAAGCTAAAGTACTTTTGACATCAAATGAGAAGAGAGGATTCACTTAAGAAAGCCTTGATGCTGGGAAGGGTCGAGGGCAAAAGAAGAAGGGGCTGGCCAAAAATGAGATGGCTAGATGGTATTGTAGATGCAATTGGTACAAAGCTGGGTGGGCTGAGGAAGATGGTGGATAACAGAGTTGCCTGGCGGGCAATGGTCCATAGTGTCGTGAAGGGTCGGAATCGACTGTGCGATTGAACAACAAAAAATATGCCGATGACACACAACTCTATATCTCCTTTACATTTTCTGCAGTGGATGCAGTCTGGTGTCTTAATGACTGCCTGGCCTTGATATTTAAATGGACAAGAACAAGCAAACTGAAACTGAATCCCAATAAGAAAGACATTGTGTTGTGTGGAGGGGTTCATCTGACTGACAGGGGGGCTTGGTCCTTACTCTGGACAGAGCTGTCCTTCCTCTGAGGTGCCAAGTTTGCAACTTGGGCATCATTTTAGATGCAGCTCTTGATTTAAATCAATAGGTTGCAGCAGTGTCATAAGATTCATTTTCCCATCTTTGCCAGATTTCCCAGCCGAGCCCAACTTTGACAGACGATCCGTGACAACCTTGGTCTATACATTGGTAATCTCAAGGGTTTACTACTAGGATGGTGTCTACATTGCTCTTCCCTTGACCCTGATACACAGATTACAATGAGTCCAGAACACTGCAGCCAGATTGCTTTCCAGAGTGAAGAAATATGATCACATCACCCTGGCTCTGGTCCAGTTCACTGTCTCCATATTCCTTTCCATATAAGGCACAAGGTATTAATGTTGAGATACAAGTGCCTATACAGTTTAGGACTTTGTTATCTGTTGTAACTTCTGTTTTCCTGAAAGTCTGGATAAAAGTTTTGCTTCCACAGTTGGAACCCTGGTTTTCTTTTGAATAAAATACCAAACTTATTGCTTTACAATCATTCAGGGAAATGAAGGCAGAGGAAGACAGGATTGGATTGATCTCCCTAGTCTTAAAATATATCTGAATACTAATGTACAAATACACCACAGAAAAACAGACTGATTTATTGATTGATTCCCATCAATAAGAGAGAATTCAGAGAGAGTCATGATCTATAACATGAAGAATCAATTGCATGCTACATATTTTGGTATTTTGTATTATTTCTGTCAAATACAATGATACTGCATTTTAACCACTTATTGAAATTCTAAGAACGTCTGCCCGTCCCACCAGGGCGGATCGGAGGGGCTCTCTTGTTACTCCATCAGCTAGGGATGCTCGCCTCACGAGCACTAGGAAGAGAGCCTTCTCTGTGTTCGCCCCAGCCCTTTGGAACCTCCTTCCGACAGAGCTGCGCCTGCAGACGGAGATCCTGCCCTTCCGAAAGGGCGTAAAGACCTGGCTGGCGGGTCAAGTGTGGGGACACAGTAACACAGGTTCCCACCTAGGATGGCTGATTTAAGGGCAGCCATCCTTCCCCCCACTTGGCATCTGTATCTGTATTTGGATCGGTTTTTAGCTGTTTTATCTGTTTTAGTGTTTTAAATTTTTATGAATTATTATGAACTTTTAAGGTTTTTATATATTGTTATGACCATTACCTATGACGGTAATGTATGTTGTAAGCCGCCCAGAGTCGGGTCTTCCCGATTGGGGCGGGATATTAAATGCGAATAATAAATAAATTAAATAAATAAATTCTTTTTCCCTTTCTTTTTAACAGCATGAAGAGAGCTGAAATATGCAAGTGCTTTTCTCACACATTGAAAATGTTGGCTTAGGTTGTTTGGACTAGCACCTCCTCTAACTGGAAGCTCAAGCTGCTTTTTATTTTATCTAAGCTATTTACACATTCCTAATCCACCTTGTTGGCATTCTAGAAATGGAGAGTAAAGTCGGAAGGAGCAAAGAAATAAATTGACCTGTGCTCCATTGGAGAGGGAATCCAGAAGCAATCTTAGAAAACCAATAACGGTTGCTGAGTGGATCTCATTTTCTAAACCAGTGAAAGCGTCAACATATTTTTATAGATGGGGTATGGCATAACAATTCAGTAAATGCATTTAATTGCTTATAGCATTGTAATTTGAATTAGAGAAATAACTTAATGCAGTGGTTTTCAAACTGGAAGAATATTTTCATGCCTCCTCTAACGATCTGTCTGCTCAGGAATCCACTGTTTATACAGAGCATTCTATGGGTCACTTACAACATTCAGTAGTGAAATTGTTTTCGATGGCTCAGAAATGTGGCCATCAGGGGCAAATAGTGATAGTTTCCAATTCAAGCCAAGAATTACAACTCCATGTCCCATGATTCTTCACTGACCCGTATTTTAATCAAGCTACAGAAGAATGCAGTGTTTCCTCTGCTTCTTCCCACCTAAATATGACCCTCCATTTCATCACCCCATGCATCCTTGTTCCTGACAGCAGGATCCAGCAGGAGGAGGACTTTGCCCTCCTGCTTCGGGGTGATAGGTCATCAGAGTTCAGGGCATGGACCAGAAGAGTAGCGTGCCTTGGCGGGGCCCCGTATAAAAATCTTTTGGGGGCCCTTAGGAAGGGTAAAGATTTGTTTTGTTTACGCACGTTGGAGGCCCCCGTGACCCGGGGGCCCCGTATAATTGATACGGCAGATACGGCGGTAGCTACGCCTCTGGCATGGACAGCTGGCAAGTAAAACATGCACCAGGACTCAGGGCAACCAGGCAGCAGGCCAAACAATAACCATATCACAGTCCAGAGTCCATGTCCAAGATCAGACTTGAGATGCACAGGGATACAGGGTTGGTCTTGGCAACAGAACTTAGGCTATGTAAGCCAGAAGTCAGGTGATCAAGAGAGCTGGTGCAGCCCAGTCACGTTGGGACTAAAGTAGGGCAATAACAGTGTTCAGAGATCTTGGCAAGACATGACATCAGTCCACAAGAACAAAGAAGGGGGCAGGACATTTTTGGAGAATGAGCCAGGAGCAAGGTAAGAGATCTTTGGAGGCAAGAGCAAGGCAAGATATCTGGGGAAATAGGAACCAGAGATAACTTAGGAGCAAAACAACTTCAAGTCCAATAACATTAATTTCTAAGGCATCTTCAAGGAGGAAAAGACAGTTCTTGTATAGTTCAGCCATCCAGCACCTCCAGGTAGAGCTTATGATGGTCCAAAAACATCCCATGGACTCTCAGGTGGGGCCCAGCAGCTGCAGCAGAGTAAATATCTAACCCTGCAAGTACTAGAGCTGCCATCCTGGGTGGGGGCCTAATCCTGCAAGCATCAAAGCTTCATCTGAGGACTTCATCCTGCAAATACCAGAGCTGCCTCATATCCTGACAAAGTAAATCTGAGAAATGACATTAGGATTTTCCTAGGAGCAATGCACATCTGTAGGAGGTCTTGGGAAATCTAAACTTCTCTGGCATGCAGAGTAACTTCAGGAGACCGGGCCTTTTCAGTTGTGGCATTGCATCTGTTTTACTGCAAAAGCAGGTAAGCGTACATGAGAAAGTAAAATCACCATCAGTCCTATGCAGGCATTAGTTTATATTATCGCACTGAAAATAATCCTATGAGTTTAGTGCTGCCCACTCAACATAACAGACCCTTTGGGACTTCCTGGCCCAATAAGGAAAAAAGTCAATGAAGTAGCCAGCCAGGCATTGGCTGCTTCACACAGGGAGGCATACAGTCACCAGAGCAACCAATAAGAACAGGACACCAAGAACAAAAGATAAATGCTTCAATATGTACCCAACTAACAGCAACATCCATTATCTGCACAGCTCGGTGGTACACTGGCACAGTTACAAAGTCTAATCTCCATTCCATTCCAAAAGCAGACAGCCTCAAAAACCCTCAGAAAACACACATCAACCACCTTTCCCAAGAAGGGAGGTAAAGCATCAATATATCTTTAGTTGCAGACTTCCAAAGATCTGTACACCATGCTGCTTTTCCAGAAGCGTAGCTTACCTTGCCGGGGCCCCGTATAAAAATTGTTTGGGGGCCCTTTAGATGTGGGGCGGAGCTAACGTCATGACATCATGACGTCATGGGGGGAGCCAACGTCATGACGTCATGACGTCGTGGGCGGGGCCAAAAATAAAAATAAAATAAATAAAAATAAAATAAATAAAATAGAATTAAAATGAAAAGAAAAAAAAACCACACACACCTCAACCCACCCACCCGAAACACAAAAACCTCACTTACCTTAATCCTGGGGCCTCTTCTTCCTCCGCCTCTGCTGTCACCGCCGCCGCGCCGCCGCTGCTGCCGATCGCTCCCTCGCCGCGCACGGCGAAGGCAAGGGGCAGTTGTGGAAGGCGTGCGGGCGAAGCGAGGCAGCCCCGAGGCCCTCCCCCCGGTTGCCGCGGGGGCTCCCTGGCAGGCTGCGCCAGCCCGGGCGGGGCTCTCCACCTCGACGCTGGGGTGGGAGTCCACCAGCTGCAGGACCAGCTCGCGCGCCCCATCCCGCACGCAGGTGGCAGGTGAGCTCCAGGCGCGCGCGGCAGGTGAGTTCCAGGCGTGCGCGGTAGGTCAGCTCCAGGCGCGCTCCAGGTGACCTGCCGCCTGCCGCGGGACGGGGCGCGCCCGTGAGCTGGTCCTGCAGCTGGTGGACTCCCACCCCAGCGGCGACCGTGGAGAGCGCCGCCCGGGCTGGCGCAGGCAGGGAGCCCCCGCGGCGACCGGGGGGAGGGCCTCCGAGTCGGGGCTGCCTCGCTGCTTAAAAGCTGCGGCTCCGACTCCGACTCGCCGACTCCGGCTTTTTTTTAAAAATTGGAGCCAAAAATGGCTCCAATAAAGTGCGCATGCGCAGAAACTCAATCTGACACATGCGCAATGCATCAGATTGAGTTTCTGCGCATGCGCAGTAAATTTTTGCTCTTTTTTATTTTTAATTTTATTTTTTGCCGTTGGGGGCCCCCGTAGCCCGGGGGCCCCATATAATTGATACGGCTGATACGGCGGTAGCTACGCCTCTGTGCTTTTCCCTGAACCATTAGGAGCTATAGCTTCCTGGCACGCCCTCTCCAAAATACCATCCAAAAATACAGTCTTGTCACCTAATTGGTATCTACATACTGTACAGTGGAATCCAAAAAGAATTACAAAAGAAGAAAAAGAAATAATACAAATATGTCAAGTCCAAGCACCCACTGACATCTCAATGAAAATTTTGCCTGAACAAAGAACAAGTTCTTTTGGAGAATTTGGCTAATTTATGGTGAGAGTCAAAAGACGGAACTGTGGACCAAAGGGAACCTAATACAAAATTTCACCTTTATATACTTAATCATTGGCCTCACGCAACATTTTGTCTTTCAGACCCTTTGCATGTACAAGTAATACAGTAATACCTCATATAACATTAGTATCGAATAACACTAAAATCGCATAACATTAAGGAATCTGGGGGGAAGAATTGCATCAGATAACATTAAGATCCTATGGGATGCTTCAGATAACAACCGCTAAAGCCTGTGTGGTTACAATGTATCTCTATGGATCCCATAGAGGATCAGATAACACTAAAAATCATAGAACACCAAGACTTGTGGAACCAGGTTTTAGTGTTATATGAGGTTTTACTGTACAGGTATGCATTTTGGCCTAACTCAAAAGGCTGTTGTAAGGGCTGTTGTGATAATCTCTCTAAAGGACTTTGAGCACAATTAAGTTCCTTCGATTCTCATGAGTGTGCAGCCCGGTCAATGAGACTTGAAAGTGTTTCAACATTACTTTGGCAGAATCCTTCCCTACGTATTATGACATTCCTTCTGAATCCCTTTCGGAAGGCTGTAAAAACTATTACAATGTGTCTTCGGAGGCACTGATTCGACCACTTTAATGCGTTCCAGGACGGAAAGTGTGAGGCATTGAGCAACTCTTGAAATTGGCACCTGGTACGAAGGCACCAATCCAGCAGCATCAGTCTGCTGTCTGTGAGGGTGATATTTTATTTGATTAAGAAGAGGATAGGAAGTTCACTAAATTCTCTGTAAATCCTTTCTTTCTCAACATCATTAAGGGAAACCATTGTGATTTATTCCCTCTTTGTGCACTCAGATTGTCAGCGCAGAGGTGCCAGCTACTGGAACCTAGTCCAAAACAGCCAAGCACAAGGCGTGGGTATAAGTCAACAGAAGCTTTGTTTATACAGTGGAAGCCAAACGAAAATCCATCTTACTCTGGACCAGCTCTAGCTGATTATTCCTCTGCCGTGAAGCTGTGCCTGGTCAGCGATTCCTGTTGATCTTCACCTCCTCTGTCTGTAAAATTATGGCAGCTAATAGCAAAGCTTGAAGGATAAGCTGAACCAACAAAAGGCCTTGGAAGAACAGGATGTTGCTTGGTCTGTCCAGAGTTTGGAAACATTTTACCATAATTCCCAGAATACCCCAACCAACACATAGAGAGCTGGAGAGCTGAGGAATTGAAATCCAAAAAAGAAAAAGAAAGAAATTTCCCCATAATCTAAATTGGGACCATCGTCCATGACTTTGGAAGTGGTATTTAGTTAGCTGCAAAACCAAAACTCTGTTAAAATAGTTTATTTTCCACAATATCAAGAGAAGCAAAAGTGTACCTCTTACTGGGGTTAAGCCTTTTGTCTTTAGCGAAAATATTTTTTAAAGGAAACGGGCTCTCTTTTTCATGTTCATCTTCTTTCATCAGTTACTGAAAGACAGCCTGTTTTTGTTGTGAAGCCACACAGTTGACCCTTTGTGACTGCCATTATTCGTAACCCATCCAGATCTTGGCCCACTGCTTCAACATTGCCATCTAGCCATCTCATCCTCTGCCACCCTCTTCTCCTTTTGCCTTTGATCTTTCCCAGCATCATGGCCTTCTCCAGTGAGTCCTCTCTTCTCATTTGGTGGCTAAAATACTTGAGCTTCATTTTCAGTATTTGTCCTTCCAAGGAGCTGTCAGGGTTGATTTCGTTTAGGATTGACTGATTTGATCTTCTTGCGGCCTGTTAGACACAAACAATTCCTATTTTAAAAAGAGAGTTATACAAAAGTTTAGGTTTTTCTTTTTAATTTCCCCATTTTATTGAACATTTCTTTCACTCTTTATAAGTCAAATTGCCTGATAAATTTTTCCGCCAATAGTGCTGTGAGGACTCCTCTGAGCAGCTAGCCAGAACATCTGGTGAGGGGACAGGCGATTTTGAATCTATAAAAGGGCTTGGATTCACTGAAACCCAATGAGGAGTGTTCTTTCTTTCCCTGTGGATGGAATTACTGCATGTTGAGCTCTCAGTACTTTTCAATTTAAATTACAGTATATTGCTTTCCTTCCTAGTTGCATGCTTCTGTACTTCCATCTTGGATCGTTTCCTTTTTGATTTGTGGGAGTGGAGTCATTTCTTTTATTTATTTTTGCTGCCTTATTGTGGGATTCTTTTTTGGATTCCCCCTCCACACTGATTTCTTTGAAGTCCCCCCAACCCTGGCTCATTTATGCTACTACCTGGTCAATCTGCTGCCTGGTCTGCCTTCTGCTACTTCCTGGACACAAAGAAGGGAAGAGTAAGGATCAAGTGGTAAGTGGAGAGAAATGTTCTCACACTCTAGTAATTTTGATTATATATGGACTTTGATTATTATTATTATTTTGCCTTTGTTTGCTTGCTTTTCTTGGTTTTTGACAGAGAGTGTTATGTGTATGTATTTATTTTACTATTTTTTATGTGTGGGGGTAATTAACCTATCTGATTAATTTTTGTATTATAGTTTACTTAATTTGTTATCTATTTATTCTGTTAAATGTGTATGTTTTAGTGTGGAGTTTCAGGGACTGTTTTGTTTGTTTCTGTGGGATTATGTAAGCTGGGGAATGAACTTTGTAAATGTCCCAACATGCCACTGGGCTGTTAATGATTTTTCTTTCTCAGGTGCTTTTGTCTGTTTTGTTTTTGCTTTTTTGGAGTAGATTGTCTTCTCTGTTGTCTTTTTCTTCTTCTTCTGTGGAATAGTTTTAATGGTTCTTTGGTTCTTTTGGACTACCAGTGCCAGAAAACATGAATGGAGAACAAAATGAAATGAATGGACTAGTGTAGCAGTGGTGAACCTATTGCATGCATGCCAGAGGGGGCACTCAGAGCCCTATCTGTGGGCACCCGTGCTGTCACCCCAGCACAGAGTTTGTCCCGCCTCTCTGCCCAGCAGCCCAATGGGAGCACTTCCTCCATCCCCCCAGCACAGAGTTCACCCCTCTGTAGCATGGACAGTATCTTGCTGAGTTTGGGCATTCATTGTCTAAAAGGTTTGCTATCACTGGACTAGTGCATAAAAGCACACAAATAAAAGATGCATTTCTGGAAGAATCTGAAATGAAACAAATAGAAAACATTTACCATCCTCATCCTTAGACTCTTTCTTTCCGCTTCACTGACCATATCTTCTGATGTAGAATAAGGGCCAGAGGTTCCTTGGGGTTGATGTTGTTTTTATTCCCAATGAGACATTCTTCATTTCCTCCCTTATCTCATTCCCCTCTTTCCACCAAGTCCTGTATACATCACCCTCCATTCCTGTGCTCACATAGGTTCCCTTGCAAATCACAGAGGACTTTGGAATAAGTTATTACTGTATCTTAATTCACACTGGACACTGTGAAAAATAAAAATGATGCTACAGATTGCCACAGTGATGGCAAACCTTGGCACTCCAGATGTTCTTGGACTTCAACTCCCAGAAGCCTAAGTCAACGTACCTGCTGATCAGGGCTTCTGGGAATTGAAGTTCAAGAAAACCTGGAGGGCCAAGGTTGGCCATCACTGCCCTAAAACATATCTAGCCTCCTGGCCACCTCATGTTAATTTTATTCACCGTGGTAATGTGAATTGAATAGTCTTTGAATCTCCGTAACTACATTTTTTTTTCCTGAAAAAGATTTTTTCCTTACAGGTTCTCCTCAAAGATGATATCAATTATTATCAAGATGCTCTTTGAAGATAACCTCTGCATATGCAGATATTTTTCAATATGTTTGGATTCCCTGAGATTTGATCAAGTATGCTTTATTTCAATATTTTATATCTGATCTCTGTTTACTTGCCTCTGTCCATATTGCTACAGGAAGAGAGAAAATGTGTGACCATGAAAAGCAGCTATTGGAAGTTTTGGCAAATCATTGCCAGTTAGAATAAAGACTTCTGGCCTAAATGGTCTGCTGGTCTGAATCAGCTATATATTTAACTAATTGATATAAGAGCTAATTGATTGACTCAGGTTGGGATAGGACTTAGAAGTAAACAGTGCAAGTAATACCATCACTGTCAGTGATGGGTTGTTACCAGTTTGGACTGGTTCGCCCGAACCGGTAGCACCCATCAGGAGGGGATGGCCGGGGGGAGGGTAAACCCCCTGGCGACTGGTTGGGTCACCTCTCCGCCCCCCCCCTCTGGAAATGTATTTCCGGGCAGCCAAAATGGCTGCCCAGAACTGCACCTGAGTCAAACCTCCATTTGACGCATGCACAGTTCTATTTTTTAATGTGCATGCGTCAAATAGAGGTTTGATGCATGCACACAAAAAAAATAGAACTGTGCATGCATCAAATGGAGGTTTGACACATGCGCAGTTCTGGGCAGCCAATTTTTTATTTTTTATTTTTATTTTTTTGCTCCACCCCAAACATCATGACATCATGACGTTGGCTCTGCCCATGATGTCATGACGTCATGACGTCATGATGTCGGCTATGCCCACAACGTAGTGATGTCGCAGTGGGGTAGAGAAAAAATTGACAACCCACCACTGATCACTGTTCTGTAACATATTACTTTTTGAAAAAAAGGCAAATGTAATGATTCTCATCTTGCAGATAACATTACAGCTTGTCATGTTATTTCTTTTCCTTTCCCCCCAATTTTTACTCATTATCTTTGCTTGCCAATGATGGACTACAATGATTTTTTGACAATCTGGTTTTGTTTTTTACTTTTCTGGTGAATGTAATATGTAATGCAATTAGTTACTTTTAATAATTGTACTATTAGTGGTAACAAGTTATTAATCCTTTGTAACAAATTATACAACAAATTACTCTGGGCTGAGACCTTAGTCCATGCTGGACCTTTAAGGCATGGAGGGAGCATCTCTTGAAAGTATGATAGTCAGAGAAAGTCTAATGACATTTGGGGGAGGGGAATGGGAGCAATTTGTTGGGAAGTTGTCCAGGGCAAGCCCCTTTAAATTAAATCAGGAGCTTTGCCAGATCAGTGTGGCACCCTTGTACCCCTCCCACTCATAAGTGTCTGTGCATGTGTGTATGTGAGACGATGCTAAACCTGGCATTTGTATAAGTGGACTTTTCCATTGGCTCCAGTATAGAAGCTTTCTTTGTCGTTCCATTTGAACATGGCCTTGTCAAAACTCAGGACAGCAGGGCCCTAACATCATCTTGACTATATGTACACTTGGTCAGGCTGTGTAAACTTTGACATGTGGATGTCAATCTTTCTCATATTTGCAGATGGCTTTATCAGAGTGTGATTAGTTTCCAGAACAAATTTGAGCAAAAGAAAACATTACCTACAGTATGTAAGCCAACAAGACCCGCTAGTTTTCAGATTTGTCTATTTACATGGGCACTGGCTGTTTTGCTAAGGTTCTCTAAAAGGGACAGTAATTGAACAGTGCCAGTATGTTCATGGAGGCTGATGAGTTGTAAAGGTTTTATAAACAACCAGGGTGGATTTGGCCACAGCCTTTTTCTCTTGTAATGTTTGTTAATCCCATTGAGCAAGTCTTCACCTAACGCAGAACAAATACGCTTGAATTTGGAGGTGTCAATAGAGTAACTTTGTTTATAAAATCATTCTCCGATGATATCATCCTTACTACGTTTACCAAATTTGCCATGGCCAAATATAATAAAAGTTAAGTAGAGAAACATCTTTGCTATTATTAGTTCTGCTACTGTGTGTGTCAGAGGTTCACAGGAATAACAAAATAGAGCAATGGCTAATACATTCAGTCATCGTCTCTATATGTTTGTTGATTGTTGTGTGGCTTCACAAATTCATTTCACATACGGAGGGAAGTGTATATTTACCTTCAAGGGTGAATTCGTTCACTTTGCTGTAAGACTGTGTATACAGGATGCCAGGTTTTAAAGGTATCCTGTAAAGAAAGAGAAAAATCCTGCTGTGAAACCAAGTGCCGCATTACTTTTACAAAGGAATCTGAAGAACATAATCAAAAGGATATAACAGCAATTTGGATCTTCTTCATTGTCTTAGAGAGGTGCGGCTTCTGTTCATCAGCTTGCTTTTTTATAGCTTTGTACAGTCAAACCTCGCATAAAGAGCGCCTTGCTTAAAGAGTAACTCGCTTAAAGAGTAGAATTTTCTCTAAATGTTTGCTTCGCTTAACAAATAAAACCAACCAAAAACTCGCTTAACAAATAAATCGGGGTGCGCAATCCCCCCCACAATTGGTCACTTACAATGGTGTTTCACTTAAAGAGCAAACTCGCTTAAAGAGCAATCCTGTGGAACGCATTATGCTCTTTAAGCAAGGTACAACTGTATATCAGACCATTGAAATAAACTGAAAATTGCCAGGGAAAGCATCCAAACAATTACACAATATTTTGTGCTTATTGATTTAGAGTAGGAGGGAGGGAGAGGGAAGGAGTAGAAAAAATTGGGCACAATCCAATAAAAGTTAAGCAACCTCTGGGTTCGACAAATTTTGCTGGATGAATTTAGCTACTGAATTCCATGGACTGAGAAATGCTTTGATTTCAATGAATGGTGTCCATTATTTATTGACTTGTTTATTTATGAAACACATTTAGAACACTGAGTGTGTTGCAGAAAAATAAAAAATGCATTCTTTACTTTAAAAAAAACAACCACTGATTTAAGGAGTTAAAATATGAATTTGAACAATGGGAGAGAATTTCCAAATGAGGGACTAACAGTATGAATTGCAAAAGGGGTGGAGATTTTGTAAATGGGGTCAGGAAAAAGGCAAATAATGTAGAAACAAACAAACCGGGATTACATGTATTTAGTAACAGTGTTCTCTGCCTGCCACATGTCCATGGAAACATCTACAGATGTGGACAGCTCTTTGGGTACAAACAAGGATGAGCACTGAACCCTAGAATCAGATATGACTGGCTTTCGAGCGAGGGTGACTTTTACCTATACCTTTACCTAAAGTCTCAGATTAGGACAGAATTGATTCAGATGAAGGGATGGTTTCTTAAGAGACATTCAGACCAAAGCTACTGTGATTGTCTTCTATTAGAATCTGGTATCCTAACCCATATTTTATTTTATTGCCCAAAATATGTAATAACAAGAAATGGCTAATGAAACAGCTAATGAAATTTTCAACTATTTCAAAAAGCTCAAGATTAAAATCACTCCTGATCAGCCGTTGCCAAAATTGTGTAGTAGATGTGGCAAATTCTTGTTTTGGTGTTTTGAAATTTGAAAACTTGAATGGTGTATTTGAGTAAACTTTAACTTGATTAGGACATAATTGAGGAAAAGGTATTAAATTCTTTAAAAATCAAGGGCTAGCAGAAAGATAGGTAGGTGGTGTTACCTCAAGCTAGGTCTGTGCTTTAATGGCAGGACTTTATGGAAATCATTAATGCATGGGCATATCATAAGTTTGATGCAACCTGATCACACATAATAATAGTGAAGCCCTCTGTTCAGTGGTGGGCAGCAACAGGTTTGTAAAAAAAAAAACAGAGGGGGTAGCATAATTGGGTGGACTTTGGGCAAGGGAGTGGTGAAATTGGGTAGCCTTCAGACAGGGGCAGTAGCAAAATTGGGTGGCCACACCCACCTCCCTGCTCTGCCCCATCAGGTTTTGTCCCTGCAAGTGGTTCAAGGTCTCCCTTGCTCAAAAACCAGTTATATCCAACTCTAGGGTGCAGTGCTCATCTCCATTTACAGCCAAAGAGGCAGTGCTGCCTGTGTTTGCAGATGTATACATGGCCATATGGCAAGCATGCCTAGATTGCCCATGATGTAGGCTCCGCCCACGACACAGGCTCTGCCAGGACGTAGGCTTCGCCCACGGTGTGTTAGCGAACATTTTTGCTGCCCACCACTGAGCCAACTACATCAGGAGACATGGGAATTATAAGGATGCATATTAAACATTAATCAGTAATCACTTGTAGTCTACAACCAACACAGAACAGCAAATGATAACAAAATTAAATTTAGATACTTAAAATGTAATTAAAATGTACTACTGTATTAAAAACCTTATCTGTTCAAAGTTAAAAGAGATAGGAAAAAATCAGTTTTTAAAATTAGTTCTATGGCAGCTGCTATTGTGACATAGCATTGGTGGTCTGTTGTTTGTGCTGCTGAGGTTGTTGTTCTTCCAATTCTGATCACTGTAGTCTGTGTTACACCCACACACCCACAACAGCTTTTGAGTTACACAATCATCCACAATGGGAATCTGCCTACTTCTTCCACTCTCACCCCACCCCCCAGAACACACACCATGTTTCGGGCTCAACAGCTTCTTGGATCTATTCCAACCATGGAAACAAAGATAAGCAAAATCCTACATTTCACTGCCTATAATCACTCTTTCAGAGGCCAGAATCCTATTGATTAGTTAGGCCAGCATAAATGAAATGACATAAAATCACAGCAAAAATTGCCTCTAGTTAATCAGCTGCTGATTCTTTCCCTCATCATACGCAAAACTGACGCGACTGGAAGTCTTGGGATAGCTAACCTGTACGATTCGTGTCAACAGATATGTGCACACACGGTCATTATTATGTGTTCATTTAAATGCACGACCTTTTGTAATCCCCTTGCTTTTCTAAAACAATTCTATGTTAATACAGGAGGGTGGGGTTAGAAAAGCATTTATTCAATTTGGCAGGAAATTCTTTTGAGCCTGCCCCACTGACATAAATGGAATTTGCACAAGTGTCATGCAGAAGAAATTTTCAGTGGATTGTGTCTCCCCTTTGTAAATAAATAAATAAAGGAACAGGAACTTGATTTTAAAACTATAAGCATAGTATTTGCCCGGTGAATACATGTGTATGGAGCTGTTGACAACAATGCTGGCACTTGGGGTTAATAAACAGACCCAGCCATTTGCAGTATTGATGGCAAAAGGAGATGAAATGGCTGTGACATTTAAAGGAGGAATTTGTGAACCACAAATATGAGTATGAGTGACACAGCATGGCAGCACATAAAATCAATACAAATAACCTAACCCTTAATACCTTGATCCCAGGGAAGAGTGCTGCATTATCAGAGATGGGGGACCAGCATCAATCTGGGATTTGACTGTGGTATGTTATTGACTATCACACACTAAAAGGTACTGCCCCGTTTAACAATCAGGGTGTTCTTTATTAGAACACATCCCCATCCTTTCACTTTGAAAGCAATATCAGAGACTTGCTAACTAGATGTGAGGACATTTTTCAGCCCCATTTATAATCTTCACTGGCATACTGGTTATGTATATTTAATGTGGTCATTTAGATTCATTTCTGCTGATTGTATGAGTAAACTTTGCAAAGGCATAAGCCAATAAAACTCAAATATAATGTTGTCAATGCTGATTTCCATTACCCCTCTTCAAGCTTCTTGACCATTCTGATTTAAGCTAAACAGGGTGTGGAATAGGTGGTAATGAGTTGAAGAAAGACAATAGAAAAATATTCACACATGGAACACCTTTACAGTTTGAATTCAACAGACCAGAGAGGTGGTGTGGTCAACCTTTCTGGACAGAGTAGCTCTTTCCTTTAAGGATCAGATTTACATCCTGGGAAAGTGTTTGATCTGGCTTTCTTCAGACACTAAAATGGCATCAACAGCAATTCTCATCTCTACATTAAATAACTTGCTGTTTATTTATTTTATTTATTTATTAGTCACATTTGTATTGCCGACCACTCAGCAAGCGACTCTGGGTGGCGTACAACAATCACATCATGAACCACATAAAACCCACCAGAGAACTATAAAAACTTAAAACCAGTAAAATCTATGCCTTTGTTTAATCCATGCCTTTGTTTCTTCTAGAATATAGTACTGAATGTATTGTAATGGTGCTGTCTTTGAAGACTACACAGAAAATTAGTTAATTTATAGCTAATCTACATGTCGACTCCTTAGTGATGAAAAGCATGACAACCAGAGCACACTGTCTTTTTCTTTGGTGACTTTCAAAAGGACAAATATATTCATTGCACCTTGAGCGCTAACAGGAGTTCCTCTACTAAGTTGATGAAATTGTTATCATTTGGGCTCATGGATAGAAGTGACTTTAAACATTCCACTAGGATGCTCACAGCCTGCATCATCATTAGCTTAACCCTAGACAAGTCTGTCATGTGTTTTTCATGTGGCATCAAATTGGAGCTGATTTATATCAACATTAACAGGGCTTTCAAGGTAAATGAGATATTTAAGGAACCATTTTAGCAGCTCCACACACACCCATGAGGATTCATGATCAAGCAGATATTTGAACCAAGGTCTTTTGAGTCCTAGTCCATCGTTATATCTCACTGGGAATCCAAACATCTGCAGAACAATTAAAATCAAAGTGAAATATATAGTAAAGACACTGATTTATAATTCATCAACAAAGAGGCTGGTTCAATCTATTTTCTTAATATTCCCACCTTCCTTAAGAGTTCTGTTAAATGATGATATGCTGGCAATGGAATGACACAGGTAATGTGAGTTACAACATGGTGTGGGTTGCCATGAAGTCAGTATTTAGAGGAGAATGCATTAAATTAGCTAGTATAAAGAATAAACAATTTAGAAGTAAACAAAAGGAAATTGAAAAAGAAATTAAACAGCTTCAAGAAGAACATGCGAAGACTAATGATGGGAGGATATTTTTATAGGCTACAAAGGTTAAAGAAGGAGCTAGTTGGAAAAGATACAGAGAAGGTTAAAAGGGATTTGGTATATTTAAGGAGGGAATATTTTGAATACAATAATAAAAATTCAAAATTATTAGCGAGAGGGGTTAAAGAGAAAAAAAGTAAAAGGGAAATAGGTGTGTTGATAAATAAATAAGGAATAAGATGTAACAAGATGAAGGATAAAATTGGAATAGTGAAGAAGTTTTACCAAGAATTGTATTCTGAAAAAGAAATAAAATTAGAAAAATTAAAGGAATATTATTTGGAAAGACAGAATGGAGTTAAGCTATGTCAGGAACATAAGAATAGAATGGAAAAGCAGATAACAGAAAAAGAAATTAAGGAAGTTATAGCAAAATTGAAAACGAGTAAAACACCGCAAGAGGATGGATTACCATCTGAATTTTATAAGGAATTTTTTAAAATAGTGATTCCAAGGCTTCAGAAGGTGTTTAATTATATATTAGAAGGAGAATTAATACTGACTTCATGTATAGGTCAGTAATAGCTTTGATTCCAAAACCCGAAAAGGACTTCGAAAAGGTTGATGCTTATAGACTTATTTCATTAATAAATCAAGACACCAAAATATTTACTGCAATATTGGCAAATAGATTAAATAGCTTTATAACTAGTTATATAAATAAAGACCAAACGGGGATTTTGAGAAGAAGATACCGTATATGGCGGATCTTACAAGGAGAGTTCTGGACTTGATGAATATAGCTGATCAAAACAAAGAGAAGATCGAATTGTTATCTTTAGATATTTTTAAAGCATTTGATTCACTTCAATGGGTTACAATTAAAGAGATAGTTAAGAATTATGGTTTTGGAATAAAGTTTAGAAAGATAATTGAACAGCTGTACGAACAAGGTTCAGCTAAAGTGAGAATAAATGATGCTTTGATGGATGACATAAAGCTTAAACCTGGGACCAGACAAGGTTGTCCCTTATCTCCAATATTTTTTATTATGGTTATGGAGCTGTTAGCGAGAACTATAAGGGAAGATAGAAATATTGAGGGAATAGAAGGCATAAAAATTAGTTTATATGCAGATGATACAACTGGTAATAACAAAAAATCCTATGAAAGTTCTAGAAAGGGTGCAGATACATATTAATGAGTTTGAGGAAGTGACAGAATTAAAAATAAATTGGGGAAACTCTGGAGCAATATTTTGTAATATAGGGAAAGAAGAACAGAATGAGATAAAGGATAAATATAATATATAGGTTAAGCATAGTTTGAAATATTTGGGGATAAATATTTCAAATAAAATTGATGATCTTAAAAACATGAATTTTGAAAAACAAAGAATGGAAATTAAAGATAACATATAGCAATATAGAAAGTTGAATTTGTCTTGGTTTGGTAGGAACACAATGTGTAAAATGAAATTAATACCAAAAATTATTTTTTTGTTCGATGTCCTGCCAATCCAGTTTAAGGAAAATGAAATTGCTGTTCCTCAGAATATGTTAAATAATTATTGTAATGGCAGGAAAAGATCAAGAATACCAAAGAACATATGATTTTTATCTCAGAAAGAAGATGGGTTGGGATTGGCAAATGTTAGGAATTATTATAGGGCTTTTCAATTAAAAAATATTGTGAAGATTCTGATGACGGAGGGTATAATTTGGGAGGAGATTGAAAGATCTATAACAAACAGGTAATGCAATTTTCTTAGATAAGAATATAATGAAAATAAGGATTAAGAATAAAATGACAAGGGCAATGATGGAGATCTGGAAGAGTTTAACGAAGAATTTGGCCCCAGACATATCCCGGATTATAGAAATGGAAGATATAAAGATGTTTCCAGTGAAGATAGATAGAAAGGTAAAAGATGTTTTCCTTAAAAAATGATGTGTTCCTATTGAAGAATTGGATGCAGGTATGTGAAAACAGAGAGAAAAGATTAGAGGTATATAAACAAACAAATCTGAACTGGTTTCAAATAGTGTTAGTAAATAAGTGGAATAATAAGTATATTGAAGAATCCAGTTTATGAAGGGAAAGAACAGAATTTGAGAAGATAGTACATAGAACAAGAAAGGGGTTAATGGGAGTTAAGGGCTTAGTGAGCAAGATATACAGAATGCTAAAGCAAGAAGGCAGACCGCAGGACACATTAAAAACAATATGGGAACAAGATTTGAATATCAAAATTACTGAAACAAAATGGAAAAATAAATGGAGGAGAAGGATCGTGAGAAATTTGTCTGTTAAAGAACACAATTACAAAATGTTACAGAGGTGGTACTTGACTCCAGTTTGGTTACATCAGATGGATAATACAAAAACTAAAAATTGCTGGAGATGTAAGAATAGACTGGGGACATATGAACATATGTGGTGGAGCTGCAAAGTGACTATGGATTTTTGGGTAAAGATAGAGAAGGAGATATCGGAAATAATGGGTGTTGACTTCAAGCTGGAGCCAAGTGCTGCCTTATTGACAGATGCAGATAATATGGATATAGATGTAAATAAAAAGGATTTGTTATCCATGTTAACAACAGTAAGACAATATATTGCAAGAAATTGGCAAAATGATTCTTTGTTAAAAATGGAGGATTGGTATAAAGAAATGTGGGGAATTGCGTTGAATGACAAGCTTGCATTGGAATTGAATTTTAAAAGGGTATAATTAAAGAAAATAAGTTTTGGGAAATATGGAGACCTTTTGTGGAACACACTTTGGTTAAATCTAAAGGTGGCAGGCCAGCACCAGAAAAATATGAGTTTTTGGAAACAATATAGAGCTATGACAAAACCACAATCTCCAGGGCTTTGTAAATATCACAGGATGACAGAAATTTTGTTTAAAAATTATGGGTAATGAGTGTGTTATATGTAAAAATAAAGTAACAATATACAATATATGTAGACATAGGTATACGCATGTGGACATATACATATATATTAAAATGTAATAAAATATAATAAGGAGAGAATAGAAAGTAATACCCATTATGTTTTGTTTTGGTTTTATGTTCTTTTTATTATGTTATTCACTGTATTGTAATATAATGTTGTTTATGTTTATTTTCTTTCCTCTGTTATGTTTTTAAAATTCAATAAAAATTTAACTAAAAAGATGATATGCACAGTCTTAAGCAAATAAAGATAAAGATGATTAAATCAATTATTTATGAGCTGACAGATTCCTTGAGACACCATCTGCAGTTTGTTGGATTTTGCAATATTTATTTATTTATTTAGTCAAATTTATATGCCACCCTCCTCAAAAAGACCCAGGGTGGCTAACAAAGCTTTAAAAGACACATAAAACACAGTATAAAATTAAGATTACAAGATTAAAAAGATTAATACTAAACAGAATTAAAAGATTAAGAATTCATACATTGAGAGGGAGGGGTTCCAATAGTTCCAACAGCATACAAATTCTACCAAATTATCATAATCCACCTATGTTTGACCTCCCTTAGTTTTGCCATTCACCTACCTTAAATTATTTCATGGTGGTTTTTTTTTTTTTTTGAGCCATTTGATTTTGACCAGTTGCTGGCCGTACATCTAGTCTCAGGAATCAAAAGTAGAGAATTTTAGTTAAATCTGAATGTATAAAATGTATTAACCAGGTTCTATTAGATTTGTGCAGCATAAACCTAAAATTACACATGTGGAGAATTATTTTGGCTATCCATCACATGAATGGACATATCCAGCTCATATCTAGGGTTGTATGACTGGGGCCATGTCAAAAATTTGCAAAAACTGCTTGCACATTGTTTTGCATATACACAGTATTTCACAATAGGATTTAGACCGTTTTTAAGGTAACTGATTCCTGCTTACCAGATTAATGGTTTTGTTAGATGTGGGAAACAGTGAAGATTGAGCTGGAATCAGTGGGAAGGTGAAAGCCACCATCACTGTTTGAGTTGTGTTTGTTAATGTGTGTACAGAGGAACTCTGTTTGTTTGTAGGTCCTTAGTAGAAGTGTGTCTAATGTTGACTTTCAGAGTCTAATATTGTTTGGATTTTCTATCATGAGCCACATCGCCAGAGTGCTCTTTTCCATTGGTGTTTGTACATTCATTACTTTTTTTAAATGTCTTGAAGTAGTAAACAGTTAATTCTGTACCATTGTTACTGAGAATGCAGTTGCAGACACTGAGGAAAGATTCCACCTGAGTACTCTTTATGCTCAGTATCTGATCACTGAAACAAGGGCTGTATGACATTCAGCCATAATCATAGAATAATGTCAGTACATAGCAGTGAATAATAATTGAAAAGGTATCAGCAAAAAGTTTAAGACATAACATTTTTATCTTTATATATTTTCTTAATTTATTCTTACACTTTATAAATCTCCACTTCATTCACAACATTCTTAAGAACTGTCATTCACTAGAAATTAAGCAATTGTGCCCATTTATGATATATAAATATAACTTTTTTTTATTGCGGTATTAAAACTGGGAATGTCAGAATGCTGAAAGGAGATAGTACCACTTCCTCTCTTTCCTCTTTTGGGGAATAATGGGAGAACGTCAATAATTCAGAGAACATCCACATTAGTGTTCCCACAACCTGTTTGCCAGATTCTATTTTTATTTCTTCTTAATGTATCAAATTGTTATGCAGACCTGGTCTACTCTAATTAGCACAACTCGGGGGTGGAGCTGTGAATAGATAGACAGAAACTGAACACCAACTTTAGCAGCCAAGAAACAATCATTTTAGAATATCAAATCAAATCTTTATTATGGTCCAAGACCAGCATAGAACAGCAAAGGGAACAGTAGTTAAAATGGGGGTACTAAAATATATCAAGGGACTGCAATGGCTCAAGTCACTAAGACGCTGACTGGGAGGCGGAAGGTCAGCAGTTCGATTCCCGAGTACTGCAGGACAGAATGAGCTCCCATCTCTGTCCCAGCTCCTGCCAACCTAGCAGTTCGAAAGCAAGAAATTGCAAGTAGATAAATAGGGACCACTTCGGTGGGAAGGTAACAGCGTTCCATGCGCTCCGGTGTCTAGTCATGCCTGCCACATGACCATGGAAACGTCTGCAGAAGCAGACAGTGCTGGCTCTTCGGCTTAGAAACAGAGATGAGCACTGACCCCTAGAGTCGGATACGACTGGCTTTCGAGCAAGGGAAACCTTTACCTTTACCTAAAATATATCAAGAGACAAGAGTTAAAATGAGGGTGCTTAAAAAGGAGCGTTTCTGCTGCAGCATAGAAAAACGGAGGGAACCGAAGTTAAAATGGGGGAACTAAAATATGTTAAGAGAGAAAAGATAAAACAAGGTGCCTTTAAAAGGAGCATTTCTGCTCAGATTTAAGGAGGAGCAAAATGAGTACATAGGTCACTGGTGTTACAGTTATTACTAGTGTTTGCTGTGGCGCAAGTACTGTATATTATTTGGCTGAACGTCCTGCCAGGACTGTTCTTCTGACCTTACATGCTGCATCACAGAATCTGGCAGTGTTGTGGGTGAAGGTGGGTCTTTCATTAGCTAGCAGCCTTTGGTTATATGTGGTGTTTGTCTGACCAGGATACTTACTGAGCAGTGGAGATATGAACTTGTTCCAGATGTCTCTACAGAAAGGGCAGCTGCATAGAACATGTTCTATGGTTTCAATTTCTCCAGAGCCTCTCTGACATTGGTGTCCTTTGGAACTTTCCTTCGAGAACCGCAAAAGGGAAAGACTGGCAGTGGGTAGGGCAAATGCCCTCTGATGACTTGGTGTCTCAAGTTGGAGCAGATATGGGGAAACAGTGTGTCTCCAAGACTCTGGAGAACCGGGAAGGTAGGGACCCTGGCTAGGTCTTCTTGCTTTTCCATGTCTAGTGTTCTCTGTTTAATGGTCTGTTTTGCATGGTTGTGACTCATGGCCTTCTGAAAAGCTCTTGAAATGGATGGATGTCATTGTCCTTTTAGTTAAGAATGAGAGAATTCCTGCCTCTAGAGAAATCATTTTAAAGCTTGAGGGTAATTACAGAAAAGTCCCTGCTCCTAGCTCTTAATTATTCTGTTTTGTAAAAATGAAAAAAGATGGAATGTTAAAATGAATTGAATTTCTCAATTCAGGGAGATGTGTTTACAACATATTAGCCCAAGGTTTAAAAGCTGAGTAACAATGCCTTATATATAATAATACTTACGTGTTGTTAAGTTGATTCCAACTAATGGCAACCTTTTGCAGGATTTTCTAGGAAGAATAGTTAGAGAAGGTTTACCATTCCCTTATTTTGCAGGAGCCACTGAAAGGCTTCTACTTTTTCCATAGCAGGGCAATTTGAAAGGGTTCTTTTTCCCCATGTGAATGTAAAGATGGGGCGGGGGGGGGGGGTCAGTAGGTTGTGTTTGAGTGATGTAATCAATTGAGTTTGATGTTCAGGGCCCTGGTAACATGTCCCCAGTTGTTTCCTTTATCTCAATCATATATTTAATTTATTAAATAAAATAGTGCTATATGACCATATTACATTATCACTAGGTATTCATCCTTATGAAATGAGAAGCGATACTGAAATGTGTTTGGAATGCTGCCATCTTTTCCAAAACACTCTGTGACCCTTGCAGAACCAAGTGACAACACATTTCAACTCAATATCTTCTTCTACAGGTATTATTTAGGGAATATGGAAAATAACCATAAGAACTAAGACCTAATGATAAGATGATATAACACTATTCTCGTCTATTTATTTATTTTTTAAACAAAATAAAAGACAAGATATCAGAAAGGAAAGATAGGTGAAGGTAGGATTATAGGATGGAAAGAGAGAAGGGAGACTTCAGGTTGACATGAAATGTCAGTCACATCACCACTGGACTTCCAGTTTAATTTGCAATCCCAGTGTGAGCATTCATTAACATTTGAATAGCAGCTGAAGCTGCAAATCAAACCAAAGCAAAGTGGAATCATCCTGATAGGGTTTTCCAGTGGAATCATGCTTTTACACAGGAGTTCCCAACCTACTGCCTGTGGGCCGGACCCAGCCCACAGCACCATTTAATGTGGCCCACGCTGCCTCTACTGCACCTGGAAGTGGAAGTGGATGCATTCACATCAGCCATAAAACACGCCCAAGACTGTCATAAATACAGGAGTGACGGCTTTTATGACAGCTGTAAATGTGCCTACTTCTGCTTCTTGAGGGGCATGGTCCAGCCCACTCAGCTGTCCAGGGGGTGTGGTCAGGCCCATGGTGTAAAAAGTTTGGGAACCCCAGCTCTTACATATAGATGACAGAATGGAAGGGGCAAAATGGTTTTAATATTTTACTGCAGATTTTCTGCAGTCTTTCAAGAAAAGGCAGCTAATCAATTGACACATATGTGCTCCTAAGTGCACAGCGCCTACCTGCCCAGAAAGTGTTTACTTTATTCTTGATAGCTATTCAAGATCCAGCAGATTGTGAAGAAGTAGTAAAACAGGTACAGCTTTATTCACAATAGCTTGGCTCGTATTTCAAAAAGAACACTTTCTTTGTTACTTTGGCAAGATTTGGAATACCAGCTCTGGTGCCCTTGACCACCTGGTAGCATGTATTCTCTATTATTCGGTATTAAGTTAACCATTACTATTTCTGCCTGTGCTCCTCCAGCCTCAGACACTTATCTTAGCCATTTCTATGTAAAGGCTGACTCATTCAACCATTTACAGGTCTTTTGTAATTTCAGCACGCCACAAAACAGCACAGTTTGTGCTTTATTCCCTTCCATTCCAGATGAATATATTCAAAGATCTTTCAAACACAGAGTGGAAAAGAAAAGATCAACTGAAACCTGGGGGTTAGTTTAGAAGTAGTGGAGTGGGAAACAAATGGCAGGTTCACCATGTGGTACTTGCACTATTCCCAATTCTGTAGTCAGCCAAGATTTGAGAATGTGGAGAGAGAGAGAGAGAGTAGTTTCATTGTGCTTACAGAAGGTTCATCGCACTAGCAGAAATAAAGGCTAGAATTAGCCCAAGAGAAGGATCCTGTGTGGTTTCCTATTGTACAACTAGTTGCACCATGCTCAGGAGTTGCACACTTAATAGCATGACTTCCTTTATTGAATCAATTTATCATGTATTTTATCTTACTCTTTGCACAGTGCCTGCAACATTTCCTAACATTATTGTTTTTCATAGTGAGTCCTGTTTTTCTCAGTATGTGCTCAAAGCACTGTTGTTCCAGCAACTGGTAGTTAGAGAGCCAGAAAGTAGAGTAGTTATAGAAAGGGTTGTTGTTGCTTATGCTGTCCAGTCAAAACCAACTTACAGTGACATTATTTGTACTTTCAAGGCAAGCGAGATTGTTAAGGAGTCCTTTTACCAGTTCCACTCCCCCAGTGAGTTTCCATAGCTGAGAGCAGTGATGGGCAGCAACAGGTTTGCACCACTTCGCCAGAACCAGTAGTAACTTTTCCTCGTGTCCTGGAGAACCGGTAGTGGCTTTTGGAGGGAACAACCTCGGGGGCTTACCTTTTTGGCGGTTCCCCCACTGCATATGCACACCAAGCACTTGGTGTGCATGCACGCCTACAGTGCTTGGCGCATATGCGCAGCCTCCTTGCTGTCCTCCCAAGCGGGGAGGAGGAAGGGAAGCTGCTAGCCTGAAGCTACCTATAGCATGCTCTCCAGAGTAAGTGACTCACCTTTGGGTGTGAGGTGGGTGGGTGTATTTTAATGTGTATTTAATGTGTATTTATTTTTAATATGTATTTTTATGTGTTTTATGTGTATTTAATTTGTATTTTATGTGTTTTATGTCTATTTAATGTGTATTTATTTTTAATGTGTATTTTTATGTGTTTTATGTCTATTTAATTTGTATTTTATGTGCTTTTATGTCTATTTAATGTGTATTTTTATGTATTTTTATGTCTATTTAATTTGTATTTTTATGTGTACTACTTATTTTTATGGGGGTTTTATGTTGCCTCTGCCCACATCATTGGCTCTACCCATGACATCATGATGTTGGCTCTGCCCATAATGTTGGCTCTACCCACAGTGTGGTAATAAAATTTTTGGCTGCCCATCACTGGCTGAGAGGCAGTGATGGGATGCAACAGGTTTGCACCAGTTTGCTAGAACCAGCAGTAACTTTTCCCATTGTCCTGAAGAACCGGTAGCAGCTTTTGGAGGAACCACCTTCAGGGCTTACCTTTTCACTGGTATGCGTATGCTTACCAGGCACTTGGTGTGCATGAATGCCTACAATGCTTGGCACATATGCATGGCCTCCTTGCTGTCCTCCGAAGCAGGGAGGATGAAGAAAAGCTGCTAGCCTGAAGCTCCCTATAGCCTGTTCCCCTTTGGATGTAGAGTACTGGTGTGATGACCATATCCATCTTGCAACATGGTGCTGTCCAGGCACTTATACTAACAGGTAAGTGACGGGTTTGTGTTTGGGGTAGGTAGGTTGATTTGTGTTTGGGGTGGGTGGGTGGGTGTATTTTAATGTAATTTTTATTTTATTTATTAATTTATTTAATTTATTTCAGGGTTTGTGTTGTGGGTAGGTGGGTGGGTGGGTTGAGGGGTGTGTGTGTGCTATATATATATATATATATATATATATATATATATATATATATATATATATATATATATATATATATATATATATATATATATATATATATATATATATATATATATATATATATATATATATATATATATATAAAATATTTGCCTTTCCCCATGACATCATGACATCATGACGTTAGCTCCACCCACACTGTGATGACATCATGGTGAGGTAGTAAAATTTTTGACATCCCACCACTGCTGGGAGGATATTTGAACTGAGGTCTTCTGAGTCCAGCACTCTATCGCACGCTATTGCTTCTTCTTCTTTTGTGTCCAGGTCAAACGTTAAACTGCCAAAATGAAGCCACTTTATTGGCTTTGCCGTTGGCCAAACTTAAATCGTCATTGATACAAATTTCTGGTAGTAATCAGCAGACCAGTAAATGACCTGGATTCTGTGTCCCTTTCCCTTACACCATTTTGGGTAGATCATAGAAGGGATGCTATGGTTTAAAAAGTTGATATAAGTATTTGCAAAATTGAAGAGTTATAGGGTAAACAAGTACATAAATGTTCCAAGGCATACTCTCTCATCAAATAATTATTAAGTTCCGAGATAAATTTTAAATGGTGGTCAGAGTTAGCCAAACCATTTATATTAGTTTTTGGGCTTTTCACTGAGTGATTTGTAATATGCACACTTCTTCTTCTTCTTTCATGTCTAGGTGAGACATGAAACTGCCAAAATGAAGGCAATTTACAGTATTTCACTTGACCGAATGTGAGCACACAAATACAACAAAGGTGGTACTATTACACTACCTGTTAGAATAAAGTCTGTGGCCCTGAAGAGAATCTTAGAATCAAGAGTTCCAGACAAGTGCGCCTCCTTAGACCTTTTTTACTCTTAAAATACAGTTGTACCTCGCTTAAAGAGCATAATGTGTTCCACAGGATTGCTCTTTAAGCGAGTTTGCTCTTTAAGCGAAACACCATTGTAAATGACCAATTGTGGGGGGGATTGTGAATCCTGATTTATTTGTTAAGCGAATTTTTGGTCGGTTTTATTTGTTAAGCGAAGCGAACATTCAGAGAAAACTCTGCTCTTTAAGTGAGTTACTCTTTAAGCGAGACACTCTTTATACGAGGTTTGACTGTATTGCAACTGTTGAGCTATCTATGATATTTAATGCCCAGTACTTAAAAGAGATTCTGAGTCCCATGCTTTTTCTGGCCGTTGTGTATATGCTGTATACCAACAAGTCAGAACTGAGTAATTGTAAACCTAATGGGGTTTTCAAGGTGGTGGTTTCATCAGTTCCAGCCTTATCGTATGAGTTTCCATGGCTTAACGGGGTTTCAAACCCAGATCTCTCAAGTCCTAGTCTGTCACTCTATCCACTATGCCTGGCTGGTGGTATACCAAAACAATGTTAATCTGTGAAACAAAACCAACAAAAATTATTGAAGGATCTTAAAGATTCATAAACATCACCCTGGTATGCACTAGTCTTGCTTACTCCAATACAAATTTTCATGTACTAGAACCAGTGATGGGAAGTTACCGGTTCGGACCAGTTCACTCAAACTGGTAGCACCCCATCAGGAGGGGTCGCCGGGGGGGGGTAAAATCCCGGGCAACCAGTTTGGTCGCCTCTCCAGCCCCCTCCAAAAATGTATTTCCAGGCAGCCAAAATGACTGCCCAGAACTGCACATACATCAAACCTCTGTTTGACGCATGTGCAGTTCTATTTTTTTAGTGTGCATGCATCAAATAGAGATTTGATGCATGTGCACTAAAAAAAGGAACTGCACATGCATCAAATGGAGGTTTGACGCATGCAGAGACATTTTTTATTTTATTTTATTTTATTTCTCCACCCATGATGTCATGACATCATGACATCATGACATCATGACGTCATACGCCCACGACATCCATGATGTCACAGTGGGGTAGCGGCAATTTTGACAACCTACCAGTGACTAGAACCCTCCTCACCATGGAGACTTTCATACTCATGGGAAATACGCAAGATAAGCTTGTGCCACAACAAATTGTCTTACTCTTTAAAGTGCTTTATAATTCTTTATCCTTTTTTGCTTCATAGAGTAACAAGGCCATTGTCCTGGAAAACCATGCCACTTTTGTTGTTCAGTTGCACGCTCTATTCCAACCCTTTGCGACCCTATGGACCATCCCGTTTAATTCTCATATCATAAATAGTTAATGGCTGCAGCCTGGAAATAGTAGAAAAGGTCCTGTGGTGTACACTTGTCCATTTGCACACTACTTCGTTGTCCCTAAATGCCATAAGCGACCACTTGCATAGCTTCTGCTGTTGTGCAATCCAACCCTCTGATCGGCACTTGCAATCTACAGGGGCCAGCTCAAGGCTGCTCACTTGAGACTGCCTGAATCGGTGTACGGTAAAGGTTGCTTGTTTGAATACAGAAATGCAGATATCAAGAAAATAAATACCATCTGTTCCTGATGCAGAGAAGGTGGCAATTATGGTGATGTATTCCTCTTGCCTGGCTCCTTCTCTGGAAAAAAAAGATACAATCCCAGGGTTGTAATGGTGGTAAGAACTCTCATCATAGATTAAGGCAACATGACAGCCAACAGTTCTTTCCACAAGAGGCAGAAAGGAAGGTTGAAATTAGGATGATGGAATAAGGCAGCATTTTCCATTGTGTGCTTAAATAAAACCTGCTGGCTGTAAATTACTGTTGTTAATAAGAGGAAAGCCTGAGCTCAGAGAGCAGCTGTCACGTAAAAGCCAATATTTAAAGCCAATATGTTTGCATTACAATTATATTTACCTTTAACATCTTTTGGGCATTATTAATTTCCTGCATTATTGCCCAGTTTCACATTTTGTTTTACATAATGAAGCTTTTTCCTCCTTGGTGAACCCATAATAGCTAATTGCCAGAGACAAATCCGGATGTTGTCGCTGGGAGCAGCAGGATCACAGATGCTGCAGGTAATATTTCTTAACTTTATAGATACAATTAAATCAAAAGTTTAATCCATGACCTGTGCAGGATGAAAGTGAAAATCATTTAGGAGGAGACTTCTCTAGTAATAAAGCAAGAAAAGAGTTCTTAAAAGTCACTCTAGGTCATGGGGGAAACCTGCAGCCTTGAGGCCACATGTGGCCTTCTAGGTTCTTAGTAAAGGTAAAGGTTTCCCTTGCTCAAAAGCCAGCCATATCTGACTCTAGGGTTCAGTGCTCATCTCTGTTTCAAAGCTGAAGAGCCAGCGCTGTCTGCTTCTGCAGACATTTCCGTGGTCATGTGGCAGGCATGAGTAGACACCAGAGTGCACAGAATGCTGTTAACCTTCCCACTTAAGTGATCCCTATTTATCTACTTGCAATTTCTTGCTTTCGAACTGCTAGGTTGGCAAGAGCTGGGACAAAGACGGGAGCTCATTCCGTCCATATTTTTATTTTATTTTAGTAACTGTAAAAATTCTTGATGAAGGACAGTAGTTTCATCAATACTGGCAAGGGGCTGAGGAGGATTTAGTGTGGCAAAAGGGTTCAGGACCAGAAAGTTACTTGCAGAACAGGATCAGTGGCACGGGGGTCACAGTGCAATGCAGAAAGCAAATGAAAGGCCACTGCATTATACTGTTCCCAGGACAGTCTGCATGGCTGATTGCTGTGATGATGCCCAGTATTCTGAATTGGATACGGCACTTGAAGAAGAACTTTAAAATTAACAAATAGTTTTCATTTTTTGAAATTATTAACTACATAGTAGTTAGATTTTTACAAAATAATGTACAGTCAAACCTCGCATAAAGTGTGCCTTGCTTAAAGAGTAACTCGCTTAAAGAGCAGATTTTTCTCTGAATGGTTGCTTCGCTTAACAAATAAAAACAACCAAAAACTCGCTTAACAAATAAATCGGGGTTCGCAATCCCCCCCACAATTGGTCACTTACAATGGTGTTTCGCTTAAAGAGCAAACTCGCTTAAAGTTTGTGGAACACATTATGCTCTTTAAGCGAGGTACAACTGTATATATTTAAGTGTATCTAATTGAAGTTTCTTGAATGTGGCCTTATTTGATTACAGCTAAATTAATGCAGCCTTCTGAAAGGTTTAGATTTTCTTAACTGTTTCCTTCAAACATTTCTGCTGGTTACTTCAACCACAGTTGCAAAACTGTGTCCATTTCAACTGTTTTAGAGATCTCCAATGGTTGAGGGAAGTGTGTCTTAGAAGATTGATTGAATGATTGATTGAATACCATTTCTATGACGTCTTTTTTCCCATAAAGGGACTCAAGGCAGCTCACAACAATTAAAATAAGTGTTGATGCCTCCAAGTTGGTGGTATCAAAAGTTACCAAGAGGTCCAGCTGCACCAAAAGAAACACACTTCCTCTGTCCTGTTCCTGCCAACAATCATCTACCAAGGTGACAAAAGTTGCTCCTGTTCTATAAAAAGGCCTGAAGCTGGATTAAAAGGAATCCAGATAATCCATCTCATCAAGGAATACATGAAGCTGAGAACCCACCACACTTTCCAATACCACGCCCAAGAATGGAAAATTCAAGAAAGGTAAATAATTACCCAGTAATTATCCAAAAAAACAAGGAGAGCTTTTACAACAGCAGTCTCAATATTGCCTCTTTTCGGCACAATGGAACCTTATAGTTTATGAATATAAAGTAGTTGTCTCCCTTGACAGACTCTAACATCTGAGCTAGTTACAACCCTCAACTTTCCTGTGGCTGTTAATTAGGCAGATACAGTAAAACGCCTACTTATGTAAAAAGTCTGTTCTGTAGGCTTTTATGTAAATCTGTAGTATGTAGTAACTGTTTTTTGTTTAGTTTTCTGCTTTTGTAATTTTTGTGTAAACTGGACTGATATTTGGAATTTTTTATTGTTGCTTGATATTGTTGCTTATTGAATTTTGATGTTGTAATGATTTATATTATAGTATTTTTGATTTATTTCTTAGGATGTCCTGATGTTTTGTAATTGCAACTGTTATTGGAGATATATATACTGTATATGCGATATTTGTAATTTACTATGTGATATCTGTAATTGCTTTTATGCTATGGAATGTGCTATGTAATTGTAACTGTTTCTTCTGTAAGCCGCCCAGAGTCGCTGTGCGAGTGGGGCGGCATATAAGTCGAAATACAAATACAAAATCAGTTTTTTACTTCTCGAAGAAAACCCACAGGAAAAATGAATTTTTACATAACTCAAAGCAAACCCATAGAAAAAATGATTTTTTTTTTACTTAACTCAAAGCAAACCTATAGGGAAATGATATTTATGTAAATCGAAGCAAGCCCATAGGAAAAAAATGAATGTTTGCATAACTCGAAGCAAATCCATAGGAAAAATGAATTTTTTACGTAACTCGAAGCAAACCCATAGGAAATTGTGTTATGTAAATTGGGACATTTATGTAAATTGGGACATGGTTTTAGTGCAAAAATCATTATGTAAGCTGAATTTTATATAACTTGAGGCATATGTAAGTCGGGGTTTGCTGTACTTATTCACCAACAAGTATCTGCCTAATTTTCGAAATTCTGTTTTAATGAGCCATTGTCACTTTGTCTGCCATTCACTTTCTCATCTGAACATGAATCTCAACAGTTCAGGAATAAATATGGGAGATATATAATTGCACACCGATGTCTGAAGAAGTGGGTTTTGATCCAGGATAGTTCACAGTCAAATAAAACTGTTAGTTTTTCAAGTGCTACAGTATTTTGATTTTTCTTTCCTTTACTTAGCCAAAATGCTTATGAAGATGACTCTATGGAAGCAGAAGTAAAGTAATACCTCACATAACGAATTTAATTCATTCTGCAAGGCTGCTTGCTATGCGAGTTGTTCACTATGTGAGTCAGACTCGCATAGCAAAAATTCCAATGGAAAAACTCACATAGCGAATTTTTTTATTATACGAGTTTCCCCCATAGAAACGCTCACTATGCGAGTTTTCTATGGGGAAAGTCCGACTTGCATAGTGAATATTTTCAATATGTGAGTCTCACTCGCATAGCGAATTTTTTTTCCGTTATGCAAGTTTCCCCCCATAGAAACGCTCGTTATGCGAGTGTTTCCATAGGGGAAGTCTGACTCTCATAGCAAAAATTTTCGCTATGTGAGTCGGACTCACATAGCGAAAACATTCGTTATGTGAGTCAGATCGCTTTTTGAAAAACCTGCTCGTTATGCGAGTTTTTCATAAAGCAGAACACTCGCTAAGCGAGGTTTGACTGTACAAGGCTAAGAGTCTGTTGCCTAAATATATTAAGTCCTCCATTCCCACTTCAGCAGACTCACCTCTGGATGACCAGTCACACTAATTTCATTTAGCTTTCTGTTGTTCAAAAGGTGCTCAAGTCTCTTGTCTATTTATTTCAGTTGCATCTTTTCCCCACAGCTTCTCCCAGCTACAAGGTGTTATTTTGCAACTGGAATCAATAGAACTGTATGCAATATTCCAAAGGTGCACTATAAATTTATATAAAGCAACAACATTAATGGCTGTTGTGTTTCTAGTTCCTTTCCTAATAATCCTAACCTGTTTCCCCGAAAATAGGACCTCCTCCTATAATAAGGCACCCCCCCCTATTTTTCCCCACCTCGGAAATATAAGCCCCCCCCCCCCCAAAAAAAAAAAGGCACTCACCTAAATCTTGCCCTGGCGATCTGCTGTATCAGCAATAAATGTGTACTGTAGTTTTCTTTGTCATGGAAAAATAAGACATCCCCTGAAAATAAGACCTTGTGCATATTTTGGCATTTTTTAAAAATATAAGACAGTGTCTTATTTTTGGGGAAACATGGTAGTAAGCTCAAGCATAGAGGCCACTTTTTTAATTGATTCAGAACAGAGATCAGTGAAGCTTATGACTCCGAAACCTCTTTCCTGATCATCCCAATAGTAGTTCAATCCCTGGATACATGGTGGGTTTTTTTGGTTCCATCTTTAGTTACTAGATAACAGACTACACATAATTAAATATTACAGTTTGAGGTTGGGGCAAAGCTGTAACTAAGTTGTTATTCGGTCGCTTAGTTGAATCCAACACTTTGCCACCCCATGGACCACTGTACACCAGACACCCCATCCTTCACCATCCTCTGCGGCCCGCTCAGCTTTACACCCATTGTGTCAACAATGCCATCTAACCACCTCATCTTCTGTTGCCTTCTCCTTTTGCCTTCAAACTTTCCCAGAATAAAGCAACTGAGTAAGGTAAAGGTAAAGGTCACCCTTGCTCAAAAGCCAGTTGTATCCAACTCTAGGGTTCAATGCTCATCTCTGTTTCAAAGCCAAAGGGCCACCGCTGTCTGCTTCTGCAGACGTTTCCGTGGTCATGTGTCAGGCATGACTAGACATCGGAGCACACGGAACACTGTTTGCCTTCCTACTGAAGTGGTCCCTATTCACCTTCTTGCAATTTCTTGCTTTCAAACTGCTAGGTTGGCAGGAGCTGGGACAAAGACGAGAGCTCATTCCGTCCTGCAGTATTCTGGTATTGAACTTCTGACATGCCACCTTCCAATCAGTATCTTAGCCACTTGAGCCACTACAGTCCCTGAGTAACTGAGTAGCAGTAGGATAATGCTCTGAGGCCTAAAAGC
The DNA here is from genome assembly GCA_030440675.1 of Furcifer pardalis. Classification (NCBI taxonomy): domain Eukaryota; kingdom Metazoa; phylum Chordata; class Lepidosauria; order Squamata; family Chamaeleonidae; genus Furcifer; species Furcifer pardalis. The sequence goes on along the minus strand of CP126891.1, from coordinate 144,510,967 downwards.
GTCATCCTATCATACTCATTTATGGATAGTATCAAGATGTCATGACGTTCATTTGCCTTGAATGTGACCTTCCAAGCTCTCTGAAGAAGGTATAATCTGACCAGACTATATTATGCCCCCTCTACCACCACCACCCTGAAGTAGTCCTTGATCATGGACATGGAGTAAATAGATCCCTCCTTTGAACAGATATATGATGAAAAGAGCCAATCTCGTGTATCCCAATATCTTTGGCTTCCCTCAGCCTGTTAAACTTATTCAACCCTGACCAGTACATAACTTTTCTTGAAGACTGCAGTGTATCAGACTTTTGTTTCAGTGCACTCAGAGCTGGTTTCTTTTGTTAGTGTGTGAAGAAATTTAGTTGTTACAGTCCAACTACAGACTCTTAGGAACCCCCACTGTGCTCCTTTCCTTCATTGTGAACTTATAACAAAATAGATCATAATAAAACAGAATTATCTTTTGCTACATGTGTTCACATTACAAGAGAACTATGCATAATGCATTTGTGTCATTTCTAATTGTCATAAGGGTTTATGGTCTCCATTCCATACGTAGTGAGCCTCATCTACAATCAATGTTGTGTTTTAATGTGACCTTGGATCTTTATTGTCTCTCCAAATGGATGCTTCCAGATGGAATGTGTAACATTAATAACACTGGTAGGCAAACACCCATATGGTTTCACTAACTGCCATTTGTTTATGGGGACATTTGTTTAATGCAAATTAACCCATAAATGAAGACAGATAGCATTTCTTGAAATTTTTAAGGAAGTATTTATATCAAGGAAAAGACCAGTAAACTCCACTTGCTCACCAAAGGTCACCTCAGATAGAATGCAGAATATCTTTATCAGCCATTTATTTAATGCAGATTTCAGATTTAACTCCCAAGCATTAGTCACTGAGGCAATCACTGCCATCTCTCAAGTAGACAAGGTGAAAATGATTAATCATCATTAATCATTTTCTAATTGAATTGTGCATTTCCTCCTTGAGAGAGAGAGAAGGGGTAGGAACATGGCAATGGCATGGCATGCCAGTCTCTGTGTATTCTCTGATCCTCAAGCATCAAAATTCTGCAGCATGACAATTCATGTTCAATACCTTGTGTGCAGATGAAGTATGTTCACATGCTTCACTTTACATTTTTAATCTGCTTTTTTAAAATAATGTCTCATATAATTCACTCTGCTTGTTTGGCTCACCATGAAGGGGAAGCAAATTGTTATGGCAGCTTCTATCAGTACCAGTATCATTAAGCTACAATTTTTTCCATACAGGATCATGTGCCATAGATAAACCCAATTTTCTAAGATTTTGTTTTTAGAGGTAAAATTCTGCAGCCAAAAACTTTTTTCTGTATTTTATCATTGATGCTGATGATATATGCCATCTACAGTGCTATAAATAATAAGCAAATGGAGGAACTGGTTTCATATGTTAGCCAACATGACTTATGATATGGCAACATTTGGCTTATGGATAGACTTGTGTAGTTTTTAACTTAAATTTTAACTTTTTAGTCTTTTAATCCTTGATTATAAATCTTGAATTGTAAGTGATGTATTTTAACTCTTTTAGACTGTAAGCCGCCCTGAGTCCTCGGAAAAGGGTGGGATATAAATCCAATAATAAAAAGTCTCTGCTTAGACATATGCAGGAGTGGTCTCAAAAAAAAAATTACTGCCACAATGTGGCTGAGGTATGGTGGGTGTGGCCAGGGGGGAAACCCTGCATTGCATCCAAATTAGGACTACTTTATTTCAAAACTTGGATGGGCGGAGCCAGTCGGAATTTCTGCTACCGGTTCTGGTGAACTGGTGTGTTCCTGCTGATGTCCACCACTGGACATATGATGCTAGGTGTGGTGTGGGAGTGGCTAGACTCACTGAGAAATTATTACCAAGGGGTTTGAAAATTACTTTTTTGGCAATGCTAACTGTAGCTTATGTGAGTTGGAGTCTATATATTTGGATGGAAGGTTGATCAAAACCGCATTGGTACATCTATGTTGCCTAACTGCAGCCAATGCAACTCAGCAATCTTCTCCCTCCTCCTCCTCCTATCATTATTGGTGGGTCGCCATCAAAAAGCTAAAACACTGAACATTGGTGTTTCTCTATACATTTTCCCTTTCCTAATTATCTGGCTTTTTAAAACCCACAAATGATGACATGCATATTCTTTTGGAATATTAAAGGAGAGGTCACTGACATGGAAGTTATTTAAGAATCAGACAGTCTTCAACTGCTGGGCTCATCCCCACCTAACACAAGTTGAGAAGAGATCCTATGGCCCTTTCCTTTGTTGCTGTTTCAGTGTTTGAAACAGGATAAAGTCTGGAGGAAGAAGAGATAATATACAGTATATATTACAGAACTATCGAATCCCAAAAGCTGCAAGTCAGTCTTCCTACTTTTCTATTTATACAAAGTGTTTGAATGAAAGATATCAAATTGTCTAGCCCTTAAAACTGAACCTCTTCCAATTCCAGAACAGGCAGGCTTTAGATCAGGCAAGAGCTGTACTGCTCAAATCTTAAATCTAACTCAGCATATAGATCAGTGGTGGTGAACCTATAGTACATGTGCTAGAGATGGTACTCAGCATTCTCTCTGTGGGCACCCATGGAATTGCATTAGCACAGAGTTTGCCCTCCCCTCTGCCCAGCAGACCAATTGGAGTGCTCCCTCCCTTCCCCAGCACAGAGTTTGCCCTGCCGCTCTGCCTAGCAGCCCAATGGGAGCACTTTCTCCCTCCCCCAGCATAGAGTTTACCCCACCCCTTCTCCCCAGCAACCCAATGGAAGTGTTTCCTTCCTCCCTGTTGCTGTGTTGGCACTTTGAGATAAATAAGTGGATTTTGGGTTGTAGTTTGGGCACTCGGGTCTCTAAAAGGTTCACCATCACTGATATGGTTTTGAAACACATAAAATAACTGGAGCAGTAATTGTCAATCTTATAACAGCATATGACACTGTCCAACATCAGTTGCTACTCAGAGAGCTTTACCTCCTTACTTAGGATCATGGACTAACAGAAATGGTTGCTGTTCTACACCAAAACCAGAGTTTCTTTGTTGAATTTTTAGGAAGGCACAGCCACTGGAGAAATCAAATGAGCGGTCTGCCACAGGAGATCATCCTGGCACCATTTTTTAAAACATTTACACAAATGATCAGCCAGTGTTCCCATGTGACTGCAGTTTCATCTGTGCTGATGATCTCATCTTGACAGTTCTGGGGAAAACTTCATTCTGCACCAGCTAACTCTGCATTAGACAATATCTCCTTTTCTTTAAAAAAAAAAACACCAGATGAAAGCTTACCCTTCTAAAAACTCAAGCCTGTGCCTTCCTCTTAAAGCTCAAAGAAGCAAAAAAGAAGCTCTCAGTGAGCTAAGAAGACAAGATTTTGGAACACACACACACACACACACACACACACACCAAGTATTTCTGCATTACTCTGAATCGAGCCCTGATCTACAAAAAAAATCCTAAAAACCAACATAAAATTGTTGCCAGATATAACATACAGTCAGTGATGGGATGATACCGGTTCAGACCGGTTTGCCTGAACTGGTAGCACCCCATCAGGAGGGGGCACCGGGCAGGGGGAGTAAACCCCTGGGTGATTGGTTTGGTCACCTCTCCAGCTCCCCTCCAGAAATGTATTTCCGGGCATCCAAAATGGCTGCCCGGAACTGCACATGCGTCAAACCTCCATTTGACGCATGCATAGTTCTATTTTTTAGTGCACATGTGTCAAATAGAGGTTTGATGCATGCACACTTTAAAAAACTGTGCATGCATCAAATGGAGATTTGACGCATGCGCAGACATTTTTTGCTCCACCCATAATGTCATGACATCATGACGTCAGCTACGCCCATGATGTAATGATGTCACGGTGGGGTAGCGAAGATTTTGACAACCTACCACTGCATACACTGGAACCTCAGTTAACAAATGGCTTAGTTAACATAAAAATTGCATAAGAAAAGGAAATCCATAGACAATAGTGGCTTGGTTTACAGATTTTTTTCCAGAACAGATTAATTGGTTTTCAATGCATTCCTATGGGAAATCACATTTCAGTTAATGTATTTTGGTTTTCAATGCATTCCTATGGGAAATTGTGTTCAGTGCATTCCAATGGGAAATTCGGTTAACGAAACGTCCCGGAGAATGTATTAATTACATTAACCGAGGTAATATTGTACAGTAATACCTCGGATAATGCTAAGACTTGGTTCCACAAGTCTTGGTGTTATCCGATTTTTAGTGTTATCCGATGCATGTTAAAATCCTATGGGATGGATCGGATAACGTTAAAGCTCCATAGAGATACATTGTAACTGCACAGGCTTTAGCGGTTGTTATCCAATCCATCCCATAGGACCTTAACGTTATTTGATCCACTTATCCTCCCCAGATTACTTAATGTTATGCGATTTTAGCATTAAACTGAGGTAAACGTTATCCGAGGTATTGCTGTACTTAGATAAGTTAGGTGGGTCACACTGGTGTGCAAACCTAGAAACAATAAGAACAACAGCTCCATAATTTTTAAATTGTGCAACAATCTAATAACATAATGAAGAAAGAAATAATTCAAAGTAAATTTTGAATTTCAGGTTAGAGTCTATGCAAATCTCAGTCCTGGGATGAGTTTAGATTGCAGTTCTTGCTGAACTGTTGCTTCTGAGCATAGTGAAACAGTGATGGGTTGTTACCGGTTCAGACCGGTTCGCCGAACCGGTAGAACCCATCAGGAGGGGGTCACCGGGGGCATAAACCCCAGGGTGACCTGGTTTGGTTGCCTCTCCAGTTGCCCTCCAGAAGTGTATTTCCGGGCAGTCAAAATGGCTGCCCGGAACTGTGCATGCATCAAACCTCTATTTGATGCATGCACAGTAAAAAAATAGAACCGCCGCTGCAGTTCCTGCCTGCCTGCCTGCTGCCTGCCTGCCTGCTGCCTGCCTAGCTAGGTAAGTTACTGGGGGGGGGGGGGGGGTTGTGGATGTGTGTGTGTGTGTGTGTTTATTTTATTTTATTTTATTATTATCTTTCTTTGGCTCCACCCACAACATTATGACATCATGCCATTGGCTCCACTTACTATGTCATGATGTCATGACATTGGCCCCATCCATGACATCATGACATCACGGTGGGATAGTAAAAAATTTGACATCCCACCACTGTAGTGAAATTTTCAAGTGCAATTGCAGTATTGCTGGAAAATCTGAGAGCAGCACAGGCCTTGATGGGTTGCCCTGTGCAATTCTTACCTCAACCCAGCCCTGGGAAGTTGCTTCTTCATTCTGTAAGAAGACTGATCAAGGTGACTCCATATTCAATTTTTCTTTCCCAACTTCCACTTTATACTCCATAGTTAATCTGCTCATTGACTTCTCAGTCACCTTTTGGGGAGAGGGGAGAGGATTACCGCCTCCAGCTGGTCCAAATATCAGGGTCAAATATCCCATCTGTGTCTGTGCCTTCTGAAGCTGAGCTCTACTTTTTCTCCAGTCGGTCTCCAATAAGAAGCATACTATAAACCCATTAGCCATCGCCATTTGATGGCAAATTCTAGCAGGCTGAATGACTGGTTATTCAGCTTGTGCAACAATTTTGCCCTTGTTGCCTGGCTTTTTTGCACTTTGCTGCAGGTGCTAACCCATGTTTCTTCTTCAGCAGAGACTGAATAGGTTCTTTATTTTTATTACAGCTCCCAGAACCCCCAGCTAGTAGGTCCATTGGTCAAGAACCCATTACAGCAATCCAAGCAGACTCCACTTTCAAACTAGTTCTGCTTTCTGGAGCAAACTAAGGAGGTTTTATCTTGGAAGTGAGGGGACCATGGAGATTGAGATCAAGTACACAACCAGGATGGAATGAGCTCCTGTCTTTGTCCCAGCTCCTGCCAACCTAGCAGTTCAAAGGCAAGAAATTGCAAGTAGATACAGTAATACCTTGGATAACGATTGCCTTGGATAATGCTAAAATCAGATAATGTTGGGGAAATTGAAGGAAACATTTGCATCGCACAACGTTAAGATAATGTTGTGCGATGCAATTGTTTGCCTCAAATTCCCTGACATTGATCTCTCCCCAAAGCCCGCAGGGGGGCAGAGATCTACCGAGGCTTACACCCGCCAGTTTGGTTGGGGGGAGATTGGACGTGCCTATTTTCCTCCCCCCAGCCAAACCAGTGCTGGGGGTGGAAGGCACTTCCAGCCCCCCCCCCATCCCAAAGCAGGCAGCCAGCCCACACTGCCTGTTTTGGGATCGGGTTGGCTGGAGCAGGGGTGGGGTGGCTGGGGAAACCAATGGGGGACTCCCCCGTCAGTTTCCCCAGCCAGTCTGCAGCTGCGGAGGCAGGGGCGGGGTGTCTGGGAAGCCACTGGGGGAGTCCCCCTTCCCCAGCTACCCCATGCTGTTTCTGAAGTCCCTCGACCTCCCCGGCCGGTGCTGTGAAGCAAAACCCCGGAATTCAAATCCAAGTGTTTTGCCTCACAACACCGGCCGGGGAGGTCGGGGGACTTCAGAAACAGCATGGATTGGGTCCCCCAACCTCCCTTGAGGCGGCAGGGTTGGAGGGGAGCCCAAAATGGGCAGAAAAAATGGAAGGTTTTTTTTCCCCCAGTTCGGGCTCTTTGGAGCCCCTGCCACCTCTGGGGAGGTCGGGTGACCCAATCCCTACTGTTCCTGATTTCCCCAGAGCTCCCCGGGTGCTGCAATTGCAGCATGTGATCAGCGCTTGGGTTGGGGGGTTGAACAGGCATGCACCCGGTTCAACCCCCAACCCAAGCAGCTGATCCCACACTGCGATCTGCCTGTCTCTTTGGAAAGGGCAGTGGGGATTCCACTCATGGAATCCCCACTGCCCTTTCCAAAGAGACAGGCGTATCGACCCCTGTTTCCTTTCCTCTTCTGAAAGGGAACAGGTCTTTTTTTTAACATTGTGCAATCAAAGCATCGCACAACGTTAAAAACCGGATAATGATGCCATTTATGGAACCAAGTCTCATTATTACCTGAGGTACTAGTGTAAATAGGTACCACTTCAGTGGGAAGGTAAACAGCATTCCGTGTGCTCTGGTGTTTAGTCATGCCTGCCACATGACCACAAAACTGTATGCAGAAGCAGACAGTGCTCGCTCTTCGGCTTTGAAACAGAGATGAACACTGAACCCTAAAGTTGGATACAACTGACTTTCGAGCAAGGGAAACCTTTATCTTTACCTTTACCCTACCAGAAAGAACTGGCTTCTTGGCCTTTCTGCTGATAATATTCTTGCCACCATAAACTTGACTACACAATGAGCTGGTCTCATAATTGTTAACTTAATGTGTTAAACAATAGCAAGATAACTTTATTGTAAACAACAGTTGGATGAATTGCAGGATATGTCTTTGATGGTCACACAGCACTGTGTTTGTATTAAAGCAACTTACAAGCAGAACATAACAAAAGACACAAAAGACAAAAAAACTGGAAAAAAGAATGGAGCACGCTAAGAGAATAGAAAAAAGACAAATTATAGGAGAATGAACAAGAAAAATGAAATTTTAAAAACAAGCAACGTGCCAAAGTTCCTAATAATATGTTTTACACAAAATGAAAACAGACTCACACATAACAGACAAATGGGAGGCACACACACAAGAAACAAATATTGAAAATCAAATGGAAAGGATTAGAAAGATAGGGTTGGTGATATGGAGAAGAAGAACATAATACATGTGTCTCAAAGAAAGAGATGAAGGACAAGGAACAGGGATTAATTTCAAAATAAATTCTGCCCCTAATTCTGGGACCAGGTAGGCAATTACAGGGATGAAGAGTATACACTACCTCCCCCTTTTGTGACATTTAGGTTACACTTGCTACATCATTATGCTGCTGAAATTTGACAGAGCAACCACAGGGTGTGTGTGGGGTGTAGCCTAATCTATAATGTTCAAACAGGGTGCTAGAAAAATATGCACCTTGTTTTGAAATCTACTATTTCTGGACAGGAAATATATATTACTTTATCAGACAGAAAAGTACGACCTTTGGAAACACATTATTCATATGTTAACAATGCATTTCACCAATATTTTACCTCAGACATTGATTTTATATACAATGCCTCAAACAATAAAAATTGAAAACATAATGATAACTTAGAACAAGTATTCATTGGTATTTGGGTAAATCAAAATCTGAGATACAAGTTGCAGCAGCTAAAGCTTGAAGCCAGCATAATAACATTAGGAAATAATGGTGAACCAGAACACTTGGTCTCTTAGAGCATGGGCAGGTTTCATACAGAGCCAATCTTTCAAATCAGATCGCCCCAAACCTTTTAAAATTTTAAAAATCTATATGAGCCTTTTAAATTAAGGATATTTCACTTTGAAAGCTTGAGAAAGAGAAAAACACAGTGAAATTGCAAATACAGCAAATATGCATGTTTGCCAGAAATGCCATTGAAAGCTACAGAATTTAAGTTGATTCTCTCTTGGTTAGAACTCAGTGCATGAACTGACTTGCAGGCGGTACTTTATGGTATTTTGCAGCTTAGATTTTTCCTTCTCCTTTTGTCATCATACATAATCTGTTCTTGTTTAAATAAGGGCTCCAAAATTTCCAGTTTTGATTTCCCTTCTATTTGCTTTTTCCTCCCCCAAAAGGAAGGGTATCATTATCCTTCAGCTCTTTCTTTTTAATAATATTTATTTACCATCTCACTAGTACAGGGACTCTCAAACTCTGGCCCGTGGGCCAGATGCAGCCTGCAATGCTATTTCATGTAGCTCCCCACTGCCTCCACCACACCAGGAAGTGCCATGTGGTGGAGGAAGGACAAAATGGCCATCTGGCCCCCGAAGCTATCTGAGGTATCATGTTTGGCCCCCAGCTTACAACTCCTGCACTAGTAGAATGTGTGCACCACCGCGCCCTCCTGGCCCTTCCCATCGGCCAGGAGGATAAGAGCCCCCATGGCAATTGGAGGTTGACGATGACGCCACACTGCCACGCCTTCCTGGCCTCTCCCACAAGCTAGGAGAATAAGAGCCCCCATGGCCATGGGAGGCTGAAGATGATGACATGCCAATGTGCCCTCCTTGCCCCTTTCCATCCTCCAGGAAGAGGACAAGAGCAGTGACTTTTGACTTTTGTTTTTGTTGTTGTCGGACTTTCTGTGGGACTTCTCATATGAGTGCTGTGGGACTTCGTAATGAGGTTGTTTTCTCTTTTTAATGTAATGCTTTTTGATACTGTGATATTGATACTTTTTGATACTGTGACTTGTAATTATTTGTGATAATGATATGTTGAAATGTTTTTGTATTATGACAATGTGGTACCTTGTAATTGTAATTGTAACTATGTTTTGTATCTTTGTTAATCACCCAGAGTCGCTTTGTGAGTGGGGCAGCATACAAGTATAATAATAATAATAATAATAATAATAATAATAATAATAATAATAATAATAATAATAATAATAATAATAATAATAATAATAATAATAATAATAATAATAATAATAATAATAATAATCGTGGTGGTGGTGGTGGTGGTGATGATGATGATGATGATGATGATCACTACTACTCAGCCTGGGAAAATAAACTGACGTCAGAACATCAATTACAGAAAGCATAGATTTCAATTTTCCTCTTTAGATGATTCAGCAGGCAAGACTACTTTAGTAGCTATGGATCTGAGTCTAAATATCTAGATCAAGGGTGCCCAAACTTTTTGGGCTGCAGGCTGGTCATGTGGTTCAGGGTGCTGGTCACTATGACCTGTGGGTCATATTCAGCCCCGACACCAATTCATCTGGCCCCCAAAGCCCTCATCACTCCCAGAAGGGGAAGTAAAACACACCCGTATGGGAACGTTTTACTTCCACTTCCTGGAGCGACAAGGGCTTCAGGGGCCAGATTAATTGGCATCAGGGCCAGATCCGGCCCACAGGCCATAGTTTGGGCACCCCTGATCTAGGTTTTTCTTCCATTATGTTTCAGCAACATTTACAGGGTTCGGCTCAAACTCCTGTTGAGTAAATGACACCTATATAAGGTGAGGACATCACATGCAGGATAATTTTTAAAATCCTGCTTTGATCCCAGGGGGTCACCTTTCTTGCCTGAGAGAAAATGGCAGGTAAGTTAAGAGAACCACAGTTTATTCCTCTTCAAGTGATGTAACCCTCTTTATTAGAGGCATAGTTTGCTCAGCACAATTTGGGCCATTAATTCAGAGGCTTCATTTTAGACACACACACACACACACACACAGGTTCTCAGATAACCATTTCAGAGAGTAGATGTTGACTTGTCCTCTGTTGTAGAAATATTTTCGGGGCTTTCCAAACTAAATTTTCAAAAAGAGGTTTCTACAGCGTTGCAGAGTGTAAGTGGTGGCATGCCTACTTGGGAGGGAGTGGGTGAGGAAAGCAAAATACGTTCTGTAGACAGCAACTTTTTTCCTTTGGGGAACATGACAACATGGTAGTGTGTGCTATTTCTTCATGTTTTGATTGGCCATAAGGAGCAAGGACCCAAGTTTGAGATCTCATTCAAAGGTACTGATAGCAGCATGGAAACCAATTTGTTTTTTCCATTTCAACAAGTTCAATCAAACATAGCAGTAGAGGTACTTTTATTTTATGAATTGTTCAATCCAATACTTAAATTTATTTCCTTTCGCACTGCCTTTAATGCTATTTCTCTTCAATCTCTTCATTTGTTTACTTTTGGTTTGCTCCTTCTGCCTGTGGTGGCTGGTATCCGGCAACAGAGCTGATTTGGATGGCTACTTGTAGCAGCTGCAGTTGTGCTTTTTGTTCCCTTCAGAATGCCACAGATGTGACATCCTCATTAGGCATCCCAAGAAAAAAAATGACACTGATGAGGAGCACCATATCTCTGGCCGGCACCATTCCTTTTCTTAGAATTCAGTAGAACACACACCAGAAAACAAGATGGTGGCCACTGGGAGCAATTATTGGAATCTACTTTGATACTAGCATTGCTTTAGTTAGGAAAGACCCCAATCTATTTGCATGTGTTTAGCAAATGAGTACTCTATCTAGATCAACCAATGAAATACACATTGAGCCCATTCTTTATTCAAAGCAGTTTTTGGAACAAAAACGTTCTCCATTTGATTTAATCTCTTGTTCATTTTGAAAATAAAACACATTCCTGTACTCTTTTATGTAAAATAAAACACATTCTTGTACCCCCATGTCAGTCAGGAACATACATGGCAATCGCATTTACAAGCAAATCCTAAGTTAAACTTCCCACCCAGTCATCATGGAATAAGGAGCTGTGGAGAGGCATGATTAGCCCTTTGCTATTCTCAACTGTAGCTCCCAATTCACATCCTGCTGTAAACTTTGTCCAAAAAGGCAATGTAAGTTGAATACCTAATATCAAGCACCCAGGAATCAGAGAAACTACCTCAGAATTACCGATTTGTACGAACATGGCCTGAAATAAAAGTGGATATGGAAATCCACAAGCAAAACTTAGAAAGATTAACCTTGCCTTTGTAACATTACACAGCACAAATTGAACAATGTTATGATCCAACGTGGGTAATATTTAATTTAAAATAATTAAAAAGCATCCTATCCTTCCTCCCTTTATGTTATGGTGCTCCCCGGAACTCTTTTTTGCCCTGGAGAAGCCTCTGAGAGCCTTGAGATGAGGAAAGGGGTTGGGGAGGAGCTTTTAGCAGTCAGACATAACTGCCAGATTGCTGCCACCAGTCCAAATCCTGACAGTGGCAATCCAGTGGCAATTCTTGACTGTAAAAGACTCTCTCCTACATCTTAAGTCTCCCAAAAGTTTCACAGGGCAAAAGGACCCTTAGAGAGCCTAAGAATCAGAAATGGAAGATAGGAAGCTTTAAATTACTCTAAGTTACATTTAATTTACTGGCACCAGAGGATGGCAATATCCAGTTTGTGCTACATAATTGTATGCAAGAGGACTTTGCCAAGTGAGGTACAAATAGTGCTGTAGCACTTCATGTTTGGGAGAAATGGGGACACAAAAACATGACCCAGCCCCTGGCTTTAAATGGTTGAGAATTCCTGTCTTAAAGTATTGGATTATGTATTACTGTACTTTGATTCAGCTTTTTGTATTCCAGTGTCCTGGGATCAAACTAAGGACATTGGAAGAAACAGATCAGTTACCAGAGTGTTCCAGGTCACCAATTGGGGCAACCATTCTAGGGATGGGGCAGACATACTAAGGCAGGTGGGCTTCCCTGTGGAAGGGGACATAGATCCTTCTTTGAAAGATCTTTCATAGAAACTTTTGAGATGTTGCACAAATTGCTTAGGTGCAGATATAGAATCAAATGTTATTTCATTGCACTGAAGTTGATACATGATAGTCCCATCTAAAGAACAGAAGTTACTATACCAATGGTGGTGAACCTATGCCATCCCCTCTCTGTGGGCACATACCCCATCACCCCAGCACAGAGTTTGCCCTACCCAGTGGATGCGCTTCCTCCCTCCCTCCACCTAGCACAGAGTTCACCCTGCCCCTCTGCCCAGCAGCCCAATGGGAGTGCTTCTTCCCTCCCCCAGCACAGAGTTTGCCCCACCCCTCTGTTTTGGCACTCGGTCTCCAAAAGGTTCACCATCACTGTACTATACCATAATACCATAGCTATAGGGAAAAAGAAATTTCAGCAGATATAGCTTTTGTCATGCAACACTGAGAGAGAGTTACATTTCCTAAAATTCATTCTACACAACTTTAAAAGTTCTAAAGCCCTGCAGTGTACCCATTTTAAGCCTTAAATTAAATCATGTCGATATTATATTAGTATCTTGATACAACTGCAGGACCTACTGAAAAATGGATGAAACCATCTTTGCCTCCTTCTCTACCTGACCAATGCTTCTTTAGGTTCAAGTGCTGCTGCTTCACTTCAGTTTTCAGGCTAAAATAACAGCTGCAGATCCTTTTGTGGGGGGTACAATAGCCAGACGATGAGAATTCCTGCCTAAGAGTTTCTAAGTTGCTTGGGCTGAGCGCCAGACCCACCAAAAGGCAAACTCCACACAGTAGACTGCTCAATGCCACAGGCAGCTGGGCACTGTCTGTGCCGTGTCTGAGGACACAATGAGCTGGGATGAATGGCCTTTGCCTGGATTTCTTGAATTAGGCATAAAGCGCTGACAACATTGGAGTTGCAATGAAGCTGAGTGGCTATCAGGGAGTGTTATCGTTCATTACTGAGATAATGTATGTGAAGCACTGTAGAAGTGGCAGTTTTGAATAAATCGTTCCCATTGCTGTTTGTTTGCTTTCTAGCATCAAAGCCTGAAAAGTTTTAGATTTAACACCATCATAGTTACATCTTCTTATTTGGGATTGACCTACATAACAAATTGGCTTATTAATCCTTTCCTCTTTGCGGGACATTTCCGGAACTGTAGTTTTTTTCAAGCAGGAAAGAGGATAGGGAGTCAAACAAAGGTTTTATTTTTAGTATACCGCTACACAGTAGAGGTCTCAGGATCTTTACATATATAACCAAACATGTTACTTTAGTGACTGAGCTCTGCACAAAACTAATATTGTTGTTCATTAGTGAGAATTTATTGCACCTCTGTGATCACGGTGAACTTGAATTAATTTAAATACAAGTTGTACCTCGCTTAAAGAGCATAATGTGTTCCACAGGATTGCTCTTTAAGCGAGTTTGCTCTTTAAGCGAAACACCATTGTAAGTGACCAATTGTGACCTCTGGTGAGGGGGATTGCAAACCCCGATTTGTTTGTTAAGCGAGTTTTTGGTTGGTTTTAGTTGTTAAGCGAAGCGACGATTCAGAGAAAATTCTGCTCTTTAAGCAAGGCGCTATTTATGTGAGGTTTGACTGTAGTGTATATCTTTGTATCTGAAAAAGAGATGAAAGTGTCTGACTTGTAGCGTAGAAGAAATTAATAAATTTCAATTGAAAGAATGACTATGAATTTAAGTGGCAGCACCAGAAATTTCACCAGAAATAAACACATTTTACAGACAACGATTTTGAGGTAAAACAATAAGCCATGCTTACCTCTCCCTGCAGTACATCAGGTACAGTAATACCTCGGATAACGCTAAGACTTGGTTCCACAAGTCTTGTTGTTATCCGATTTTTAGTGTTATCCGATGCATGTTAAAATCCTATGGGATGGATCGGATAACGTTAAAGCTCCACAGAGATACATTGTAACTGCACAGGCTTTAGCGGTTGTTATCCGATCCATCCCATAGGACCTTAACGTTATTCGATCCAATTCTCCTCCCCAGATTACTTAATGTTATGCAATTTTAGCGTTATCTGAGGTAAACGTTATCTGAGGTATTACTGTATACTAATTCAGTACTGCAAAAATATTATATAAAGTAAGAACGCAAACAGGAGAAATACATTGCTTCATTCCCTCCCCCATCCTCTCTACTCAATCCACAAAGCATATATACTTGAAATGCAGCTCTTGACTAAAAACCAGACAAAATACACCTCTTGGTATATGTTGAAATGTTACCATGAGCATTGTTCAACATCAAAGAAATAATGCCACAAGAAGAAGAAATGATCATATTTGAGTGGTTAACTTTTATTCATTTTTTAAAAATTCAAAATGGAATGCTTCGAATTAATTGAGCAGAGTTTTCTTTTTCCATTCAGAGGTTATTGCTGATTTTAAAAGCAGAAACTTCTATGTGGATGTCTCAGGGTGGGTGGGTGGGGGGAGGTATGTGAATAACTTAAAACAGGAGCAAAAGATGCCTGACTTTAGACAGAGAGATCTCCAGGAAGGAAAGATGGAGGCAAACAGAGGGGTTAATTTAACCGAGCATAGCTGCTGCTGTTTGTGGTTGTCCCTGACAGCGCGGCTGACTCGAAAGCACCTGTGTTTGCTCTCTAGCTTTCTCCAATCTGCTAGAAAATGGCCCGAGCATGTCACATGGCCACCAGATAGGCCAAGCACCATGGGAATACAAAAGCCAGAGCTTTTAGCAGAGTTAATCATTAATGCGCCTTTTCTTTGTCCCATTCAGGAGTGCTGACAAGCGCTTTGATATTTCATATTTGCCATCAGGTCAATTTCAGTCATAACCAGGTACTAATTGAACACACTGCTTTGCAGTATGGCTGTGTCTGAACTTTGTGGGTTTCTTCCCATCTGGAGTTGAGTTTGTCTGTGGGGCGGGGGGGGAGTCTCCCCCCCTTTCCTCTTAAACAGAGCACATGCATTTACTTGTATAAATCAGATCCAAACTGAATCAGCATCAAAGTGAATTTTTTTTGTGAACAAACTAAACTTTTTAAAAAGGAAAATTACTCTCTGAAAAAAATGTGTTAATTACCCTCATATAAAAAAATTATAATCAAGGTGACATAAATGTTTTATATAACACAACAATTTTACATATCCTTCAGGTTATTAATAATATCTCAGATGATAATTCTGTTATATTCATGACTGATGTTTATGAGAGGAAGGAACTCAATGACCTGGTGTTGAAGTAACCATAGAATAGAGGACTCTCCAATTTTTCTGTTCAGCTGCATAAACTATGTGTAGGGGAAATATGTTTGAAAATAAGGGAGTTGATATATTTTTGGTCTTTCTGTATAATATAGCCATTTTGTTTAGTGGGATGTAGCAACCATCCAGGGGACTGCAGTGGCTAAGACGCTGACTGGGAGGCAGATGGTCAGCAGTTCGATTCCAGAGTACTGCAGGACGGAATGAGCTCCCGTCTTTGTCCCAGCCCCTGCCAACCTAGCAGCAAGAAATTGCAAGTAGATAAATAGGGACCACTTCAGTGGGAAGGTAACAGTGTTCAGTACGCTCCAGTGTCTAGTTATGCCTGCCACATGATCACAGAAACATCTGCAGAAGCAGACAACACTGGCTCTTCGGCTTTGAAACAGAGATGGGCACTGAATCCTAGAGTTGGATACAACAGGGTTTCGAGCAAGGGAAACCTTTACTTTTCCATTTACTAGCAACCATCCAAAGAGGCATTCCATCCTAAATCATCTGCAGGAGGCTGGAATACCTACCAATGCATGTTTTCAGGCAGTAATGTAGAAAGTGCTATGAGGGGCAAGAAAGTTGAAGAAAGCTTTGTTGCTCTGCCAATGAAGTTCTAGCTGGCAGCTGGTTATAAGCCAATATTGTTAATAAACTTTGTATACAGAACCAAAATGAAGCATGTTCTCCTTTTGATTTCAGTGAGAGATAATTCATCAGATGATCTTGTATTTAAAAATGTGTGTGCTTGTCAGATGAAAAAGTAAGTCTTAAACCAATCAAAAAGATTAGAAATACCCAAAACTTAAAATGACAAGAGAACAGAAACATTTTCATGAATTTGCTATCTCAAATAGTTTGAAGCAAGGGCTTGGCAGGTTTTTGAGGGTGTCATAGTGACACCGAGACAGCTTTACTCTGATCACGACAAACAAACAAAACAACAAAAGGCCTTACTATATCCTGCTGGCTTGTGCATTTTGTATGGCACAAGCTTTCCTGGACTGTGGCCTATTTCATCAGATGATTGTAATGAAGTCAGAGGGAAATTAAATGCACAAAGTACTGACAATGAAGATTACATTACTAATATTGGCTCTTCATAAAACCTACTGATAATACAAACATCCTAGCACTAAGTAAGCCAATTAACATATGTAGTATGTTAAGAAACAATTTTCCTGTTTCAGACTTCTGATGAATGACTGATCATTACAAGCTATAGTTCCCCACAAGGCTAGCCAAGTGCTTAAGTTAAAAGCCCTCCAGTAGGTATCAGGATTTTGTGAGATTCCTTGCTTGAGAAAACAAAAGTCAATGTAATGACTATACAAATACTAATAAATGAAAGTGTAACAGTCAAGTAATAGGAGCCAGTGTGGTGTAGAGTATAAGAGTAGAACTTATGAGAGTTGGTTCAAATCCCCACTCCGCCACAGATGTCAACAGGGTGGGTGACATTAATAAAACAAAAATATCTCATAAACTTTGGAAATCCTATCTGACTTGATAGCATATAACACATACAGTCAAGGAAACTCCTACAAGACAACATTTTGCCCACCAAGTGTGGCTTGGCTTGGCCATGCTAGGATGCTCTTATGATCTAAATCCGGGTTTTTCAACCTTTGGCCTCCAGGTGTTCTTGGACTTCAATTACCAGAAGCCCAAGTCATTTCTGGGAACTGAAGTCCAAGACCACCTGGAGGCCCAAGGTTGAGAAACCCTGATCTAAATATTACATCTGATTATAAGGTATCATCATGTTCAGTCTTCAGAATGTCTAGTAACCCATTTGTCTAAGGCTACAACAATAGCAGATTTAGTTTAGCTTAGTGGTCGTGAAGTACCTCCTCCAAGAAAATGGTTGTTACCTTCTTTCCCCTTACACTACATGTACCATTAAGGTCTTATATGTGTACTTTCTGGTTGCATGCCATTTAGGAGAAGGCCACCCAAATAAACAGTAAATATCAGAAACAATATGGCCAGGATATTTCAAAGGCGTATTGCTAGGTTGCAACCCTACATCTGATGTTCAGATACCTTGAGATTTCAAAAATCTGAGTTCAGTGGAAGGACCTATAGGTCCTTTTGATGTTATGGGGTGGACCCTTGTGATGTCCCAGATGCAGAGCAAGGAATCAGAGAGGTGTGTGGAACACTTTCTGGGCCAGCTGACTGAAGAAATGGACATAAGAGGAATCATGTAAATGTGCCCAAAATATAGCAAATAAAATGGCAGCTGAGAGCCAAGTTAGAGGAAAAGCCTGTATTTCATCCAGACCTGACAGCAAAATATTCCCAGATCCTACAGTGATTGTCACTGTTCCTCCAAAGGATCACATTATGCACTGTCTTCCTTACAGCAGCAGCAGCAGCAGCAGCACAAGAACAGTTTTCCATCTTTTTCTCTGATGCTCGGGTCTGTGGGAAGTTCACCTCCAGCCCATAGAAAGTTTTCTCTTCCCAGTTGTTGCTGTCAGGGCTTCATGCGTTGAACTGTTTGCACTCTATTCTCGAGCTCACTTCCAATGGCATGATGGGCCCCAGTCCTTGCCCCACAAGCTCTCTTCTTTCTTTATTGACTTTTTGACACATCCATGTGTATGCTTGCATGCTTTTGTGTATGTGTCAGCCAGTGTGTACATCTGTGCCTATCCCAGTGTGTATGCGTGTGTGAGCAGGCACACACCAGAAATTGATACCAGAAGCTGCTTTGACAGCTGCAAGGCTCCCATTTATCACATCCACAAGCACTGGGAACAGCATATACAGAAGCATGCAAAAAAATAATAATAATAGAACGCCCAGACAGGTGCTCCAAAAGTAGACATTGGGAATGGAGAAGTTGATCCATTCTGGCATCCAACATGTCTGAAGGCCATTAAAAAAGTCAAGAAGCCCACCTCAAAACTCCCCAGAGAGCAAACTTAATGCCCATCTGGACACTTTCTCCAGCAGGTAGGTTTTGGACTAACAGGTTCGAATTATAAGAAAGGAAAGTTCAGTTAAACATTAGGAATAATTTTTGACAGTAAGAGCTCTTCAACAGCAGAATAGACTGCCTTTCCAAGGCAGAAAGCAGTGAACTCTCCTTTGCTGGAGATTTTTAAGGAGACCTTTATGTGGCCGTTTGTCAACAATGCTTGACCAGAGGATGTCCTGCTACAGCAGGGGAGTGATGATAGTCCAACTCTACAAGTCCATGAGTTATGATCAGTGCTGGGCTTCAAAAAAAAAATTACTACCACACTGTGGGCGTGATATAATGGGCGTGATATAGTGGGCATGGCCAGGGGGAGCCCTGCTTTGCACCCAAATAAGGACTACTTTATTTCAAAACTTTGATGGGCGGGACCAGCCAGATTTTCTGCTACCGGTTCTGGCAAACTGGTGCAAACCTGCTGATGCCCACCACTGCTTATGATCCTGCAATAGATAGATCTCCAAAAGTGATCCTGGAAAATATTTTGTCTTCTGATTTTATTATTATTATTTATTATTTATTTATTACTCATATTTCTACCCTGCTCCAATCGGACAAGCCCGACTCTGAGCGGCCTACAAATCATAATATCATCGTCCTAAAACTTGATGATTAAAACTTTAAAAATTCATAAAATTCATAAAAACATTAAAACTCACATCAACAATTCACATCAACAATTCACATCAACAATTTTGTGTGTATGCATAATCATTTTTTTTTAAATTATAGTTGCCTTGTCCTTTGTTTGAAACAAATTTAAGGGCTTTAAACAAATGAATAGTAAACATTGGGGGAACTAGAATGTGAATTTATGATGTTTTCAGTGATCATATTTTAGTGCCCTAAAAAAACATATAGTCTCTCCTTTTCGCACAAATAACCAACAAAATATGTTGTGATGAGTCTGTTGATAAGCCCCTAGAATGTCTGGCTGTCAGTGTGTTTTATTTGCGATGACTTCTGTGGCTGTGGCACCTAAACACATTAAAGCACACATTTAACCACAGCAGGAATGATTGCTCTAATATTAACAATCATGTTCTAGATTTGTGATGGGGTGCAGACATTATGGTCATGCCTCACCACTTCTCCGGGAGCTGCACTGGCTCCAGGTGCAATTCAAGGTGCTGGTTATTACCTTTAAACCCTGCATGGTAGCGGGCCAGGATACTTAAGAGAAGACGTCACCCTGAGAACATCTGTTCATCCCACTAGAGTGGACCAGAGAGGCTCTCTGGTCATACCTTCAGCTAGAGAGGTTCATCCCTCTAACACGAGAAGGAGGGCCTTTTCTGTGTCTGCTCCGGCCCTAGGGAACCTCCTGCCAACAGAGTTACATCTCCATATGGAGTTGCTGCCCTTTAGGAATGGAGTGAAGACCTGGCTGGCGGGGCAGTCAGCTGGCCTGGCTCGTTTAAATATCCCACCTCTCTCCTGGTGTTTTAACTTGAATTTTAATTTTTATGTATGTGTTTTAATTGTTTTTAGTTGTAAAGCTGCCCTGAGTCTTCGGAGGAGGGCGGGGTACAAATGAAATAGATAAATAAATAAATAGGTTTGGACAAAAAAAGCATAATATGTCTCTGGCGTTTCAGTGACTCATTGTTAACATGAATATTCAAATGCCATCTGTAGTTTGCGCTTTATTTGTTTTTTCTTCCAATTTAATTTTATAATGTGAACAAAGTCCCATTGCAGCCATACAGAGAAACACAAAAATTTGCCGGCCCAATAAAAGTTTCCCAAGCATTAAGCCATTACTCAAGAGGACGTTGAAAATATAAAAAAGTAGTTTTAAGAATGATACAGTGCCTCGTCTCAGATTAAAATTTCAGATAAGTAGATAGCAGCCTGGCTCAGTGAGGACATGGCTCAGACAAAGGTTTGAGTTGAATCGGCAAAGGTAAAAGACAGATGGGTTGTTAAACATTGCCAGCATACTTTACTGGTGCCATTCAGCGGTCATTGCTAATTTTAACAAGGGAGATTGTACACTAGCTCCATTTGCTAATGTCTGCGTCTGAGCCAAGGGGAGACATATGACAAATGTTTTCTCTCTGGCAGAAAGTGCCCACTTTAGAGAAGGCATACAGATGGAAATGGTTATAATACAGTAGCTCCGAAATTCTCTGATTTGAATTTTGGGTGCTCAATTCTCCACAGTACCGCTTCTTCAGGAGATAGCATCATTCCACAGTGAGCCTCTTTCCATCCTGACCACTAATTCTGTGGCACCATTTCACTGCACAAATCAGTCTTTTCCTTAGGAATAATCAACATCACCACCATAGTTGGTCACATAACTATGTCCTCAAGGGTATAGTCCTCACTCTGAATTTACTTTGTTATTTTCAATGATGCCATTAAACAGCCAAAGCTGAGTGGCTACGTGGGAACCTTCTTGTCCTACGAAGACCTGTTTGAAATTTTAAAATAGTCCAAGTGAGGAAGTCATGTGATCTTTTGAACAATCTGTAAACAAAGTAGTGATGTGCAGAACATAATGTTCATCAGCAAACATTCCATACACCTTTACCAATTTCAGTTAATTTTGAGTCATTTGTTTCCTTTGTTAGCATTGTCACATTGTGTCCATTTGTTATTCTGAGAAAGAGAGAGAGAACAGATGTTCACTTTCCAGGAAATAAGGGTACATGCGTTCTCAGGTTAATACAGTGGCACAACTAGTCTAAAGCATTGGGCTGGATTTATGTATTGAATATGAATATTTATGTATTAAATACAGGTGATAATGTGTTACTGGTTAAGAAGATGAACTTCATGACTGGAAGGTCGGCAGGACAACAGTTTGAGACCCAAGCACTGCATGATGGAGTGAGCTCCTGTCTCTGTCCCAGCTCCCACCAACCTAGCAGTTTGAAAGCAAAAGATTGAAAGCAGATAACTAGATACCACTTTGGTGGGAAGGTAAACAATGTTCCATGCACTCCAGTGTCTAGTCAGACAACTCTAGCTCTTTGTCAGCATACAGAGATGAGCACCAAACACTAGAGTCAGATTTGACTGGCTTTCGAGCAAGGATGACCTATGTAATGAATGCAAGCCTGAGAGGCAAGTGTCTGCCAAGAAGAACAACCTGATCTGGCACTCTCCCTCTCTCCCCTATAACAAGTATAAAAAATTAACCAAGTTTGTCATAAGTGTACAATGCTCTGCATTTCCCCAGCTTTCCTACTGGCAGCAAACAGCATAAGGACCAGATGAGAATACAACTCGATAACAACAGGGTATTGCAGGGGCAAAGGAAAATCCGACACAAAGGTCTCATTTCCAGCAGTGTCTGAACGTTGGATATTTGATGGCATTCTAGCCTCTAAGTTGACTAAATGCTGTGTTATCTTTGGCTAGAGATAAGCAGATACTAAGAGAGCTTACAGCTGATGAAAGAGGCTTTGCTTCCCATGATTTGCACACTGTGGATTTATTTTGTCCTGTCATTCCCTGAGATTGCACATTTGGCCAGTTTTGGAACAATAATGGTAGTTTAAAACATCTGCAGCACCTGTTTACCACAATCAAAAGTGAGATAATTATACAATTCAAAAATAGTTATCCCTGTCTTTAACAATCCTCCAATATCTACCTAATAGTTGGAGAATAGTGGGTGAGAAAAATAGTCCATTTCCATTCCTCGGCTGGTTAATTTGAAGCTTCCCCTGAATTCCCCCATCTGTGCTGGTTGAAGAAATGGATGGCAATGAAAATGGGAAGGAAAAAGCCAGCCTACTCCATTTGGCTGCTAATGTGCCTTTGTGTGTCCTCTAAACTACTGTGCAGAGATAGATGGAAACCTTCATTTTTAGGTTTAGCCACAAAGCTTGGAAATTATACTTGTTTGAACTACACCTTCCAAATGTCCCCATGGTCCCTGGGTACAATGGCTAAAGGATTTGGGGAATTATTGTCCAAAAATAGTTTGGGTTTGGCTTGTTATAGTGTTTGAATGTCATGAATGTCTGAAGGACATTCTGAAGGACCACCTTCTCTCTTATAGATAAAGGTAAAGGTCACCCTTGCTCAAAATCCAGCTGTATCTGACTCTAAGGTTCAGTGCTCATCTCTGTTTTATAGCCGAAGAGTCAGCTGTCTGCATTTTGCAGATGTTTCTGTGGACATGTGTTCTCTCTTATGCCCCCAGGCTAAACTACTGAGACTTTTTTCCTTTCTCCTGCCAAATTTGGCATCCATTTGTTAGGAACTCTAGAAAGGAACTTCTCAGGGATTGCCCTCAAAATATTGGAATTCCCTACCAAAGGATGCTTGTCTACCTCACTCTTTGGTGGTCTTTCAGGCACCATTGGTGGCCCAAAATGGGGAGTGGAGGTTGACAAAAAAAGTTGACATTGACAGATTGGAGAGCAAATGACAGTGGGGGGCTGCAGCTAATCTTTCTCCTTATATTCCACAGCTTTTGCCCTTAAGATAGTGTTTCTGAAGAGAAAAGTGTGCTTGGGAAAATTACAACCATCTTTGCACTTGTATAATAAGATCACATATATATTACCTTTGTGTAACGTAATTATTTTGTGCATTAACCCATTTTATAATCTTTCTATTATTTTGTCATTGGTTTCATGGTAGTAGCCACAATGCAGTGCATTGGCTGGAGTGACAGACTAGGATTCAGGAAGCTGGAGTTCAAATCCCCACTCAGCCACAGAAACTCAATGGGGGTGTGGAACTAAATATCTCAGTTACCTTGAAAGCCCTTATAGGTCTACTGTAAGCTAGTTCCAACTTGACAGCCCATACCCACAACAAGTCAAAACGTAATTCCTTCATTTGGTGCACTTTACTCATGATCCTTCACTTAAATGTATGGTTTTGATATTCAATTTCACAGAACATGACACCTTATTTAGGTATTTATGCCATGAAATAAAATGATGCAAAATCATGTCTGCAAGTAGCCAAAATTCAGTGACCTGTTTTCCAGTGTTAAACCTTAAAATTGTTCTAGAATTCTATTGTATGCCATAGAAGGATGCAGAGAGGCAGTAGTCACTTATGGTACACTGTTCTGGTGTCATATATTTGTCCTATATTTCAGCTGTAGAGCATTTAAAATATGATCCTCTGAATATTTGGCTACTCCATTGTGTCTGACCAGGATATCCTGCTTCGGTAATAGAGTAGACCATACTGCCAGTGACTCAACACCGATTCTCAGGAGGTGGTTAACTAATTTGACCACCCTGAGGACTAATGGCTTGAGTGCAGAAGTCCACAAAGAAGGGTAGTGGTCCCCAAGTGGATTAAATCCACTTGAATCCATCTTGATGGAGGGCAGCAGTTTATCATTACTTGCCTGGGACCAATGAGGACTTTGTGTGCCAAAAGGGCTCAGGACCAGAAAGTGTCTCACGGAACTGGAACAGTGGTATAGGTGTCATGCTGCAATGTGGAAGGCAGAGGAAATGCCACTGCATTGTATTCTGAGGACAGTCTCCATGGCTGATCGCCATGAGGATTGCCAATATTCAGATTCAGATATGGCAGAACAAAAAGAAGAAAAAGAAAAATAGAAAATGCTCCTTTCCTCTGTTTCCCTCTGTGCCTGAGTTCAAGCTGGATGGTTGCCTTATTCACTCATATTCAACCTCTCATTTTGTTTCAGCGTTCCCAAACATACACATTCACTCACAGCCTGAGACTAGACATTCAGCAGGAAGGGAACAAAGATGAGAAAGAGGCAAACAGAAGTGGGCTACTTGGAGGACTACCAGAGTTTTTGAGCTTCAGATGAAGCAGTGCCTTATTTTCCCTAGTGGAACAGTCTCCACTTATGGAAAAGGATAAGGGATTTTGAAAAGCCTTTATTGAATCATATCCTTCAAAAGGCTGCTTTGAGTTGTACAGAAAGGGGGAAGAGGAATATAGAGAGAGTATAAGAAAACTCTAGCTAACACACAGTTTGAGGCTGTGATGTAATTGCTTGCCTAACACTACCTGAAATGTTTGGGATTGTGATGCCAGTTTTGAAAATCCCAATTCAAATGTCAACCTCTTACCTACAATTCTCTATATGTTTCCAGTGCTAAGTCAAGGCCAAATAGGATGGTTGGTGTTCCAGATTCATTCAATATGGAATGAAAGCTATGACCTAGTGGCGGTGTCCTTCTGCCAGCTGCCATGCAGTGATAAAGAAAGTGGCAAATATGAGCAATCAAGTCTAGGTTGAAAACTGTCACTCAGTAATGGGTGAAAATGACTAGGTATTGGCTTATTACTAACCTCCAGCAATGTTGTCCAGTGCTCTTCTGGCTACTTGCCCTCCCCCCATTTCCTTCAGAAGTAAATGTGAATCCAAGTACTGTATGTATGGAGAAGTAAAAGAGGACAATCTGAAAGAGAAAAAGTAGAAATTTCTACCCACCAACCCAACCCAACAATATATTTGTGTACTCATAATACAAAGCTTGTGCTCCTCTTTTGTGCACAGGTATGTATTTATACATGAAAAGGATATCAGAAGATATTTGTTCCGTGCTCCTGCATTCCTAATTGAGATCAAAACAACAAGCACCATAATCCTATTTGCATTCACATAAGTTTTGTGTAGCTTTCTGCGGCTAATTGACAAGGTGCCAGGATGCATCTCAGTTCTGCAATCATGTCCATGACTGGGCTGATGAAAAAAATGCTCCCCAGTATGTTTTCAAGTAGCCACAATTAGCTCTAACAAGTTACCCAAAGTGTACGTAAACACCAGCAGGGTTCTTGTCCATTAAGTATGTCACATGGAGTTAGGAAAATCTTTGTAATCCTGTCATTGGCTATCATTGTGGTCCCAGTGAGAACTGGGAATGTGATTATCTGGACCATAATGCAAATAAAAATAATAATCCCTACCCAGCCCCCCAATGGAGCCGCAAGATAACAGAAGGAAAACTGCTGTTCAGATCAGCAAGGTTTAGGGAAGAGTGAAACCTTTAATTTAGTGAGGTTTTGACAGGAGAAAACATCATTGGATTGTTCCTAGATGACAATCCTGCACACAAATTAAATAATCTTACATACAATGCAGTCTAGGACGGAAGTCCTTTTGAGTTCAGCAGAGTTTATCTTCAAGTAGGTGGTTAAAAGATTGTAGTCTTGAATCTTATTAAAATCAATGGACTTAAAGATGTGTAACAGTGTGTGTTTCTCAGGGCCGTAGCCAGGGGGTGAGAAAACCCTCCTGAGCTAACATCCCCCCCCTCCATGATGGCAATGTTGTGTGTGTGTGTGTGTGTGTGTGTGTGTGTGTGTGTGTGTGTGTGTGTGTGTGTGTGTGTGTGTGTGTGTGTGTGTGTGTGTGTGACATTGTCACCCCCTCCCCCCCAATCTAGAATCCAGGCTACAGCCATGGTGTTCCTTCAGCAGCACATCTAACAATATTAGTTTTAAACTTACAGGACAGTCATTCTTCTTCTTCTTTACTTCTTCTTTTACCCCTTTAGGTGTCAAGTACATTCATTAATAATTAGTAATTGTGTGCTGTCAGGTCCATTCTGACGCATGGCAACCCTTTTCAGCATTTTCCAGATATAGAATACTGAGAAGTGGTTTGCCATTCCCTTCTTCTTGGGGTGCCTCGGAATTGTGCAGCTTGCCCAAGGGAACACAGGATGGCTCTTCTCCAAGGAGTCGCGATGAGGAATTGAATTCCCAACCTTTGGCTCTGCAGCCAGAAACCCAACTCACTGAGCTATGCAGCCTGCCCTGGGCATTCATTAACCCAGGGATTCTCAACCTGTGGTCCATGGGCCGGATGCCGCCCATGGCACCATATCATGTCCCCCCCAACTGCCTCCGCCACACCAGGAAGTGTCATGTGGTGGAGGAAGGGCAAAATGCCTGTCCAACCCCCGAAGCTATCTGAGGGAGTGTGACTTGGCCCCCAGCTTAAAAAGGTTGAGAACTCCTGCATTAAACTTATCTATTTAAAAAATGGATAAATTCATATGTATGTCTAATGTATATCCAATTCAGCAGAAGGAAGCTGCCAAAATAAGCACGGCATAAACACTGTTGGTGTATAGACATACTTTTATTCCAAGTCATAAAAGACAAATGGTTCAACTTTTTTTAAAAAGCTCAATATGTTTCAGACGATGAGATTTATAAACAATAAAGAAGTTCTGAGGCAACACAGTTTCTGGAATCCTATTGTGCAACTGTGATAAAATCATCAGACTTGCCTTTTTAGGAAAATTAAATGCTTCCTGCCCCCTCCTCCCCAATTCCAGGGATCCCTGCCACCTTAGGAGCCACATTATAGAGCTCTTTAATGCCTGAAAATCAATACGTACCCTTATCCTAATCTCAAAGACTTTCCCAGGATGGATGGATCCCCAGCATCTGGGAGTGGATAGGTAGCTGTCAATTCCCTTACAATGGCCGTGACATAGCCATGGCTGATGACATCATCACAATTGCGCAGTGTAACTATCACATCAGTTTCCAGCCAATAAACACTACAGATTGTCCCACCTCTGATAAAACTGTATGTCTTTCTAATGACCAACACCAAGAAGTAAAAATATTTACACTTTTTGAAAGCAAGAAAATTTAACTATTCTTAACAAAAAAATCTTAGACAGTTTTGTACTGGAGTTATTTAGATCCAGCCCAAAACAAACAAAACATATAAAAACAACAAATAGAGAAAACGTTTTCTTCAGACTGTAACTGAATCTGTTAGGTAAGGGTTCAAGACCCCAGTCTCTCCTCATGAAGAGACTCTGTGCTGGAGAAGGAACATAATTAGGGTCCTCCTTCTTCTGTGTCTAAGCCAGACGTGAAACTGCCAACATGAAGCCCAGTGATGGGATGACCCCGGTTCCATCCGGTTCCCTGGAACCGGTAGGAACAATCCCGGAGGATTCTCCGGGAGGGGAGTCAACTTTTGAGTGCTGCGCATGTGCAGTCAATTGGAGCCATTTTGGCTCCAATTTTAATTTTTTTTTCTTTTGGAGCCGGAGCTGCACCTTTCAGGGCAGTGGTGGTGGTGGCAGCGGCGGCACCAGCCCTCAGAGGAGGGCACCTCCCCCGGGGCACGTTGAGGCCTGCCTGGGCCATCCGCTGCCGCCGAACCTCCCTGGGCTGTTTGCTGCCGACAAGCCCCCATGCTCTGGGATGCCTGGCGGGGTGCGCCGCCGCCGCCTGCAGCCTCCTCCTCCAGCGGGCGCCTGTGGCCTCCTCCTTGGGCCAGTGCCTTTTTGGCCCGGCTATGGCTATGGCCAGGGGCGGCCAGGGGCTGCGGGCAGCGGTGGCTCTGCCAGTGGCTCCGGCTGCAGCCGCCGAGCCTCCCTGGGCCGTCCGCTGCCGACAAGCCCCCATGCCCTGGGGACCCCCAGCGGGGTGCGCCGCCGCCGCCTGCAGCCTCCTCCTCCACCGGGCGCCTGTGGCTTCCTCCTCCTCCTTGGGCCGGTGCCTTTTTGGCCTGGCTCTGGCTGCGGCCACGGCCAGGGGCAGCCAGGGGCTGCAGGCAGCGGCAGCTCTGGCGGCGGCTGTGGATGGCGGCTGCAGGTGGTGGCTCCTGTGGCCGCGGCCTTCGGAGGAGGAGGAGGCAGCAGTCGTGGGCGGTGCACGCCTTTCTTGGTGGCCCCAGGCCGTGGGGATTCGTCGGCCCCAAGGAAGGTAAGTAAGTGAGGGTTTTTTATTTGGGGTGGGTGGGTGATTTATTTGTGTTTTGAATGGGTGGTTGTATTTTTATTTAATTTTTATTTTATTTATTTCTTTATTTTATTTATTTAAGTTATTTACGGGTTTGTATTGTAGCTGTCTGTCTGGGTGGGTGGGTTGAGGGTGTGTGTGTGTGTGTGTGTGTATTTTTATTTTATTTATTTTTATTTTTGGCCCCGCCCACAATGTCATGATGTCATGACATCGGCTCTGCCCATGACGTCATGACGTCATGACATTGGCCACGCCCATGACGTCCATGACGTCATGGCGTAGTAGTAGATTTTTTGTCATCTCATCACTGATGAAGCCACCTTTGGGTGAGTTCATTCTGTAGTTCCTTTTGTCTGACCTTGTGTGAGAATGATTAGCCTGCACAAGGTAGCCGTTGCCTGGGTATGCCCGACTGTGGTTCAAAAATACCACAATCTTACTATGTCAGGTCCTGAAACAGCTTTAGGTATGGATCTCCATTGTTCGTGCCATGTGCTTATATAGCCATTTGCCGCTCCGTTCGTTCTGGTCATAAACACAAAGCAGGTCACCTTTCACGGGCATTCCAGTTTTGTTCCTGAAAAAGCATTCAGTTGCCAGGCCCTGGGTTGAAGGTAGGAGTAAGAACAAGAACAAAAAGAAATCCACAGTGGGTGGTGCAAGGTTCAAGAACTGCCTGGAGTCGTGGTTTATACCTATTGTTGTTTTGGAAGCACCTTGATTCTGCTTTGAAGTCTTTTAGGCAGACTCTTTGCCTACTTTTTACAAAGCTGAAGGTCATGATTTAGGCATGGAACAAATTGTTCCAAATCAATAGAACGAATTTGGCAGGAGGGCAAGGAAATTAAAATTGTAGAATTTATTGCAAATTGTTTCACATTTTCAGTTGTTTTTATTAACCTATTTGGGCTGAGGAAACATTTTAGAAAGAAATGGTTTTTGCTATGGCTCTCTGTGCTGTACAGAATGCTTCAGAAACCTCTGATATCTGACAGATATCTTTTAAATTAATTATAATTTCAAACACACTTCAATCCTATTTCTAAAAGTCAGGATTTTAGAGCAGGGGTTCCCAACCTAAGGCCCATAGGCCAGATCTGGCCCATGACACCATTTCATGTGGGCCCCACCCCTCCAAGGGCATTCAAGAAACAATATGCTCACCCCCTTTGAAGCTATTGGGATAAAATGGCCACCTCCATCGTGCAGGCAGGGCAAAATGGCCGTCCAGCTCTCAAAGCTGACTGAGATAGTGTGACCCAGCCCCCAGCTTTAAAAAGTTGGGAACCCCTGTTTTAGAGTATACGGTGGTTATACGATGCATCCCATAGGGAAAATCGCTATACGATGCATGTATCGTATAGCAATTGTTTCATACAACAACGGGCCCCGTGGAACAGATTAAAATCATTGTATGAGGTACCACTGTTTATGAAGATCTATCTTCACACAAAGAAGCCCACATCTCATCTGTTTGTACACCAATCACTACTCCAGCCAGACCACTAGTCACATAAAATGTGGAGATATAAAAGAACTACCCAGGATGTGTGCAGGGCTTCATTGGAACTCTGAGAGCAGCTTATTTGGTTGAACCTCAGCATCAAAACTTAAGGATCCAAACTTCACCCAGTGCAGAGATGCGATGCAATTACTCACCCTCAGCAACAACTCTAGATCTTTAGGGAATTTGTGACTGTCATCAGGTGACAAGTGCACACCAAGACCTTGATACTGGTCTGGCAATGAAAACCTGGCCCCTTGCAAATATGCCTCCTTTACTGTTTAGATTGCATCAGGGGTGGTGGTCTTCTCTCTTCAACTTCCGAGAAGTAGTTCAGACCAGATGGTGTGCATCTCTGGCCATCTGTCCTGAGCACACCACAAGGTGGCAATTACCTGTAGCACTGAAGCTTTTACCATCCATTAAGTCCTGGGCTTTGCTTCTCAAGTGCAACACCAGTAGTGATGTGCTGAATCTCACCTCCCCCCCACACACACACACAGGTAACAAATAGTCCCACTTCATGCTCCAGCAGCAGCTGTTCAGTATTGCCAGCTGGCTGGGCCCCAGCTATAAACCACAGCTTGTTTCACAGGCTCTCCAGAAAGCACTGTTCATCATGTGCAAGGCCTGGACTCCCACATGTTATTTTTCTTTCCTGGTGCCTTTAAACTTGCTAGAAATTAAAACACATCTACCACAGTCAGGAACATCGACTTCTTTATTTGAGCTGAGCTCCCCACCCCGCTTTCTGTCTCATGTCCTTAGCAGGTGACAGGCTTCCTTGTTACCTTTCTCAAACATTTTCGTGTCTCCACCTTTGGAGTGTTGGTAGACTTCATGTGCACTCCTTCCCCCCCCCCTCCATCACTTCACTCCAGTAATTTTAATTACCCCTTTCTAATTAACCCAACAGCAGACAAAGGTTTTGTTCCAGGAGGCCATCCTGTATTTTCGTACGCCTCATACTTTCCAGTTCTCAGAGTAAGCTGACCACTGCTAATGTAATAAATCACCTGTAACCCAACTGAGTCAGCAAATGACAGCAGATCCCTGGAAACGCAAAACAAAAAGGAAGCAAGTTTATAAAACAGTATAATAAAGTAGCCCATATTTTTTCTAAAAAAATATACGTATATCAGAGGGCAAAATCCTGTTGATGTCAAATTAGATCACATAAAAAGCTCTATAAAACATTGCAAATTGTGAAGAAATGTTATTCTGCAAAGAGCATTTAAAAAAAGGTCAGTAACTTCTGCCATTAAAGATCTCACTTGTCTTTCTAGGGTGCTGAATCTCTCCAAGGCTTGTAGCTAAGGATACAAGGGGCTGGATTTCTGACCCTAAAAGGGCCACACATCTGAACCTTCAAGGCCAGGCAACTGCTTGTCAAAGGCAGGATGCAGTTGGAGTTGAGACTATAAATAACACACCTAAGGGTCATGTAAAAGCCTGCATGCTGCAAGTTCTTGGGCTTGCACCTTCCAAGACAATGGAGCCATTGTGGTTGACTCTGTCACTGCTGGATCCAACCCAAGATACTTTGATCACAGGGCAGCTTTGAAGCTTTGTGGTCCTGTGAAGTAATAGGTGCTTCATCTGAAAGCCATGTCTTTCAAGAGATCCAGATGCATTTATTCCAGTACTTATGTACATCAATGTGAGTGAACAGCTGGAGGAAAGTGCAGATCTATTTCCCTAAAAAATACTATCAGTCTCTTGAGGGTTTCACTGACCTGAACTGTTCATTTTAGTGCCTTTGCACTTTGGTGCTACCAATGGGCTGGAAAATAAGATAGCAGTATTCTCTCACGTGATTATTATCTCCTGGGCTTTTAATAAAATATCTTCTATTTTCAGGCAGTGTTCTGAGCAGATCAGGTTCCAAAAACCACAAATTGTGACAAAAGATGTGGTTATGGCAAGATTGGTAATTTGGAGAAATAATGTCTCTCCAAATGGGGAAAGGTACCTTTTAGCACTGATGAAGTTGTCTTCTCCAGTTCAGCCATAGAGTGGATACTCAAGGGTTCGTCTCATGAAGTGCTGGATCTTTCTGTGGTCTTCCTAGGAATGTGCCCAACTCTTGAAATGCCTCTTTTTATGTCTGGATAGAAAGAGGTCAGTGATACCTGCAGCCCTTCAGTTGCTCTCTCCAGAAGCTTAGGTTTGTTTCCCTGACAAAGTAACACACAGTAATGAAGTTAAATACCAAACAAACAATTTAAAGACAGATTAAGATTTGCACAGGTTGAGGAAATGTTTTAAAAATTCAGGAGTGGGCAGACTTTCTTTTAAATAAACAGGGTGAGTATAATAATTTCAAGTACAGTGGTGCCCCAAGTTACAAATTTAATGCGTTCCAAAGCATTTTTCATGCTATGAAAAATTTGTAACTCGAATTTCCCATAGGAATGCATTGAAAACCAAAATTCATAACTTGAAACATGGTTTCCCATAGGAATGCACTGAAACCCAACTAATCTGTTCTGGAAAAATTCATGACTCGAGCCATTATTTTCAATTGATTTTCATTTGTATTGTGAAAACTTTGTAACTTGAACCATTTGTAACTCGAGGTACTACTGTACATAAATATCAGTCGACTGTAATTATTATCAAGAACATTTGCTGGTTCTTCAGCCTATGCCACTGTTTGTTGGTCTTTGTTGCTGACAGAACTAAACTGTAAAATACCAAATACCTCTACTCTAGAGCTGTGCCCAGTACCGGAATTGGTTTGGAAGGCTTCTTCAGATCAAGACTTCAGAATGTATCCTGACTCCACCTAGAGCAATTTGTCCTCTGCTCAATACAATCTGGGCTCAGATATGTAACTTTCTGATTCCAATAGTTGGAAAACCCAAAAGGTTATTACTTTTTTGTTTTTACACTGATGTAAATGCAATTTGGAGATGTGTTAGATCTTCGAGAGGGGAGTGAACCTGATACAGAAGTTTTCTAATAGGCACATTCGGCATTACCTCTTCTTTTTAAAATGTTCTAAAGTGATTTGTGTTCTATCTGCTTTACTTTGTGTCCAGCAGGGCCATAGCCAGGATTCTAGATGTGGGTGGGGAAATTTTTTTTTTTGGGGGGGGGGGGCAGCAAAGCCTTTTGTTCAATGCATTCCTATGGGAAATCACGCTTTGCCAGGAAGGGCAAAGTGCTAACTCAGGGTTGTCCAAGCCCGCCCTGGTGTCCAGGATCCAAACACGTTTGTAAATTCACTATACTTTGTCCCAGCACCAACTCTGTCTGTCCCATTTCAACCCTGACTTAATAAAAAATTTTTAGCCCAAATCAAGATGATTCAGTTTGGAATTTGAGAGTTGTCTGAATGTGTTACACAGCTCTGTTCTACTCATTTGAATGAAACACATCCTTGTGATAACTCTGGCATCTACAGGCAGGTCCGTAAATCCCTACTCAGCCACAAAGAGAGTAGGGTTCTGCTGGGGAAGGGAGGAAGCACTCCCTTTGGGTCCCAAGCAGAGGGGCGGGGTGAACTCTATGCTGGGAGGAGGGAGGAAGCACTCCCATTGGACTGCTGGGCAGAGGGTCGGGGCACATGCCCACGGAGAGGATGCGTAGGGACTTATGGGCCACTCTGTACATCCACATAGAAGATGACATTTGTGTCTGCTAACACAGAATGGGGTGAATTAGCTTAGACCTGCCATAACCCATTGTGTCTTCATGGATCTGTCCTTTAATGAAATGCACATAGGGCCCACCGACAGACTTATATATCCAGACCTTAATACTGGTTGGGAACCCCAGATTATGATGGGAGTTGCATGTGTGCCTAGATAGTAAGTAGCCTCACAATACAGAATAACACCCAGCATGGCCCCAGTCCCTCTAAGCGATTTGGGTTGAGTGTTTCCAGTCATGTTGCGAATGAGCAATCTGTGCCTAATGGTCTCTGTATATTGTTGCTCATGATGGAATCTAGATCAAGGCTGATCTGTTTTTCAAAGCACCGTGAGAGATCCTTTTTTTCTCTTTTACACTGAAGGAAGACCTTGTCTTTGTAGGGGCAGCTTGGAGCTCACAGAAGCAGGGGATAACTGGAGATAAACAGGTGCTTTCTTCTTTTTTGAGGCACGTGAGGTCAGTTCTTAAGACACAGCAGAGACAATAGGAGTCCTTTTGCCTTTCAGCCTTTCCTGCTGACCACCCAGTAGAGGAAAAGTCCCCAATGTTTTGGCAATTTTGCACTGGAAAAAGCAGTGTGCAAACTTTTTGTTTCCTTTTGAGATTGCTTTTTCATTGAGAATTCAAGGCAATCTCAGTAATTCGTTCTTCTCTCTTATAGCTTTTTTTTAAGGTCTCCTTTCATTCAGAGTACTGTTCAGATTAAACTAGTAACCTAAAGTATTAAGCATGGCATCTCCAGTTTAAATTTAGAGGGAAAGGATAATAAAAGTAAAGAAATATGAATCATGAGGTAGCCATCTGTCACTTTGGTAATTTGCCACATTGCTGGCATTATAAATTATAATAATATTTGAAATTATCTCTTAAGTTTTAGAAACATTTGAACGGCTTTTTTTCAAGCACCTACACAAATCAGCACAAATGTTTCCTGTATTGTGTATATGTAAGGTGATATCCACAGGGTTATTTTACATCATGGATAATAATAAACATTAATATTTCTTTAATCTAGAAAGAATTTACATGCCAGGTTTTATATTCAGTGTTATTGATGTCCACAAAAAAATATCTGTGGTATATTTCTTCTAAACAAAGTCCACTCCTTCTTTATCCCTGTGTTTTAACTTGCAATGTTCTCTTATAAAAGAATCTCAACACTGCATGTAGATCAGACCTGAAATCAGACCTTCAGTGAAAAGCTGCACCACAATTTCCACAGCCATCCAAATACAACCCTCTGACTCTTTTAAACCAGCATACAAAACATTTAGCAATTGCCCCTTCTGCCAATATGTTAATTTAAATGGACACCATAAGAGGTTTCCTCAAATGGA